>OZ024795.1:56533206-56579374 GCA_964017045.1 Omphiscola glabra | reverse complement strand
TGTATATGTAGCTGTACATATAGTTTTTAGCTTGTATCTGTAGCTGTACATATAGCTTTAGTTTGTATCTGTAGCTGTACGTATTTGTATCTGTAGCTGTACATATAGCTTTAGTTTGTATCTGTAGCTGTACATATAGCTTTAGTTTGTATCTGTAGCTGTACATATAGCTTTAGTTTGTATCTGTAGCTGTACATATAGCTTTAGTTTGTATCTGTAGCTGTACGTATAGCTTTAGTTTGTATCTGTAGCTGTAATTGAGGATGTGTTTGAAATGCAGTTTTTGTAGCTGTGTTTGTATCTGTAGCTGTACGTATAGCTTTAGTTTGTATCTGTAGCTGTACATATAGCTTTAGTTTGTATCTGTAGCTGTACATATAGCTTTAGTTTGTATCTGTAGCTGTACATATAGCTTTAGTTTGTATCTGTAGCTGTACATATAGCTTTAGTTTGTATCTGTAGCTGTACATATAGCTTTAGTTTGTATCTGTAGCTGTACATATAGCTTTAGTTTGTATCTGTAGCTGTACATATAGCTTTAGTTTGTATCTCTAGCTGTACATATAGCTTTAGTTTGTATCTGTAGCTGTATATATAGCTTTAGTTTGTATATGTAGCTGTACATATAGTTTTTAGCTTGTATCTGTAGCTGTACATATAGCTTTAGTTTGTATCTGTAGCTGTACGTATTTGTATCTGTAGCTGTACATATAGCTTTAGTTTGTATCTGTAGCTGTACATATAGCTTTAGTTTGTATCTGTAGCTGTACGTATAGCTTTAGTTTGTATCTGTAGCTGTACGTATAGCTTTAGTTTGTATCTGTAGCTGTACGTATAGCTTTAGTTTGTATCTGTAGCTGTACATATAGCTTTAGTTTGTATCTGTAGCTGTACATATAGCTTTAGTTTGTATCTCTAGCTGTACATATAACTTAAGTTTGTATCTGTAGCTGTACATATAGCTTTAGTTTGTATCTGTAGCTGTACATATAGCTTTAGTTTGTATCTGTAGCTGTACATATAGCTTTAGTTTGTATCTGTAGCTGTACATATAGCTTTAGTTTGTATCTCTAGCTGTACATATAGCTTTAGTTTGTATCTGTAGCTGTACATATAGCTTTAGTTTGTATCTGTAGCTGTACATATAGCTTTAGTTTGTATCTCTAGCTGTACATATAGCTTTAGTTTGTATCTGTAGCTGTATATATAGCTTTAGTTTGTATATGTAGCTGTACATATAGTTTTTAGCTTGTATCTGTAGCTGTACATATAGCTTTAGTTTGTATCTGTAGCTGTACGTATTTGTATCTGTAGCTGTACATATAGCTTTAGTTTGTATCTGTAGCTGTACATATAGCTTTAGTTTGTATCTGTAGCTGTACGTATAGCTTTAGTTTGTATCTGTAGCTGTACGTATAGCTTTAGTTTGTATCTGTAGCTGTACGTATAGCTTTAGTTTGTATCTGTAGCTGTACATATAGCTTTAGTTTGTATCTGTAGCTGTACATATAGCTTTAGTTTGTATCTGTAGCTGTACGTATAGCTTTAGTTTGTATCTGTAGCTGTACGTATAGCTTTAGTTTGTATCTGTAGCTGTACGTATAGCTTTAGTTTGTATCTGTAGCTGTACATATAGCTTTAGTTTGTATCTGTAGCTGTACATATAGCTTTAGTTTGTATCTCTAGCTGTACATATAACTTAAGTTTGTATCTGTAGCTGTACATATAGCTTTAGTTTGTATCTGTAGCTGTACATATAGCTTTAGTTTGTATCTGTAGCTGTACATATAGCTTTAGTTTGTATCTGTAGCTGTACATATAGCTTTAGTTTGTATCTGTAGCTGTACATATAGCTTTAGTTTGTATCTGTAGCTGTACATATAGCTTTAGTTTGTATCTGTAGCTGTACATATAGCTTTAGTTTGTATCTCTAGCTGTACATATAGCTTTAGTTTGTATCTGTAGCTGTATATATAGCTTTAGTTTGTATATGTAGCTGTACATATAGTTTTTAGCTTGTATCTGTAGCTGTACATATAGCTTTAGTTTGTATCTGTAGCTGTACGTATTTGTATCTGTAGCTGTACATATAGCTTTAGTTTGTATCTGTAGCTGTACATATAGCTTTAGTTTGTATCTGTAGCTGTACGTATAGCTTTAGTTTGTATCTGTAGCTGTACGTATAGCTTTAGTTTGTATCTGTAGCTGTACGTATAGCTTTAGTTTGTATCTGTAGCTGTACATATAGCTTTAGTTTGTATCTGTAGCTGTACATATAGCTTTAGTTTCTATCTGTAGCTGTACGTATAGCTTTAGTTTGTATCTGTAACTGTACATATAGCTTTAGTTTGTATCTCTAGCTGTACATATAGCTTTAGTTTGTATCTGTAGCTGTACGTATAGCTTTAGTTTGTATCTGTAGCTGTACGTATAGCTTTAGTTTGTATCTGTAGCTGTACATATAGCTTTAGTTTAACTGCAGTAATAATTGTTGAAGTTTTTG
Organism: Omphiscola glabra; assembly: GCA_964017045.1. Lineage (NCBI taxonomy): Eukaryota > Metazoa > Mollusca > Gastropoda > Lymnaeidae > Omphiscola > Omphiscola glabra. The sequence goes on along the minus strand of OZ024795.1, from coordinate 56,576,871 downwards.
TAGATATAGTTGCTGTTGATGTAATTGTAGTTCTAGTTTTAGTTGTTTATTTCAGATATAATTGTAGTTGTAAATGTAGTTTAAAATATAGTTATAGCTGATATTTAGTTGTAGAGATGTATTTGTAAGGTTCGCTGCAGTTGTAGCTGTAGATGTAGTTATAAATGTAATTGATGTAACTGTAGACATAAATGTAGTTTTCGATATATGTTTAGTTGTAGTTTTAGATGTACTGGTAGTTGTAGATGTTGTTGTAGTTGTGGTATTAGTTATAGTTTTAGTTGTGGCAGTTGTAAGTTATAGATGTATTTGTAGATGCCGAAGTAGATTTTATTTGAAATTTATTTGTTGTAGCTGTAGTTTGAGCTGTAGTTGTAGATGAACTTGTAGTTGTAGATGCTTGCGGGGCTCGATGTAATCGTGTTCTAAGACTCAAGATCTGCTCTCGAGATCCTGAGGAAGAGACAGGGTACCACTCACCTAGTTGACGTTATCATTGATGACGTGTGCAAAATTGGCGAAATAGGAGGCAAGGTAACAGTGCAATGGATCCCAGGCCACGTTAACGTCAGTGCAAATGAGAAAACGGACACATTGGCTAAAACCGGGGCTGCCCAGCCTCAGCCAGAAATACCAATCACTTATTTGGGAATAAAGAACTGGCTGGCAGACCATTTCACGACGAAGTGGTACAGGCAGTGGGCAGACAATACAACCGCCAGAGGCGTCCTTTCGAACATGCCTACTCCTAGCAAACAAAACCCATGGTGGGGGTTAGACCGCAAACAGCAGAGCTTAGTGACGTAGTCACATACTTCTGCCGGCTAGACAGCAATAAGGATCTTACATGCCGGAGACGCTAGCGCATCTGTTGACCGAATGTCCCTCACTATATCTCCCGGGGGAAGCAAGGGCGGTTGGGGAATCCTACGTGAGGAAAATGTTGTATGGCTCAGTTCAGCAGATGGAGCTGTAGTTGGATGTGCATTCGTAGTTGTATTTGAAACTATATTTGGATCAGTATTTGTTCTTGTATTTATAGATATATTTGTATACGTAATTTAGATGTAGATGTAGTTGTCTTTGTAGCTATAGTTGTTGATGTAATTGTATTTATAGATATACTTATAGCTTTTGTTATAGTTGATGTACGTTTAGTTGTATTTGTAGTTGCATCTGTAGCTGTTGAGTAGTAGATAAAATTGTAGATGTAGTTGTTGTAGATGGAGATGGAGATGTAATTGAATTTGTATAGTAATTGTAATTGTAGTTTTTGATGTAGTTGTAGTTACAGTTACGTTTGTAAATGTATTTGCAGTTGTCGATGTGGTTGCATTTGTAGTTTTAAAAATGGTTGTAGTTAGAGCTGTAATTGCAGATATTAATGTAGTATTAGATTTAGGTGCAGTTCTAGCTGTAGTTAAAGATGTAGTTGTTGTATGTGAAATTTTAATTGTAACTATAGTTTTACTGTAGTTGTAGATGTAGTTATAAATGTAGTTGTTCATTTTGTTGCAGTGTAGCGGTACTTGATATAATAGTTGAACCTGTACTTTTAGTTTGAGATTTTGTCGCAGTTGTAGATGTAGTTGCAATTTTAGATGTAATATTGCTTTAACTGTAGTTGTAGCTTTAGTATTAGTTGTAGATGTAGCTTATTTGTATTTATAAAAGTAGTTGCTGATATAGTTGCTGTTGATGTAGCTGCAGTTGTAGTTTTAGTTGCAGTTTCATATTTAGATGTATCTGCGGTTTTAGATGTTATTGTTGTAGTTGGAGTTGTAAATGTAGATCTATATTTATTCGTAGATATACTATAGCTGTAGATGTAGCTGTAGACGAAGATCTAGATTTAGCTGTACTTGATGTAGAAGTAGTATAGATGTAGTTGTAATTTTATTAATATATGTAGTTGCTATTTTTGTAATTACTTGATTTATCCGTTATTTAATAAATGCTTTTATAACTTTAGCATTGGTATGTTAGCCTCACAGACAAAGAATCTGATATATCTTGAGATTAGGGTTATGCAGTCTTTGAGGGTACTGCTCCTTGGTGACCTCTCTTCTCTCCCAGCTGCAGAAAACCACGTAAACCCCATTAGAGGGCGTCTGTAAAACACCTGCACGTCTCTCCGGGGTGGGAAGGAGGGACATTAGAGACGTAAAATATATCCACCCCAGCCAAAGAAAGTCCGGCCCGGTTGCTGTGTGAAAGCATCACCCCGGCCGGCCAGGCGTTCCTTCTCTGGTGCCGTCTCACTCGCATAGTCAATCGAGTCGAAGTGTGGGTGAGGCTGTCTCCCGGGCGTAAAGCCCCCGGCGTGCCGCTTCGCAGCCTGACTGGAATAGAGACCATTGGGGGAGTAGTTGAATGCCGATTGGGAGAGGCGGGGATGCGCTGGGGAAGACTTCATGAGCTTCGGCTCCATAGTTTGGTGAAGACTTCATGAGCTTCGGCTTGATAGTTTGTTTATTTTCTTAAGTAGATTAGATTAAATCTTGAGATTATTTCTTCATCCCATTAATTTCGCCCAATGGGGGATTTTAGTCTTTTCGATGATTCCTTAATGATTAACACATTTCACGGCCAATATAAGTACCAATGTTTCCTATATTACTAACATTTCACACAGCCTACATAACCAGTATTATAATTATAATGTTATCTTTTATTTGCATTTTTCCTCTTAAATTTTCTAAGCTCCTAAAGAAAAGAAAAAGAAAAAAAATGCAATCGAATTCTTTAAATGATTAAAATGTCAGAGTTTCCCGTGACCCTGTTCAATTCGACTGGGCCGTTACAAAAACTTTCGCTCTAGGGATTGTAATTTTGTATTCACTAGTTTCCAAGTGAGTTTTATAATGTGTCAGGTGAGTGACAGGCGGTCTTTGTAGTGTGCATAGATTGTGATCTGACTGTCCTGTGTTGTCACGTTGTATGACTGGACATGGTGAGTTGTTTTCATGAATGTTTCAACTTAAATGTGTGAATATTGGTTGGAGAACTGGAGTGATCATGTGATGTAAGGTATAAAAAGAATGTAGAATCTTCAATAAAGGTTTGTTGTTACACAAATCACAGACTTGAGTTAAGCAGTCATTTGAAATTTACAGGAAAGCCAGTGGACTGTGTACCAAGAGTAAAGGAGTGCAGAGCATGACTTTACTGCTTGTGATAGGACAGGATGCAGTGAAAGTTTTCAATACATTCTAGTGGACTGGCTATGAATGTGAAGAATGTGATAGGACAGGATGCAGTGAAAGTTTTCAATACATTCTAGTGGACTGGCTATGAATGTGAAGAATGCGATGAAAATACGGCTTTCCACCGTCTATTGTATTTTGAGAAATGTGAAATTCAGTGCTTACCAAGGAAGAATGTAACAATTGAAAGGCATGTTTTTTCAACAGTTCAAAGTGACAGAAACATTTATTTCAAGAAGTCAAAGTGGCAGAAACGTTTGTTAGTTTTTTAACTGACCTCAAAATGAAGGTGAGTTATGTGAATTCAAAAGTCTTAAACACATGTTGACAAAGAACAGAAATGTAGGAGGTTATAAAAATGCCAACTTCAGAGATTGTTAAATGATTCCAATTTCTATGTTTCTGTTAACCACATAATATGATTGTAATATTGAATCTGTCAACAGATGCCTGTGGACCTAAGTTAAAGATAAGAGGCAAAGAATCTGAGATATATTAAGCTTCAATTTCATGCAATGGTTGATTTTAGTCTTTTTTACTTACACATCACATGGCCAATATAACTTTTAATATTTCCTTAAATACTAACACATGACATGGGGCTAGGTAAGGAATATTATATCTACAACACATCCATGAGGAACCAAGCCAAAGATGTTAAATTTGCCTGGGCCATTACACAACTTTCCACTTTAGGCATTGTAATAAATGGAACTACACAAGCTTCCAAGTGAGTATTTAGTATACTTTACTTAAAATTATCACAAAATACATAACATTATTTTTTGAAGTATTTGATTTATGTAAATTATTTAATAATAATTTAATATCTATAGCCTATTATGTAAACATAAGAGGCAGAGAATCTGATATATATTAAGCGTATTTCGTCATCTCTTCAATTTTCTGCAATGGTTGATTTTAGTTTATTTACTGACCAATATTTCCTTAATGATTAACACATCACATGGCCAATATAAATTTACATTTAATTTTGGCTGAAATACCTCTTTGCTATTACATCCAAAAGTTTGAAGGAAACGATTTTAAAAATGATTAAAATTTCTGTTTTTGGTAACCACACCGTATGATTGAAATATTGAAAGTGTCAACGCATGAAGTTGGCATTTTTATAACCTCCTACATTTCTGTTCTTTGTCAACATGTGTTTAAGACTTTTGAATTCACATAACTCACCTTCATTTTGAGGTCAGTTAAAAAACTAACAAACGTTTCTGCCACTTTGACTTCTTGAAATAAATGTTTCTGTCACTTTGAACTGTTGAAAAAACATGCCTTTCAATTGTTACATTCTTCCTTGGTAAGCACTGAATTTCACATTTCTCAAAATACAATAGACGGTGGAAAGCCGTATTTTCATCGCATTCTTCACATTCATAGCCAGTCCACTAGAATGTATTGAAAACTTTCACTGCATCCTGTCCTATCACATTCTTCACATTCATAGCCAGTCCACTAGAATGTATTGAAAACTTTCACTGCATCCTGTCCTATCACAAGCAGTAAAGTCATGCTCTGCACTCCTTTACTCTTGGTACACAGTCCACTGGCTTTCCTGTAAATTTCAAATGACTGCTTAACTCAAGTCTGTGATTTGTGTAACAACAAACCTTTATTGAAGATTCTACATTCTTTTTATACCTTACATCACATGATCACTCCAGTTCTCCAACCAATATTCACACATTTAAGTTGAAACATTCATGAAAACAACTCACCATGTCCAGTCATACAACGTGACAACACAGGACAGTCAGATCACAATCTATGCACACTACAAAGACCGCCTGTCACTCACCTGACACATTATAAAACTCACTTGGAAACTAGTGAATACAAAATTACAATCCCTAGAGCGAAAGTTTTTGTAACGGCCCAGTCGAATTGAACAGGGTCACGGGAAACTCTGACATTTTAATCATTTAAAGAATTCGATTGCATTTTTTTTCTTTTTCTTTTCTTTAGGAGCTTAGAAAATTTAAGAGGAAAAATGCAAATAAAAGATAACATTATAATTATAATACTGGTTATGTAGGCTGTGTGAAATGTTAGTAATATAGGAAACATTGGTACTTATATTGGCCGTGAAATGTGTTAATCATTAAGGAATCATCGAAAAGACTAAAATCCCCCATTGGGCGAAATTAATGGGATGAAGAAATAATCTCAAGATTTAATCTAATCTACTTAAGAAAATAAACAAACTATCAAGCCGAAGCTCATGAAGTCTTCACCAAACTATGGAGCCGAAGCTCATGAAGTCTTCCCCAGCGCATCCCCGCCTCTCCCAATCGGCATTCAACTACTCCCCCAATGGTCTCTATTCCAGTCAGGCTGCGAAGCGGCACGCCGGGGGCTTTACGCCCGGGAGACAGCCTCACCCACACTTCGACTCGATTGACTATGCGAGTGAGACGGCACCAGAGAAGGAACGCCTGGCCGGCCGGGGTGATGCTTTCACACAGCAACCGGGCCGGACTTTCTTTGGCTGGGGTGGATATATTTTACGTCTCTAATGTCCCTCCTTCCCACCCCGGAGAGACGTGCAGGTGTTTTACAGACGCCCTCTAATGGGGTTTACGTGGTTTTCTGCAGCTGGGAGAGAAGAGAGGTCACCAAGGAGCAGTACCCTCAAAGACTGCATAACCCTAATCTCAAGATATATCAGATTCTTTGTCTGTGAGGCTAACATACCAATGCTAAAGTTATAAAAGCATTTATTAAATAACGGATAAATCAAGTAATTACAAAAATAGCAACTACATATATTAATAAAATTACAACTACATCTATACTACTTCTACATCAAGTACAGCTAAATCTAGATCTTCGTCTACAGCTACATCTACAGCTATAGTATATCTACGAATAAATATAGATCTACATTTACAACTCCAACTACAACAATAACATCTAAAACCGCAGATACATCTAAATATGAAACTGCAACTAAAACTACAACTGCAGCTACATCAACAGCAACTATATCAGCAACTACTTTTATAAATACAAATAAGCTACATCTACAACTAATACTAAAGCTACAACTACAGTTAAAGCAATATTACATCTAAAATTGCAACTACATCTACAACTGCGACAAAATCTCAAACTAAAAGTACAGGTTCAACTATTATATCAAGTACCGCTACACTGCAACAAAATGAACAACTACATTTATAACTACATCTACAACTACAGTAAAACTATAGTTACAATTAAAATTTCACATACAACAACTACATCTTTAACTACAGCTAGAACTGCACCTAAATCTAATACTACATTAATATCTGCAATTACAGCTCTAACTACAACCATTTTTAAAACTACAAATGCAACCACATCGACAACTGCAAATACATTTACAAACGTAACTGTAACTACAACTACATCAAAAACTACAATTACAATTACTATACAAATTCAATTACATCTCCATCTCCATCTACAACAACTACATCTACAATTTTATCTACTACTCAACAGCTACAGATGCAACTACAAATACAACTAAACGTACATCAACTATAACAAAAGCTATAAGTATATCTATAAATACAATTACATCAACAACTATAGCTACAAAGACAACTACATCTACATCTAAATTACGTATACAAATATATCTATAAATACAAGAACAAATACTGATCCAAATATAGTTTCAAATACAACTACGAATGCACATCCAACTACAGCTCCATCTGCTGAACTGAGCCATACAACATTTTCCTCACGTAGGATTCCCCAACCGCCCTTGCTTCCCCCGGGAGATATAGTGAGGGACATTCGGTCAACAGATGCGCTAGCGTCTCCGGCATGTAAGATCCTTATTGCTGTCTAGCCGGCAGAAGTATGTGACTACGTCACTAAGCTCTGCTGTTTGCGGTCTAACCCCCACCATGGGTTTTGTTTGCTAGGAGTAGGCATGTTCGAAAGGACGCCTCTGGCGGTTGTATTGTCTGCCCACTGCCTGTACCACTTCGTCGTGAAATGGTCTGCCAGCCAGTTCTTTATTCCCAAATAAGTGATTGGTATTTCTGGCTGAGGCTGGGCAGCCCCGGTTTTAGCCAATGTGTCCGTTTTCTCATTTGCACTGACGTTAACGTGGCCTGGGATCCATTGCACTGTTACCTTGCCTCCTATTTCGCCAATTTTGCACACGTCATCAATGATAACGTCAACTAGGTGAGTGGTACCCTGTCTCTTCCTCAGGATCTCGAGAGCAGATCTTGAGTCTTAGAACACGATTACATCGAGCCCCGCAAGCATCTACAACTACAAGTTCATCTACAACTACAGCTCAAACTACAGCTACAACAAATAAATTTCAAATAAAATCTACTTCGGCATCTACAAATACATCTATAACTTACAACTGCCACAACTAAAACTATAACTAATACCACAACTACAACAACATCTACAACTACCAGTACATCTAAAACTACAACTAAACATATATCGAAAACTACATTTATGTCTACAGTTACATCAATTACATTTATAACTACATCTACAGCTACAACTGCAGCGAACCTTACAAATACATCTCTACAACTAAATATCAGCTATAACTATATTTTAAACTACATTTACAACTACAATTATATCTGAAATAAACAACTAAAACTAGAACTACAATTACATCAACAGCAACTATATCTACAAAAACTTCAACAATTATTACTGCAGTTAAACTAAAGCTATATGTACAGCTACAGATACAAACTAAAGCTATACGTACAGCTACAGATACAAACTAAAGCTATACGTACAGCTACAGATACAAACTAAAGCTATATGTACAGCTAGAGATACAAACTAAAGATATATGTACAGTTACAGATACAAACTAAAGCTATACGTACAGCTACAGATAGAAACTAAAGCTATATGTACAGCTACAGATACAAACTAAAGCTATATGTACAGCTACAGATACAAACTAAAGCTATACGTACAGCTACAGATACAAACTAAAGCTATACGTACAGCTACAGATACAAACTAAAGCTATACGTACAGCTACAGATACAAACTAAAGCTATATGTACAGCTACAGATACAAACTAAAGCTATATGTACAGCTACAGATACAAATACGTACAGCTACAGATACAAACTAAAGCTATATGTACAGCTACAGATACAAGCTAAAAACTATATGTACAGCTACATATACAAACTAAAGCTATATATACAGCTACAGATACAAACTAAAGCTATATGTACAGCTAGAGATACAAACTAAAGCTATATGTACAGCTACAGATACAAACTAAAGCTATATGTACAGCTACAGATACAAACTAAAGCTATATGTACAGCTACAGATACAAACTAAAGCTATATGTACAGCTACAGATACAAACTAAAGCTATATGTACAGCTACAGATACAAACTAAAGCTATATGTACAGCTACAGATACAAACTTAAGTTATATGTACAGCTAGAGATACAAACTAAAGCTATATGTACAGCTACAGATACAAACTAAAGCTATATGTACAGCTACAGATACAAACTAAAGCTATACGTACAGCTACAGATACAAACTAAAGCTATACGTACAGCTACAGATACAAACTAAAGCTATACGTACAGCTACAGATACAAACTAAAGCTATATGTACAGCTACAGATACAAACTAAAGCTATATGTACAGCTACAGATACAAACTAAAGCTATACGTACAGCTACAGATACAAACTAAAGCTATACGTACAGCTACAGATACAAACTAAAGCTATACGTACAGCTACAGATACAAACTAAAGCTATATGTACAGCTACAGATACAAACTAAAGCTATATGTACAGCTACAGATACAAATACGTACAGCTACAGATACAAACTAAAGCTATATGTACAGCTACAGATACAAGCTAAAAACTATATGTACAGCTACATATACAAACTAAAGCTATATATACAGCTACAGATACAAACTAAAGCTATATGTACAGCTAGAGATACAAACTAAAGCTATATGTACAGCTACAGATACAAACTAAAGCTATATGTACAGCTACAGATACAAACTAAAGCTATATGTACAGCTAGAGATACAAACTAAAGCTATATGTACAGCTACAGATACAAACTAAAGCTATATGTACAGCTACAGATACAAACTAAAGCTATATGTACAGCTACAGATACAAACTAAAGCTATATGTACAGCTACAGATACAAACTTAAGTTATATGTACAGCTAGAGATACAAACTAAAGCTATATGTACAGCTACAGATACAAACTAAAGCTATATGTACAGCTACAGATACAAACTAAAGCTATACGTACAGCTACAGATACAAACTAAAGCTATACGTACAGCTACAGATACAAACTAAAGCTATACGTACAGCTACAGATACAAACTAAAGCTATATGTACAGCTACAGATACAAACTAAAGCTATATGTACAGCTACAGATACAAATACGTACAGCTACAGATACAAACTAAAGCTATATGTACAGCTACAGATACAAGCTAAAAACTATATGTACAGCTACATATACAAACTAAAGCTATATATACAGCTACAGATACAAACTAAAGCTATATGTACAGCTAGAGATACAAACTAAAGCTATATGTACAGCTACAGATACAAACTAAAGCTATATGTACAGCTACAGATACAAACTAAAGCTATATGTACAGCTACAGATACAAACTAAAGCTATATGTACAGCTACAGATACAAACTAAAGCTATATGTACAGCTACAGATACAAACTAAAGCTATATGTACAGCTACAGATACAAACTAAAGCTATATGTACAGCTACAGATACAAACTAAAGCTATACGTACAGCTACAGATACAAACACAGCTACAAAAACTGCATTTCAAACACATCCTCAATTACAGCTACAGATACAAACTAAAGCTATACGTACAGCTACAGATACAAACTAAAGCTATATGTACAGCTACAGATACAAACTAAAGCTATATGTACAGCTACAGATACAAACTAAAGCTATATGTACAGCTACAGATACAAACTAAAGCTATATGTACAGCTACAGATACAAATACGTACAGCTACAGATACAAACTAAAGCTATATGTACAGCTACAGATACAAGCTAAAAACTATATGTACAGCTACATATACAAACTAAAGCTATATATACAGCTACAGATACAAACTAAAGCTATATGTACAGCTAGAGATACAAACTAAAGCTATATGTACAGCTACAGATACAAACTAAAGCTATATGTACAGCTACAGATACAAACTAAAGCTATATGTACAGCTAGAGATACAAACTAAAGCTATATGTACAGCTACAGATACAAACTAAAGCTATATGTACAGCTACAGATACAAACTAAAGCTATATGTACAGCTACAGATACAAACTAAAGCTATATGTACAGCTACAGATACAAACTTAAGTTATATGTACAGCTAGAGATACAAACTAAAGCTATATGTACAGCTACAGATACAAACTAAAGCTATATGTACAGCTACAGATACAAACTAAAGCTATACGTACAGCTACAGATACAAACTAAAGCTATACGTACAGCTACAGATACAAACTAAAGCTATACGTACAGCTACAGATACAAACTAAAGCTATATGTACAGCTACAGATACAAACTAAAGCTATATGTACAGCTACAGATACAAATACGTACAGCTACAGATACAAACTAAAGCTATATGTACAGCTACAGATACAAGCTAAAAACTATATGTACAGCTACATATACAAACTAAAGCTATATATACAGCTACAGATACAAACTAAAGCTATATGTACAGCTAGAGATACAAACTAAAGCTATATGTACAGCTACAGATACAAACTAAAGCTATATGTACAGCTACAGATACAAACTAAAGCTATATGTACAGCTACAGATACAAACTAAAGCTATATGTACAGCTACAGATACAAACTAAAGCTATATGTACAGCTACAGATACAAACTAAAGCTATATGTACAGCTACAGATACAAACTAAAGCTATATGTACAGCTACAGATACAAACTAAAGCTATACGTACAGCTACAGATACAAACACAGCTACAAAAACTGCATTTCAAACACATCCTCAATTACAGCTACAGATACAAACTAAAGCTATACGTACAGCTACAGATACAAACTAAAGCTATATGTACAGCTACAGATACAAACTAAAGCTATATGTACAGCTACAGATACAAACTAAAGCTATATGTACAGCTACAGATACAAACTAAAGCTATATGTACAGCTACAGATACAAACTTAAGTTATATGTACAGCTAGAGATACAAACTAAAGCTATATGTACAGCTACAGATACAAACTAAAGCTATATGTACATCTACAGATACAAACTAAAGCTATATGTACAGCTACAGATACAAACTAAAGCTATATGTACAGCTACAGATACAAACTAAAGCTATATGTACAGCTACAGATACAAACTAAAGCTATACGTACAGCTACAGATACAAACACAGCTACAAAAACTGCATTTCAAACACATCCTCAATTACAGCTACAGATACAAACTAAAGCTATACGTACAGCTACAGATACAAACTAAAGCTATATGTACAGCTACAGATACAAACTAAAGCTATATGTACAGCTACAGATACAAACTAAAGCTATATGTACAGCTACAGATACAAACTAAAGCTATATGTACAGCTACAGATACAAACTTAAGTTATATGTACAGCTAGAGATACAAACTAAAGCTATATGTACAGCTACAGATACAAACTAAAGCTATATGTACAGCTACAGATACAAATACGTACAGCTACAGATACAAACTAAAGCTATATGTACAGCTACAGATACAAGCTAAAAACTATATGTACAGCTACATATACAAACTAAAGCTATATATACAGCTACAGATACAAACTAAAGCTATATGTACAGCTAGAGATACAAACTAAAGCTATATGTACAGCTACAGATACAAACTAAAGCTATATGTACAGCTACAGATACAAACTAAAGCTATATGTACAGCTACAGATACAAACTAAAGCTATATGTACAGCTACAGATACAAACTAAAGCTATATGTACAGCTACAGATACAAACTAAAGCTATATGTACAGCTACAGATACAAACTAAAGCTATATGTACAGCTACAGATACAAACTTAAGTTATATGTACAGCTAGAGATACAAACTAAAGCTATATGTACAGCTACAGATACAAACTAAAGCTATATGTACAGCTACAGATACAAACTAAAGCTATATGTACAGCTACAGATACAAACTAAAGCTATATGTACAGCTACAGATACAAACTAAAGCTATATGTACAGCTACAGATACAAACTAAAGCTATACGTACAGCTACAGATACAAACACAGCTACAAAAACTGCATTTCAAACACATCCTCAATTACAGCTACAGATACAAACTAAAGCTATACGTACAGCTACAGATACAAACTAAAGCTATATGTACAGCTACAGATACAAACTAAAGCTATATGTACAGCTACAGATACAAACTAAAGCTATATGTACAGCTACAGATACAAACTAAAGCTATATGTACAGCTACAGATACAAACTTAAGTAATATGTACAGCTAGAGATACAAACTAAAGCTATATGTACAGCTACAGATACAAACTAAAGCTATATGTACAGCTACAGATACAAACTAAAGCTATATGTACAGCTACAGATACAAACTAAAGCTATACGTACAGCTACAGATACAAACTAAAGCTATATGTACAGCTACAGATACAAACTAAAGCTATATGTACAGCTACAGATACAAACTAAAGCTATACGTACAGCTACAGATACAAACACAGCTACAAAAACTGCATTTAAAACACATCCTCAATTACAGATACAAATACAAACTTCATCTACAATTACATTAACAACAACTACACTGACATCGACAACTACATTACAATTTACAACTACATCTTAATGCACAGCTGCAACTACATCTACAACTCCAACGCCATCTACAACTACATCAATGACACATACACAACAGCTACAACTACAAATTCATCTTCACCTGTAACTTCAACTACAAAAACAAATACAACTATGACTACAAAAGCATTGACAACTACCTCTGCAGTTACATCTAATAAATTTACAATGAAATCTACAAGTATATCAGCTTATATCTAGAAGTGAAACTACTTATAAGACTTCAAATGCAACTAAATCTACAACTAAAACTATAACTAAATCTACAAATACAAATTCAACTACAGTGACAACAATTACATTTATATCAATTGCAACTGCAGTTCACAATTTAACTTCAACTACAACTACATCTACATAAATAACTTCAACTACAATGCCAACAACTTCATCTACCGCTACAAAACTATAACTTCATAGATATATAAATACACATATAGAGAAACAATATTCCCTTACAACATTTTTTACACCTACAAAAACTACTTCTATAACGGTATCTATATCTACAACTGCAACTACTACTGAAAATACTTTACCATTTCAATGACATCTAGAACTATTACTGCAACTAAAACGACAACTATAGTTCAAAATGCAACAAAATCTATAGAATCAACTAAAACTATATAAAGAATGACTACACCTGCAATGATATATATTTCTACATCTAAAAATAGTGCGACTTCTATAACTGCAACAGCAGCTAATAATATATCAACATCAAAGACAATTTCATCTACAAATACATTTATCTCTACATACCAAACGAATGATTTTCTTTCTATGCTTGGATTGCCAGCTGCTGTAGATATTTGTCCACATCATTCATCCATTAAGCTTAGGTCTGCCTTTTAGCCGTTTTCTTCTGGGGTTTCTGTGATGTACCTTTTTCACTCACATCTGTCATCTGTCATCTGTCATCTGTTCACATCTGTCATCTGTCATCTGTCATCTGTCATTCTTACTAAGTGTCGATGATGTCGACTGTAAAATTCCTGGTTGGTTCGTAGTCTCCATCCATATTGATCCTAAATATTAAAAAGCAATTACATCTGCAATTACATCATTACAACTACAGATACATATACTACAACTATACTACACCTACATCATTAACTACAGCTAAAACTATAGCTACATATAAAAATAGTAAAATTAAAATTATACTAAGTAATGCTACAACTTCAAGTAAGTTTAAAACATACCTCTACAAAACCATGTACAACTGCAATAAAAACTACAATTATAGCTACAGATATTAATACATATACATAACATACATAAACTACAGATATGAATACATATGCATAAACAAAAATTGCAGCTACCAAAATTAAATTTACGGCTACAACTACATCAACAGCAACTATATGTTCAACTACATAACTACATCTACACCTATAACTACAGCTGTACCTTCATCTACAACTTCTATAACTGAAATTACAACTGCATCTACAACTTCATCCACAACAGAATATTCATTATAACTGCAACTGCAACAGGACCTACAACCACATCTACAGCTATAAATTCATACACATCTATTTCATTCAGTAAATAAACCTACAGTTAAAACTACAATTACATATTATACAAATGCACATCAACTACAATTACATATTATACAAATGCACATCAACTACAATTACATCTTATACAAATGCACATCAACTACAATTACATATTATACAAATGCACATCAACTACAATTACATCTTATACAAATGCACATCAACTACAATTACATATTATACAAATGCACATCAACTACAATTACATCTTATACAAATGCACATCAACTACAATTACATATTATACAAATGCACATCAACTACAATTACATCTTATACAAATGCACATCAACTACAATTACATATTATACAAATGCACATCAACTACAATTACATATTATACAAATGCACATCAACTACAATTACATATTATACAAATGCACATCAACTACAATTACATATTATACAAATGCACATCAACTACAATTACATATTATACAAATGCACATCAACTACAATTACATCTTAAAAATATATTCAACTAAATCTGCAACTAAATTTACAATTAAATATATGGCTATAGCTAAAATTATGCCAACAACAACTACATCTGCAAATACTTCAATAACTTCATGTATAACTGCAACTAAAACTGCAACTACATATACAACTACAAACTAATACCAAAGCTATTACAACTAAAGCTATATCAATCTTCATCAACTTCAACTAAAAGTACAGCTGAAAGTAATGCTACAAAAAAAAAAACATCGACAATTGAAGCTACATCTACAGCTACATAAATCACATTTACAACTAATTCAACAACTACATTTACATATAATCATATACAACAACATTCATCCATCTTTTTGGCACTACAGCCCATGTAGGGCTTTTTCATGCGTCACTACTTCCTTCAGTACAGACCAAACTTAGTATTTTCTTTTCCAAGTTGGATTCTCAGCTGCTGTAGATCTTTTTCCACATCATCCAACCATCTAAGCTTGGGTCTGTCTATTTGACGTTTTCTTCTGAGGTTTCTGTCATCTGGCATTCTTTCTAAGTGTCCTGCCCAGCGTAGACTACCCATTGTATTTCTGCTACCAGCGTGGGATTCTGAAGTCGACTGTAAAATTCCTGGTTGGTTTGTAGTAATCGTAGTCTCCATCCATATTGATCCTAAATATTAAAACGCTATTACATCTGCAGTTACACCATTACAACTGTATATACATATACTACAACTAAACTACACCTACATCATTAAGTACCGCTAAAATTACAACTACTACGAAAAGCACTACAAGTAACGCTACAAATTCAAGTACGTTAAAACACACATCTATTAAAACATGCACAACTGCAACGAAAACTACAATTATAGTTACAGATATGATACATATACATAACAAACAAACTACAGCTACCAAATTTACATATAAGGCTACAACTATATCAACAATAACTATATTTTCAACTACATAACTACATCTACACCTATAACAACAGCTACAACTTCAAATACAACTTCATCTGCAATTGAAATTACAACTGCATATACAACCACATCGACAACTACATCCAAAACAGCATCTAGATCCAAAACTGCAACTTCAACTGCACACTGAACCACATCTACGGCTATAAATTCATCTACATCAACTTAAGCAAATAAACCTAAAGTTAAAACTATAATTACATAATATACAAATGCACATCATCTACAACTACATGTACGTCAATTTATACGACAAAATCTTCAACTATATCTACAATTGCATCTATATCTATAACTATAACTATGTCCACAACAATTACATCTACAAAAGCTTCTAAACCTACATCTGTTACCCCAACTACAGCTACAACTACAACAAAATCTATAGATACAGATACAACTACAAATACAGGTTCATCAATATCAACAATTACAACTTCTACTTCTTTTACAAAATACTTCTGCAACTACTTCTAAAACTGCAACTTCATCTGCAATTTCACCTGCATCTAAAACTACAGCTACATATATAGCTATAATTTCATGAAGAGCAAGTAGATCTCCACATAAATCCATAACTACATGCATAACTGCACCTAAAACTACAACTACGTATACAACTTAAACTAATACCAAAGCTACAACTAAAGCTATATCTAATTTCATCGACTACAACTACAAGTACATCTAAAAGTAATGCTACATAAAACACATACATCTACAATGAAAGCTACAACTACATCTACATACATAACAACAACTACATCTACAGCAACATTAATCCATCTTTTTGGCACTACATTCCATGTAAGGCTTGAGAGTATCATTTGGTACCCTGAGTCATGTCAGTTGAGCGTATCATTTGGTACCTTAAGTTCTGCCATTTGAAAATGTCATTTGGTACCCTGGGTCCTGCCATTTGAAAGTGTCATTTGGTACCCTGAGTCCTGCTAGTTGAGAGTATCACTTGGTACCTTGAGTCCTGCCAATTAAAAGTGTCATTTGGTACCCTGGGCCTGCCATTTGAAAGTGTCATTTGGTACCAAGAGTCCTGCAAGTTAAAAGTGTCATTTGGTACCTTGAGTCCTGCCATTTGAAAGTGTCATTTGGTACCTTAGTCCTGCCATTTGAAAGTGTCATTTGGTACCCTGAGTTCTGCCATTTGAAAGTGTCATTTGGTACCCTGAGTCCTGTCAGTTGAGCGTATCATTTGTTACCCTGGGTCCTGCCAGTTGAAATTATTCATTAATGCCCTGACTCCAGCTGCAGTAATTAAAAAATGAAATGAGCAACTAGGACTCTTAGATCTATTATCCTTTATCCTCCTTGCAAGGTGAATTAAAATTTGTTTTTTTAATTTCCAAATCAAAATGAGCTACCATTTATTTAAAAACTTTCAATTATTAACCATGTTTGCTATTACTAAAGATTTGCCAACAGTTTTTTTTTTTTTTATACTTAACTTGTTGAAAACCTAAATAAGTGTTTACAAAAAGCATCGACTTACTTGACAAAGAAGATTTTTGACACCTCCAACAGCTTAAAATATTCAAGGTGAACACACTCGTGTCAAACACATGCCACTATAACTCATAACAATGACACCCCCTCCCGCCCCTGCTTAGAACTAAGAGATCAATCCAGGGACACTTGGTTTGTCAAGAATTAACACACAACAAACTCACTACAGTGGTGTTTACAACGGAATTGGGTTGGGGGGGGGGGGGAGAGAGAAGGGGAAAATATTATTGAATTTATAAATTCTGTTCTATTTTTTTAAATTTATTTCTAAGGCCAAACAGGCAAACGTTTATCCATTTAAATTGTATATAATCCAATGTCAGCAGTGATAAATCACGCAATGTTGGACAATGCTTAAAGGGTAAATGTACTGATCATACTGTATATAACCCTAATGTCAGCAGTGATAAATCACGTAATGTTGGACAATGCTTAAAGGGTAAATGTACTGATCATACTGTATATAACCCTAATGTCAGCAGTGATAAATCACGTAATGTTGGACAATGCTTAAAGGGTAAATGTACTGATCATACACAATGAAAGCGCGAAGCATAAAAATACGTGGCTACTGGTGATGCAAGGCTTTGCGGGCACATCACTCAGTCATGACATTAATGTTTACGTTTTCAGCTCACAGATCCTACCTCAATACGCTGACGTTAGCAGATCTGAAGTTCATTGGAAAGACACACTTTCTTTGATAGAAATTAATAAATTAATATTGCTTCTATTTGGGAAAAGTTATTTCACGATCGGGGTGGGTGCATAGTGGTGGAGGGCACTTATTTTTGGGGCGAGATTTTTTTCAAATTAATACATGTAACTGATTATTTTGATTGTGCATTTTTTTTGCATTGTAGTTTTCGCCATTTCAGGTATTTGTGTACAAAAAATAATAACTATTTTTCGTCCAATTGTAGACATTATAGACTACTGGTAGGCTAAGTTCATAGCTGGCAATAGTCCTGACATTATAGTCTACTGGTAGGCTACGTTCATAGCTACAGCTACCAATACATCTAAACATACAACGTTTGATTACAACAAGAAATGCAACCACATCTACAGTTAAAAAGAATACAATTAAAATGAAGATACAACAATTTAACCTACAACTACAACTACAGCTACAACAACATCAACAGCAAATACATCTTCATCTACAACTACAACTACAGCTACAACAACATCAACAGCAAATACATCTTCATCTACAACTACAACTACAGCTACAACAACATCAACAGCAAATACATCTTCATCTACAACTACATCTACAACAACATCAACAGCAAATACATCTTCATCTACAACTACAACTACATCTACAACAACATCAACAGCAAATACATCTTCATCTACAACTACATCTACAACTACATCAACAGCAAATACATCTTCATCTAAAACTACAGCTACGCTACAACTACAGCTACAAATATAACTACGTCTAAAACTACATCTACACCTTAAAATAAAACTAAAGCTACAACTAAATCTATATCAAAACTACATCTACACCTTAAAATATAACCGAAACTACAACTAAATCTATATCAAAACTACATCTACACCTTAAAATAAAACTAAAGCTACAACTAAATCTATATCAAAACTACATCTACACCTTAAAATATAACTACATCAACAACTACATCTATATATACAACAATTACATCTACAACTACATCAACTACTACTAAACTACAACTACATATACATCTACAACTACATCAACTACTACTAAACTACAACTACATTTACATCTACAACTAAACTACTACTATATGTGGGGGGGGGGGGGTGTTATTTTCAGACAATTGCAGAGTTTTTATCGTGGGAGGGAGCGATTATTCTCTGCACTGCTCGAGTTAAACGTACTGCAATGGGTTAAGTCTTACACAGACCTGGTGTTTCTGCTTGTAGAATCCTAACAATCATATTATTATAGTAAATAAACTGCCGTGTAGTTACGTTCTACATAGAACCATGTGTGTGGCATTATAACTGTAATGGCCAAGTATCTACAAAAATTAATTGAAGGTTTACAATCGAGTACCTCAGGGTCTCCGTGCTTAAAATAGGTACGGGATAATTGCAAACCTAAATATATTGCTTGGTGGCCAAGCTGTCTAAGCTGAGTCATTCCCAAGTAGGTGGACAGGAGTTCAAAACCCTAGCAAAAAACCCAGCAGCATCTCAGGTCAATGGGCTCATTAACTTTAGATGACAACTTGACAACTCATCTAAGAGATGGGACTCATTAACTTTAGATGACAACTTGACAACTCATCTAAGAGATGGGACTCATTAACTTTAGATGACAACTTGACAACTCATCTAAGAGATGGGACTCATTAACTTTAGATGACAACTTGACAACTCATCTAAGAGATGGGACTCATTAACTTTAGATGACAACTTGACAACTCATCTAAGAGATGGGACTCATTAACTTTAGATGACAACTTGACAACTCATCTAAGAGATGGGACTCATTAACTTTAGATGACAACTTGACAACTCATCTAAGAGATGGGACTCATTAACTTTAGATGACAACTTGACAACTCATCTAAGAGATGGGACTCATTAACTTTAGATGACAACTTGACAACTCATCTAAGAGATGGGACTCATTAACTTTAGATGACAACTTGGCAACTCATCTAAGAGATGGGACTCATTAACTTTAGATGACAACTTGGCAACTCATCTAAGAGATGGGACTCATTAACTTTAGATGACAACTTGACAACTCATCTAAGAGATGGGACTCATTAACTTTAGATGACAACTTGACAACTCATCTAAGAGATGGGACTCATTAACTTTAGATGACAACTTGACAACTCATCTAAGAGATGGGACTCATTAACTTTAGATGACAACTTGACAACTCATCTAAGAGATGGGACTCGTTAACTTTAGATGACAACTTGACAACTCATCTAAGAGATGGGACTCGTTAACTTTAGATGACAACTTGACAACTCATCTAAGAGATGGGACTCGTTAACTTTAGATGACAACTTGACAACTCATCTAAGAGATGGAAAACTGAATTCCAACCCGGAAATGGTATCCCGTGACTTGTACCAAGCTGTATCACCCACACACGTTCATTTCAAGCTGTATCATCCACAAACGTTCATTTCAAGCTGTATCATCCACACACGTTCATTTCAAGCTGTATCATCCACACACGTTCATTTCAAGCTGTATCATCCACACACGTTCATTTCAAGCTGTATCATCCACACACGTTCATTTCAAGCTGTATCATCCACACATGTTTATTTCAAGCTGTATCGTCCACACACGTTCATTTCAAGCTGTATCATCCACACATGTTCATTTCAAGCTGTATCATCCACACACGTTCATTTCAAGCTGTATCATCCACACACGTTCATTTCAAGCTGTATCATCCACACACGTTCATTTCAAGCTGTATCATCCACACATGTTCATTTCAAGCTGTATCATCCACACACGTTCATTTCAAGCTGTATCATCCACACATGTTCATTTCAAGCTGTATCATCCACACACGTTCATTTCAAGTTGTATCATCCACACACGTTCATTTCAAGCTGTATCATCCACACATGTTTATTTCAAGCTGTATCGTCCACACACGTTCATTTCAAGCTGTATCATCCACACACGTTCATTTCAAGCTGTATCATCCACACACGTTCATTTCAAGCTGTATCATCCACACACGTTCATTTCAAGCTGTATCATCCACACACGTTCATTTCAAGCTGTATCATCCACACATGTTCATTTCAAGCTGTATCATCCACACACGTTCATTTCAAGCTGTATCATCCACACATGTTCATTTCAAGCTGTATCATCCACACACGTTCATTTCAAGTTGTATCATCCACACACGTTCATTTCAAGCTGTATCATCCACACACGTTCATTTCAAGCTGTATCATCCACACACGTTCATTTCAAGCTGTATCATCCACACATGTTCATTTCAAGCTGTATCATCCACACATGTTCATTTCAAGCTGTATCATCCACACACGTTCATTTCAAGCTGTATCATCCACACACGTTCATTTCAAGCTGTATCATCCACACACGTTCATTTCAAGCTGTATCATCCACACACGTTCATTTCAAGCTGTATCATCCACACATGTTCATTTGGGTTATCCAGATGTGTTGAGAGAGGTGAAAAATATCAGGCCTTATGATTTCGTCCTGCGAAGTATACTCCATCATGACATTATGAATTAGAGATGCCAAAACTATTTTGTTTAAATATTCAGATTCCAAGCATAAAACTATAAGTACCGTATAACCTAAACCTCACAGCAGTACTTCTGTAATGATTAAATATTATAAATGGATTATTTTGTTGGCTCCACTATTATAATTAATCATTGTTGCAGTCAACTGTATAATCCAACATGATTATTGATTATAATGAAAAATATGTTTATTGCCAGTTAGAGGGTGTTTGTTATACTTAGAATAACCTGTTACATCTAGAGTTATCCCAAGTGTTGATTGAATGATTGTCATACTTTGTACAACCTGTTACATCTAGAGTTATCCCAAGTGTTGATTGAATGATTGTCATACTTTGTACAACTTGTTACATCTAGAGTTATCCCACGTGTTAATTGAATGATTGTCATACTTTGTACAACCTGTTACATCTAGAGTTATCCCACGTGTTGATTGAATGATTGTCATACTTTGTACAACCTGTTACATCTAGAGTTATCCCAAGTGTTGATTGAATGATTGTCATACTTTGTACAACCTGTTACATCTAGAGTTATCCCACGTGTTGATTGAATGAAAGTCATACTTTGTATAACCTGTTAAATCTAGAGTTATCCCACGTGTTGATTGAATGATTGTCATACTTTGTACAACCTGTTACATCTAGAGTTATCCCACATGTTGATTGAATGATTGTCATACTTTGTACAACCTGTTACATCTAGAGTTATCCCACGTGTTGATTGAATGAATGTCATACTTTGTACAACCTGTTACATCTATAGTTATCCCACGTGTTGATTAAATGATTGTCATACGTTTTACAACCTGTTACATCTAGAGTTATCCCACGTGTTGATTGAATGATTGTCAAACAATTTGTTTACGAGAGTTATCAATTGTGTCTCTCACTTGTTATTTACCCTAAGATCTTTGTCTTACTATAAATATAAATAACTTGCACTATAAAAAATGTTCTGATCAGATATTGTCCTAACCATATCCCTAACCCTTAACTTTATCCCTAAAACCTTACCCTAACCCTAACATCTAGATTTTACACCTCTTTTACGACTAAACCAAACCCTTACCTACTTGACCCTAAACCATAACCCTATATATATACATATATATATATATATTTATATATTTATATATATATATATATAAAACGTGTATAATCGTTTTCCGTAAATGATTTGAAAGTATATGAGTGCTGCAGATCGTTCGCTTTATTTCGATGCTCTACGGTTTGAATAGGTGTAAAATAGGTGTAAAATAGGCGTTAAACAGAAGTAATATCTGTATGTGGAGAAAATTTTGTTTTCTCCTTTTCTCTCGCTTATTTTTTAGCATTTAATGACTGTGACTTAAAATAAATATGAGAAAACTTGATATTTTATTAAAGGTTTGAACATGTACCCGGTAATTCAAACGAATTTTTGAGGACAAACTTATTGTCGCTACTTTATTCCTGAGAAACCACGAGTTATTCCTCCTGTTTTGACACGTATCTGTAATTATGAGATGAGTTCAATCTGAAATCTTCTCTACTCCTGAGCCCAAAGAGGTGTGGCACACCAAGGTAGGATTAGCACTCCTGGCAAAGAGGTGTGGCACACCAATGTAGGATTAGCACTCCTGAGCCCAAAGAGGAGTGGCACACCAATGTAGGATTAGTACTCCTGGCAAAGACGTGTAACACACAAATGTACGATTAGCACTCCTGGCAAAGAGGTGTGGCACACCAATGTAGGATTAGCACTCCAGAGCCCAAAGAGGTGTGGCACACCAATGTAGGATTAGCACTCCTGAGCCCAAAGAGGTGTGGCACACCAATGTAGGATTAGCACTCCTGAGCCCAAAGAGGTGTGGCACACCAATGTAGGATTAGCACTCCTGAGCCCAAAGAGGTGTGGCACACCAATGTAGGATTAGCACTCCTGAGCCCAAAGAGGTGTAGAACACCAATGTAGGATTAGCACTCCAGGCAAAGAGGTGTGACACACCAATGTAGGATTATCACTCCTGGCAAAGAGGTGTGGCACACCAATGTAGGGTTAGCACTCCTGAGCCCAAAGATGTGTGGCAGACCAATGTAGGATTAGCACTCCTGAGCCCAAAGAGGTGTGGCACACCAATGTAGGATTAGCACTCCTGAGCCCAAAGAGGTGTGGCACACCAATGTAGGTTTAGCACTTCTGGGCCCAAAGAGGAGTGGCCCACCAATGTAGGATTAGCATTTCTGGGCCCAAAGAGGTGTGGAACACCATCGTAGGATTAACACTCCTGAGCTCAAAGAGGTGTGGCACACCAATATAGGATTAGTACTCCTGGCAAAGAGGTGTGACACGCAAATGTAGTATTTGCACTCCTGAGCCCAAAGAGGTGTGGCACACCAATGTAGGATTAGCACTCCTGAGCCCAAAGAGGTGTGGCACACCAATGTAGGATAAGCACTCTTGGCAAAGAAGTGTGGCACACCAATGTAGGATTAGCACTCCTGAGCCCAAAGAGGTGTAGAACACCAATGTAGGATTAACCCTCCTGAGCCCAAAGAGGTGTGGCACACCAAGGTAGGATTAGCACTCCTGGCAAAGAGGTGTGACACGCAAATGTAGTATTTGCACTCCTGAGCCCAAAGAGGTGTGGCACACCAATGTAGGATTAGCACTCCTGAGCCCAAAGATGTGTGGCAGACCAATGTAGGATTAGCACTCCTGAGCCCAAAGAGGTGTGGCACATCAATGTAGGATTAGCACTCCTGAGCCCAAAGAGGTGTGGCACACCAATGTAGGTTTAGCACTTCTGGGCCCTAAGAGGAGTGGCCCAACAATGTAGGATTAGCACTTCTGGGCCCAAAGAGGTGTGGCAAACCAATGTAGGATTAGCACTTCTGGGCCCAAAGAGGTGTGGCACACCAATGTAGGATTAGCACTCCTGAGCCCAAAGAGGTGTGGCACACCAATGTAGGATTAGCACTCCTGAGAACAAAGAGGTTTGGCACACGAGCGATGATTAAAACCTAAAAATATGGTAATAGCTTATGGCGTGTTGATTTGAATAAAAGAAAATGTTAAATCAGGATTTCTCAGACATTTTTCAAGTGGACAGATTGCACTGAAAAGATATTACGCGTGCTTATTTGACAAACTGTGTCTCAAAAATTACCCAGTGGTGTTAAATCTCTGGGCAAAATTAAAATGCAGAAAACAGAAAGGAATCGTTTTCATGTCATCTGTGGCGCACCAACGGTCCAAGGACTAAGGGATATGTAGATGTACATGTAGATACAACGGTCCAAGAACTAAGGGACATGTAGATGTACATGTAGATACAACGGTCCAAGGACTAAGGGACATGTAGATGTACTCGTAGATACAACGGTCCAAGGACTAAGGGACATGTAGATGTACTTGTAGATACAACGGTCCAAGGACTAAGGGACATGTAGATGTAGATACAACTGTGCAAGGACTAAGGGGCATGTAGATGTACTTGTAGATACAACGGTCCAAGGACTAAGGGACATGTAGATGTAGATACAACTGTGCAAGGACTAAGGGACATGTAGATGTACTTGTAGATTCAACGGTCCAAGGATTAAGGGACATGTAGATATTAATATCTTTTCCCATGAACTTATTTTCCTAAATAAACTTTAAAAAAAATATATTAGTAGTCTTTAAATTTATATGTATCAATAGTTGTACATTTATTTGTAGTTATCTCTATAAATGTAGATCTAGTTGTATTTTTCAGTGGCAGTTGTAGATATAGTTTTTGGTGTACATGTAGTTATAGATATTATTTACGATGTAGATTCTGTAATTATATCTTTAGGGGTAGGTGTTACTTTAGGGGTAGGTGTTACTTTAAGGGTAGGTGTTACTTTAGGGGTAGGTGTTACTTTAGGGGTAGGTGTTACTTTAGGGGTAGGTGTTACTTTAGGGGTAGGTGTTACTTTAGGGGTAGGTGTTACTTTAGGGGTAGGTGTAACTTTTGGGGTAGGTGTTACTTTAGGGGTAGGTGTTACTTTAGGGGTAGGTGTAACTTTTGGGGTAGGTGTAACTTGAGTTGCAGTTGCAATTGGATATGTAGTTGCCGTTATAAAAGTAGTTTTTGTAGATGTGGTAGAAGTTGTATATGTATCTATAGTTGTAAAACTGTTTGTATTTATGTCTCTAAATGTAGTTGTATTTTAGTGGCAGTTGTAGATATAGTTGCCATAGCAGTTGTAACATTTTTTTCCGAAGTAGATTTCATTGTAGATATGGTTGAAGATGTAGTTGCTGTTGGTTGAGTTTTAGTTATAGATATAAATGCAGTTGTAGATGTAGAGGCTACTTATGTAGTTGTAGCTGTATGTGTAGTTGTAGCTGTATGTGTAGTTGTAGCTGTATGTGTAGTTGTAGCTGTATGTGTAGTTGTAGCTGTATGTGTAGTTGTAGCTGTATGTGTAGTTGTAGCTGTATGTGTAGTTGTAGCTGTATGTGTAGTTGTAGCTGTATGTGTAGTTGTAGCTGTATGTGTAGTTGTAGCTGTATGTGTAGTTGTAGCTGTATGTGTAGTTGTAGTTTTGTTCACCTACGGAAAGGTGTGCCTAAAATTTGTCGATTCTCGGCGCCCTTGCCAAATAATGTTTTAAAGTAAAAGCATAATTATACTTTGATAGTCAATGCCAAGGTCACTTCTAAACAAGCGAATAGATGTTCGTTTAATTTAAGGGTTTAGCAAAAATATGTATGCAGGTCACTTAGCACCATCTATATGCAGGTCACTTAGCATCATCTATATGCAGGTCACTTAGCACCATCTATATGCAGGTCACTTAGCACCATCTATATGTAGGTCACTTAGCATCATCTATATGCAGGTCACTTAGCACCATCTATATGCAGGTCACTTAGCACCATCTATATGCAGGTCACTTAGCACCATCTATATGTAGGTCACTTAGCACCATCTATATGCAGGTCACTTAGCACCATCTATATGCAGGTCACTTAGCACCATCTATATGCAGGTCACTTAGCACCATCTATATGCAGGTCACTTAGCACCATCTATATGCAGGTCACTTAGCACCATCTACCAACGGCAACTTCTCAGGTGATATTTTTTCTGCATAAGGCCTGCTAGATGTTGGTTAGGTTAGGGTTAGGGTTAGGTTCAGGCCTGCTAGATGTTGGATTAAAATTGGAAATAATATTATGAGAAATTTGTATTTTTGAAATGCCCCAGTGAAGACGCCACAGTTTATCAGAATGATGTGGCTCCACAGGTGGTGCAATGCCCTTTTTAGGAGCCACTGGGCTCCGCCAAACAGAGGAGAAAACAGCGATACATGTTATGAGCCAATGGGCTACGCCAAACACAGGAGAAATCAGCGACACATGTTAGGAGCCAATAGGTTACGCCAAATACAGGGGAAATCAGCGACACATATTAGGAGCCAATGGGCTACGCCAAATACAGGAGGAAACAGTGACACATGTTAGGAGCCAATGGGCTACGCCAAACAGAGGGTAAAACACATGTTAGGAGCCACTGGGCTACGCCAAACAGGGAAGAAATCAGCGAAACACGTTAGGAACCAATGGGCTACGCCAAACACAGGAGAAATCAGCGACACATCTTAGGAGCCAATGGGCTACGCCAAACAGAGGAGAAATCAGCGACACATGTTATTCAATGTAAAGTCAAACTTTTCTATAAATATATTGAATAGAGGTTTTAAAAAAGGGGGGGGGGGGGCGAAAGCTAATACGTACTTACTTGGGGTGTCAAAAAAGTAGGCGTGCAACAATGGGAGGTAGAAATTTGACTTTTTGCCTATGCAATATGCGGATACCACATAGGCTGGCGAGGACTAAGCGAGGCTAACCAAGGTATTTGTCCACTTAGGCTGGAGTGGGCTAAGCGAGGCTAACCAAGGTATTTGACCACTTAGGCTGGAGTGGACTAAGCGAGGCTAACCAAGGTATTTGTCCACTTAGGCTGGAGTGGACTAAGCGAGGCTAACCAAGGTATTTGTCCACTTAGGCTGGAGTGGACTAAGCGAGGCTAACCAAGGTATTTGTCCACTTAGGCTGGAGTGGACTAAGCGAGGCTAACCAAGGTATTTGTCGTTTTACTTGAGTGTTATTGTTCTTTTTGTTATCATCCTAACATTAGGAGCTCCTCAAATTGTAAATGACGACAAAGAAGCTAAGATAATACAGAAGGTAAAATTCTAAGAAATTCAATAAACACTTTATACATAAAACAATAATTCTTTTTTTCGTTCATAGTGAGGGAGCAAAAATTAATATTGATTTACAGGTCAAATTCGTTCTGATCAATTTCAATACACTAACTAAAATGCATACTTTTTTTATTTTGCACCTGGTTTTGCAGACATCGCTACAATGTGTTACCCTGAGGGCAGAAGCTTATTTGCGATAGAAGATGCTGGATTTTGGTTAGTAATAGCGGTAGCTCACGAACTGGGGCATAGGTTTGTGCTTTCTTTAATTGGAGGCGGATTTTGAGAGGTAGCTTAATAAATCATTATATAATTGATAACGACAAGTAGTGGCGTAGTAAGGGAGAGCGGACCGCACCTGGTGACACTAACCCTAGTTACGCCCCTGACTACACGTATTGATGGATTTAAAGAACATGCCCTTATTTTTCCAAGAAAAAAAATATTACTGAGTTATAACATATCACAGATTGAGACTACTCCAATCACTCTATAAATCATGTCACAGATTGAGACTACTCCAATCACTCTATATATCATGTCACAGATTGAGACTACTCCAATCACTATATATATCATGTCACAGATTGAGACTACTCCAGTCACTCGAAACATTATGTTTGATAAAATCATATACCTATGAAATACTATTGCATTTCGTAGAGTGCCTCTCAGAGCGGTACATCGGGAAATTTATGCAGTTATAGACTGTATTTATATTGACTTGTTAATATACGCCTCTATGTGAGAAATGTAACGTAGCTATTTATAGATGTTTATGAAAGCTCTTCACATGACACCTGTATCCAAATTCGTACTTTATTAAAAGTTCAAGGTTGATGCGTCAGAAATGAGGTGGCCCTATAGTTAGGTCAGAAACACACCGTTTTGACCATGATTCAACGCCGATTGAAGTGTTTGGTAAATTCCGTAAGTGACAGGAAGTTATATTTATCTAAATTCTGAGAATTAAAACTTTCAATTGATATCAAATACGATGTTTTCGGGCGATTCTACGTATATGTTACAGTTCTTAACCAATAACTTTCCATTGAGACCATTGGCTTGACTACAAAACATCCATATTATTATTATTATAATTATTATTATTATTAATTGTCTTATAGGCTCACCGCGATGTACATAAAAATATTAGCAAAAGTGACATAATCGTGACAATAAAATAAAATACATTTATGAAATAAAGAACAGCTGTATAGAGACAAAACAAAAACAAATGCATATTCACCCCATCCACCCCAGAACTTTTACATGTCAAGCCATGGACGGCGGCCAGCAGCATCGTTTATCGGTCAGATATGGGGAATCAGTCGGGTAGTAGTGTTTTGAGTGCAGTTTTTATCCCACATTAAGGGGACTAACTCTAAATTACAAATTAAGTTCTTTTACAAAGTTCATCGTATCTCGCTAATTTAAAAACCAATTAATGTGGAAAAAAATTCATTATGTAGGGAAATAAATTATCTATCAGATGATACCAAATATGTATGGGTGTATTAAACATGCACTTACAAAAAAATAAATTAAAATGTTAGAAAATATGAAAAATATTATATTTTCCAGGACAATTTCTTTAATTTTAGTGTTGAATAAATACCTCCGTTTAGCTTGGCATGGAACTGAACAAAACAGAGCTCACCACATATGTGTATGTTACATAAAACACACCAACAAAACAGAGCTCACCACATATGTGTATGTTACATAAAACACACCAACAAAACAGAGCTCATCACATATGTGTGTGTTACATAAAACACACCAACAAAACAGAGCTCATATGTGTGTGTTACATAAAACACACCAACAAAACAGAGCTCACCACATGTGTGTGTTACATAAAACACACCAACAAAACAGAGCTCATATGTGTGTGTTACATAAAACACACCAACAAAACAGAGCTCACCAAATATGTGTATGTTACATAAAACACACCAACAAAACAGAGCTCATATGTGTGTGTTACATAAAACACACCAACAAAACAGAGCTCACCACATGTGTGTGTTAAATAAAACACACCAACAAAACAGAGCTCATATGTGTGAGTTACATAAAACACACCAACAAAACAGCTCACCACATATGTGTGTTAAATAAAACACACCAAGAAAACAGAGCTCATATGTGTGTGTTACATAAAACACACCAACAAAACAGAGCTCACCAAATATGTGTATGTTACATAAAACACACCAACAAAACAGAGCTCATATGTGTGTGTTACATAAAACACACCAACAAAACAGAGCTCATATGTGTGTGTTAAATAAAACACACCAACAAAACAGAGCTCATATGTGTGAGTTACATAAAACACACCAACAAAACAGCTCACCACATATGTGTGTTAAATAAAACACACCAACAAAACAGAGCTCATATGTGTGTGTTACATAAAACACACCAACAAAACAGAGCTCACCAAATATGTGTATGTTACATAAAACACACCAACAAAACAGAGCTCATATGTGTGTGTTACATAAAACACACCAACAAAACAGAGCTCACCACATGTGTGTGTTAAATAAAATACACCAACAAAACAGAGCTCATATGTGTGAGTTACATAAAACACACCAACAAAACAGCTCACCACATATGTGTGAGTTACATAAAACACACCAACAAAACAGAGCACATATGTGTGAGTTACATAAAACACACCAACAAAACAGAGGTCACCACATATGTGTGAGTTACATAAAACACACGTACAAAAAGTGTCAGTTCTTTATACATTGACCTGCAGGCCTTCAATTAATTCGTTTATGCTCTTGTCATTGCTCTACTGTGGACATATTTTAACAAGAGGAAATCCATCGTGGAAGTGGGGAGGGGGGACACTATGAGTTTACCGCACTGTGTGCCACCAATCCTAGCTATGCCACTGCCCTCATCCCTCACCATAGCTATGCCACTGCCCTCATCCCTCACCATAGCTATGCCACTGCCCTCATCCCTCCCCATAGCTATGCCACTGCCCTCATCCCTCATCATAGCTATGCCACTGCCCTCATCCCTCACCATAGCTATGCCACTGCCCTCATCCCTCACCATAGCTATGCCACTGCCCTCATCCCTCACCATAGCTATGCCACTGCCCTCATCCCTCACCATAGCTATGCCACTGCCCTCATCCCTCACCATAGCTATGCCACTGCCCTCATCCCTCACCATAGCTATGCCACTGCCCTCATCCCTCACCATAGCTATGCCACTGCCCTCATCCCTCACCATAGCTATGCCACTGCCCTCATCCCTCACCATAGCTATGCCACTGCCCTCATCCCTCACCATAGCTATGCCACTGCCCTCATCCCTCACCATAAAAATCCATGGATTACAAAAGTTAACTTAATCATTTTGTTTTTGCAGTAAAATCATTTGTACAAAAAATTATACATTGAAATGAAATCACACACACACAAAATTAAGAAATTGTAAACGTAGACATACGGAAATATTTGGGCCTTATAAATAGTGTTATTTACTAGCATTAAATTAAGTTTATCCGATTCAAGTGAATTTTTCTGCGTAAAGAAATAAATAAAATGTCGCATATTTTATGATCTAATTCCATATCAGTTACGTCACGAACCAGATGTTTAGCTGTCACGAGCTAAAGTAAAATCTTCTACTGTAATACGTCGAAAGTGTTGATCTCCTAAATGTAACTGTCCAGATTCCAAACTGTTTAAAACATGGTTAATGGAATTGGGACTAAAAAAGGTCTTCCATTCTTTTAAATGCAAATGTCAAATTCTCATTTAGATAAGGCAGCGCAAAAGATACAAAAGCGTATATTATATAGTACTGTTTAAAGCAATCATTATTAGAGATGCAGTCCGTTTTGCTAACGATCGTTTTGCTCACAGTGGGTAAGAAATAGACACTATAAAAAAAATAGTTGCATTTTAAAAAGTTACAAAATAATATTTTCTTAATTGAGGTATTTCGTTGTTGTAGGTGACGCTCTCCCCACTCTACGTCAGTTAGATGGCATCATTCAAACCCGAAGGTAGAGTACATTTCTTTACTAAACAAAAAATAGAATTGGAATTTTTGAAGAAAGTAAATGTAACAGATCATCCCTTTATTACTATTCCATGTTTCTCAACCGTGTCAAATATGTTGCAGTCGTTACGACAAGATTGATGCTGCTGGCTGTGGCCAGAGACCCGTCTTACCTGACAACGGTGCTTCGGAATACACAAGGATTGTAGGAGGGCGGGAATCTGTACCTTATTCATGGCCAGGAATAGTAAGGCAATCTTAGAGATGTCTGCATTTTTCATACACAATACAAAATATATTTTCTAAGTTAATTTTTAACAAAGTCAAAAATACTTATTAATAAAACTCTTCCTTTCTTTCCATTTTTAGTGCAGTTTACGCCAAAGCACGTCCTCTACTTCGCACATGTGTGGCTCAAATTTAGTGAAAAACTTAGCAGGCAATTACTTTTTGATTACTGCTGCGCACTGCACGAGGTGAGTACCCGGATCAAGTTGAACAGTTTCATGCAAACAATTACTACAATTATTCCATGGATTCTTTTTAACTCTCACTCCTTTTTTTGTCTACAGTGACAGACGGGCGTCCCGATATGTTGCTTATTGTGGCATTCATGACAGAGTCAACAATAACAACGCCAACCGGGTCATTGTCACTTTTTCTGACTTGGTTGTTCACAGGTATGACATGGTGACTTGTTTGTTCACAGGTATGACATGGTGACTTGTTTGTTCACAGGTATGACATGGTGACTTGTTTGTTCACAGGTATGACATGGTGACTTGTTTGTTCACAGGTATGACATGGTGACTTGTTTGTTCACAGGTATGACATGGTGACTTGTTTGTTCACAGGTATGACATGGTGACTTGTTTGTTCACAGGTATGACATGGTGACTTGTTTGTTCACAGGTATGACATGGTGACTTGTTTGTTCACAGGTATGACATGCTCAATTTAATGTTTAATATTGTCATTGCCAAACATTATATTAACACAAAAGCTTCAGATGTATTGAAATTTAAGCCAATTAATTAAATTTGCAAATTATTTTTTAAATATTTGTTGTTCATTTCAGCCTTTACGACAGTTGGACATTGGATTACGACATATCGATTTTTAGAGTAGCAACGTCACTTCCAACAAACAATTACATTTCTGCTGTGTGTCTTCCAAATGAAGGATGGAATGAGGGGGAAAACGCCATTGTTGCTGGATGGGGCACCTTAACAGCCGGTTAGTATAGCTAACTCTAACCCTCAACCTTAACACCCGGTTAGTATATCTAACCCTAACCCTAACCCTCAACCTTAACAGCCGGTTAGTATAGCTAGCCCTAACCCTCAACCTTAACAGCCGGTTAGTATAGCTAACCCTAACCCTAAACCTTAACAGCTGGTTAGTATAGCTAACCCTAACCCTTAACCTTAACAGCCGGTTAGTGTAGCTAACCTTAACCCTCAACATTAACAGCCGATTAGTATAGCTAACCCTCAACCCTAACAGCCGGTTAGTATAGCTAACCCTCAACCTTAACAGCCGGTTAGTATAGCTAACCCTCAACCTTAACAGCCGGTTAGTATAGCTAACCCTAACCCTCAATCTTAATACCCGGTTAGTATAGCTAGTCTTGTTAGAGGGTCTACTAAATATAG
This sequence comes from Omphiscola glabra, assembly GCA_964017045.1. NCBI lineage: Eukaryota > Metazoa > Mollusca > Gastropoda > Lymnaeidae > Omphiscola > Omphiscola glabra. The sequence goes on along the minus strand of OZ024795.1, from coordinate 56,542,919 downwards.
ATTTTATAATCGTTTTCTTTTAAGAAACTTGTTCTGACTTCAGGTGGATCCTCTCCTTATGCGCTCCATCAAGTTCAGAAACCAATCAAATCGAGGCAAACATGTATTCAAAGATATGGTTCTGGATCTATAACTCTACGCATGCTCTGTGCTGGTCTGCCTGAAGGAGGTGTTGACTCGTGCCAAGTAAGAGACATACATTAACCTGGTTAAAAGTGACAGTCACGTAAGGGATATACATTAACCTGGTTAAAAGTGGCAGTCACGTATGGGACATACATTAACCTGGTTACGTGGTGGTCAAGTAAGAGACAAACATTAACCTGGTTATATAGTGGTCAAGTAAGAGACATACATTAACCTGGTTACGTTATGGCCAAGTAAGAGACATACGTTAACTTGGTTACGTGGTGGTCAAGTAAGAGACATACTTTAACCTGGTTACGTGGTGGTCAAGTAAGAGACATACTTTAACCTGGTTATATAGTGATAAAGTAAGAGACATACATTAACTTGGTTTATTTGCGGTCAAGAAAGAGACATACTTTAAACTGGTTATATAGTGGTCAAGTAAGAGACATACATTAGCCTGGTTAAGTTATGGCGAAGTAAGAGACTTACATTAACCTGATGGCCAAGTAAGAGATATACATTAACCTGATGGCCAAGTAAGAGACATACATTAACCTGATGGCCAAGTAAGAGACATACATTAACCTGATGGCCAAGTAAGAGACATACATTAACCTCATGGCCAAGTAAGAGAAATACATAAACCTGATGGCCATGTAAGAGACACACACTAACCTGATGGCCAAGTAAGAGACATACATTAAACTGATGGCCAAGTAAGAGACATACATTAACCTGATGGTCAAGTAAGAGACATACATTAACCTGATGGCCCAGTAAGAGACATACATTAACCTGATGGCCAAGTAAGAGACATACATTAACCTGATGGCCAAGTATGAGACATACATTAACCTGATGGCCAAGTAAGAGACATACATTAACCTGATGGCCAAGTAAGAGACATACATTAACCTGATGGCCAAGTAAGAGACATACATTAACCTGATGGCCAAGTATGAGACATACATTAACCTGATGGCCAAGTAAGAGACATACATTAACCTGATGGCCAAGTAAGAGACATACATTAACCTGATGGCCAAGTAAGAGACATACATTAACGTAGTTTATTTGCGGTCAAGTATCTAAAGTAAAAGCATTTTGATTTTATCCATTTTAAATATGTATAAACTATAAATCATGGGATTAAGGATTAATAATCAATAATACGTTCTAAAAAAATTACTGCTATGAATAACATTGTTATTTAGTATATTTAGCTTAGTTAACAGCCACAAAATAGCTGCATAACTAAAAGCCCACCTACATTTTTTTATGAAATTATAATTTTCCAGGGAGATAGTGGCGGACCTCTCTACACATACAGAGAACATAGATGGACACTGACTGGTATTAGATCAAACTTATCTCCTAAAAATATTATGTTTCACTATTTAAAACTAAAATTTCGTAATGGTTTGTGATTAGGGAAATATGGAGAGGATTGCATTCAGTTTGGTTTGTGATTAGGGAAATATGGAGAGGATTGCATTCAGGTTGGTTTGTGATTAGAGAAATATGGAGAGGATTGCATTCAGGTTGGTTTGTGATTAGGGAAATATGGAGAGGATTGCATTCAGGTTGGTTTGTGATTAGGGAAATATGGAGAGGATTGCATTCAGGTTGGTTTGTGATTAGGGAAATATGGAGAGGATTGCATTGAGGTTGGTAATAAGAGAGGCAACAACATTATTATTTTTTCTTTTGAGATAAATTTAAAAATGTTGTTCTGTTGGAAATTATCTTAGTATGTTTTAAGTAGATGAAAGTTTTAGTTTAATTTCAACATATATTTTGTTACACATTTATCAATAATTAATGTCCACTAAGTGTTGGTTCATAAATATTTAAAATATTTATATTATAATTCTTATAATAAATAACACATAAATTGCTAAAATTCTCTTAAAGGTATTGTAAGCTGGGGATATGGGTGTGCTGAAGCTGGAAGACCTGGTGTGTACTCTGACGTCATTGAGTTAAAGGACTGGATCAACTCGATCATCAATGCTTAAAATAGATCTCTTTAGATTTGTGTGTTTTAAAAATGTGTTTACAACAACAATAAATAATAATGTGATTTTAATTGTCCTTAGTTTGTCCAATCTCAAAGACTGTAGTGAGAATGTGAGTGAGACAGTGGGTGGGAATGTGGGCAAGACTGGGTGGGAATGTGGGTGAGACTTTGGGTGGGAATGTGGCTGAGACTTTGGGTGGGAATGTTGGTGAGACTTTGGGTGGGAATGTGGGTGAGACTTTGGATGGGAATGTGGGTGAGACTGGGTGGGAATGTGGGTGAGACTTTGGGTGGGAATGTGGATCCCACTACATATAGGTAGGTAAATGATAATTGTTTTTATTTATGTAAAAATAACCGTGACCATTTCATTTCAGTGACCCCAAGAAGTGCCACAGAGGTTAGAGTTGAGATGCAGGTCATAGGTTAGGGTTGAGATGCAGGTCTTAGGTTAGGGTTGAGATACAGGTCATAGGTTAGAGTTGAGATGCAGGTGGTTAGGGTTGAGATGCAGGTCATAGGTTAGAGTTGAGATGCATGTCATAGGTTAGAGTTAAGATGCAGGTAATAGGTTAGGGTTGAGATGCAGGTCATAGGTTAGAGTTGAGATGCAAGTCTTAGGTTAGGGTTGAGATGCAGGTCATAGGTTAGGGTTGAGAATGATGTCTTAGGTTAGGGTTGAGATGCAGGTCTTAGGTTAGAGTTGAGATGCAGTTCATAGGTTAGGGTTGAGATGCAGATCTTAGGTTAGGGTTGAGATGCAGGTCATAGGTTAGGGTTGAGATGCAGGTCATATGTTAGGGTTGAGATGCAGGTCTTAGGTTAGGGTTGAGATGCAGGTTTTAGGTTAGGGTTGAGATGCAGGTCTTAGGTTAGGGTTGAGATGCAGGTCATAGGTTAGAGTTGAGATACAGGTCTTAGGTTAGGGTTGAGATGCAGGTCATAGGTTAGAGTTGAGATGCAGATCATAGGTTAGGGTTGAGATGCAGGTCATAAGTTAGGGTTGAGATGCAGGTCTTAGGTTAGGGTTGAGATGCAGGTCTTAGGTAAGGGTTGAGATGCAGGTCTTAGGTTAGGATTGAGATGCAGGTCTTAGGTTAGAGTTGAGATGCAGGTCTTAGGTTAAGGTTGAGATGCAGGTCTTAGGTAAGGGTTGAGATGCAGGTCTTAGGTTAGGGTTGAGATGCAGGTCTTAGGTTAGAGTTGAGATGCAGGTCTTAGGTTAGGGTTGAGATGCAGGTCTTAGGTCCCTATTGTTATTTAAAAAGAACGTGTACTTGGGTAAGGCTTCAAATTATGAACTGGTCTTCATATTTTTAATCGAAAGTATGTGCTGTATGTTTTATTTTTCTATTTTCCTTTAAATTCGGTTTTCATTGATACTACAATATTAAATTATTTGCTGATAAAAGATTTATTTAGATAAAATCATTTTTTGTGCAATGGAATTTAAGTTAATTTAAAAGTAGAGAAATGAGCAAAGAGTAATACTGGACACCAATGTAATCGGCAAGAATCCCATTTGCGACCAATGAAATAGGAAAAGAGTAACATTGGAAACCAATAACATAGGCAAAAAGTACCATTGGAGAACGGTGAAATAGGCAAAGAGTACATTGGATATCAATGAAATAAGAAAAGAGTACCATTGGACACCAATAAAATATAAAAATAAGAGCACCGTTGGTGAACAATCAAAGAAAACTTCTCAGAAACCATTTATGCTTTAGAAGCGAAAAATAAAGAAATCTGACAAATCAACGCAAAGTAAGCATTGTACTTGGTACCAGTAGTAAGCCTTGTACTTGGTACCAGTAGTAAGCCTTGTACTTGGTACCAGTAGTAGCATTGTACTTGATACCAGCAATAAGCATTGTACTTGGTACCAGCAATAAGCATTGTGCTTGTTACCATCAGTAAGCATTGTACTTGATACCAGCAATTAGCAATGCACTTGGTACCAGTAGTAAGCAATGTACTTCGTACCAGTAGTAAACACTGTACTTTGTACAAATAGTAAACACTGTGTTTTGTACCAGTAGTAAACACTCTACTTTGTACAAGTAGTAAACACTGTACTTGGTACCAGTAGTAAAAACTGTATTTGGTACCAGTAGTAAACACTGTACTTCGTACCTGTAGTAAACACTGTACTTTATACCAGTAGTAAACATTGTACTTGGTACCAGTAGTAAACACTGTGTTTTGTACCAGTAGTAAACCCTGTACTTTGTACCAGTATTAAATACTATACTTTGTACCAGTAGTAAACAATGTACTTTGTACCAGTAGTAAACATTGTACTTTGTACCAGTAGTAAACACTGTACTTTGTACCAGTAAAAACATTTGTATTTGGTACAAGTATTTGTCCATGAAAAAAGATACCCGGTGTACGAATTCTGCTCAAAAAAAATATATATATATTTGAAATTCGTTTTTCATGATTGATATTTTTAAAATTATAAAATCACCACTTGAGATCATCTGTAGTAAATCACCACTTGAGATCATACGTAGCAAATCACCGCTTGGGATCATCTGTAGTAAATCACCACTTGAGATCATCTGTAGTAAATCACTGCTTGAGATCATCTGTAGTAAATCACTGCTTGAGATCATCTGTAGTAAATCACCACTTGAGATCATCTGTAGCAAATCACTGCTTGAGATCATCTGTAGTAAATCACCACTTGAGATCATCGGTGGTAAATCACTGCTTGAGATCATCTGTAGTAAAGCACCACTTGAGATCATCGGTGGTAAATCACTGCTTGAGATCATCTGTAGTAAATCACCGCTTGAGATCATCTGTAGTAAATCACTGCTTGAGATCATCTGTAGTAAAGCACCACTTGAGATCATCGGTGGTAAATCACTGCTTGAGATCATCTATAGTAAATCACCGCTTGAGATCATCGGTGGTAAATCGCTGCTTGAGATCATCTGTAGTAAATCACCGCTTGGGATCATCTGAAGTAAATCACTGCTTGAGATCATCGGTGGTAAATCACTGCTTGAGATCATCTGTAGTAAATCACCACTTGAGATCATCGGTGGTAAATCACTGCTTGAGATCATCTGTAGTAAATCACCGCTAGGGATCATCTGTAGTAAATCACCACTTGAGATCATCTGTAGTAAATCACCGCATTGGATCATCTGTAGTAAATCACCACTTGAGATCATCTGTAGTAAATCACCACTTGAGATCATCTGTAGTAAATCACCACTTGAGATCCTCTGTAGTAAATCACCGCTTGAGATCATCTGTAGTAAATCACCGCTTCAGATCATCGGTGGTAAATCACCGCTTCAGAATATCGGTGGTAAATCACTGCTTGAGATCATCTGTAGTAAATCACCGCTTGAGATCATCTGTAGTAAATCACCGCTTGAGGTCATCTGTAGTAAATCACCACTTGAGATCATCTGTAGTAAATCACCGATTTAGATTATCTGCTTGAGATCATCTGTAGTAAATCACCACTTGAGATCATCTGTAGTAAATCACCGCTTGAGATCATCTGTAGTAAATCACCGCTTGGGATCATCTGTAGTAAATCACCACTTGAGATCATCTGTAGTAAATCACCACTTGAGATCATCTGTAGTAAATCACCACTTGAGATCATCAGTAGTAAATCACCGCTTGAGATCATCTGTAGTAAATCACTGCTTGAGATCATCTGTAGTAAATCACCGCTTCAGATCATCGGTGGTAAATCACTGCTTGAGATCATCTGTAGTAAATCACCGCTTGAGATCATCTGTCGTAAATCACCACTTGAGATCATCTGTAGTAAATCACCGATTTAGATCATCTGTTTGAGATCATCTGTAGTAAATCACCACTTGAGATCATCTGTAGTAAATCACCGTTTGAGATCATCTGTAGTAAATCACCGATTTAGATCATCTGTTTGAGATCATCTGTAGTAAATCACCACTTGAGATCATCTGTAGTAAATCACCACTTGAGATTATCTGTAGTAAATCACCGCTTGGGATCATCTGTAGTAAATCACCGCTTGGGATCATCTGTAGTAAATCACCGCTTTGGATCATCTGTTTGAGATCATCTGTAGTAAATCACCACTTGAGATCATCTGTAGTAAATCACCACTTGAGATTATCTGTAGTAAATCACCGCTTGGGATCATCTGTAGTAAATCACCGCTTGGGATCATCTGTAGTAAATCACCTCTTGGGATCATCTGTAGTAAATAACCGTTTCGGATCATCTGTAGTAAATCACCACTTGGGATCATCTTTAGTAAATCACTGCTTGGGATCATCTGTAGTAAATCACCGCTTGAGATCATCTGTAGTAAATCACCACTTGAGATCATCTGTAGTAAATCACCGATTTAGATCATCTGTTTGAGATCATCTGTAGTAAATCACCGCTTGAGATCATCTGTAGTAAATCACCGCTTGAGATTATCTGTAGTAAATCACTGCTTGGGATCATCTGTAGTAAATCACCGCTTGGGATCATCTGTAGTAAATCACCGTTTCGGATCATCTGTAGTAAATCACCACTTGGGATCATCTTTAGTAAATCACTGCTTGGGATCATCTGTAGTAAATCACCGCTTCAGATCATCGGTGGTAAATCACTGCTTGAGATCATCTGTAGTAAATCACCGCTTGAGATCATCTGTCGTAAATCACCACTTGAGATCATCTGTAGTAAATCACCGATTTAGATCATCTGTTTGAGATCATCTGTAGTAAATCACCACTTGAGATCATCTGTAGTAAATCACCGTTTGAGATCATCTGTAGTAAATCACCGATTTAGATCATCTGTTTGAGATCATCTGTAGTAAATCACCACTTGAGATCATCTGTAGTAAATCACCACTTGAGATTATCTGTAGTAAATCACCGCTTGGGATCATCTGTAGTAAATCACCGCTTGGAATCATCTGTAGTAAATCACCGCTTTGGATCATCTGTTTGAGATCATCTGTAGTAAATCACCACTTGAGATCATCTGTAGTAAATCACCACTTGAGATTATCTGTAGTAAATCACCGCTTGGGATCATCTGTAGTAAATCACCGCTTGGGATCATCTGTAGTAAATCACCTCTTGGGATCATCTGTAGTAAATCACCGTTTCGGATCATCTGTAGTAAATCACCACTTGGGATCATCTTTAGTAAATCACTGCTTGGGATCATCTGTAGTAAATCACCGCTTGAGATCATCTGTAGTAAATCACCACTTGAGATCATCTGTAGTAAATCACCGATTTAGATCATCTGTTTGAGATCATCTGTAGTAAATCACCGCTTGAGATCATCTGTAGTAAATCACCGCTTGAGATTATCTGTAGTAAATTACTGCTTGGGATCATCTGTAGTAAATCACCGCTTGGGATCATCTGTAGTAAATCACCGCTTGGGATCATCTGTAGTAAATCACCGCTTGGGATCATCTGTAGTCAATCACCTCTTGGGATCATCTGTAGTAAATCACCGCTTCGGATCATCTGTAGTATTTAAATTAAACTTTTTCCAAATGAAATTAAATAACACTTCGAAATAAATTAATCTAGATTTTAAAAATGTCACTCGAGTTTTATGAACGGCAAAAAAATGTCCACTTAAAATGTCCAGACAAATAGTATGAGAGCTAAGAGCATTTGTATTACTGGTATCTTCTCTAAAAGTAGGTAACAGGGTAAGAGCATTTGTATTACTGGTATCTTCTCTAAAAGTAGGTAACAGGGTAAGAGCATTTGTATTACTGGTATCTTCTCTAAAAGTAGGTAACAGAGTAAGCTAACAGAGGATCCCAAACCATTAGTGAACAACTAATAATATTATTTTTAAAAGTTTAATGTTCAATTCCCCTGTTACACCGGTACATATTTGAAAACCCCTTTTGCATATGAACAAATTAAAAGTTTCCCTCACCGCATTAAACCCCCCCCCCCCAAACGATCTGCCCCCATCTATTTATAGACAATTATGGTATGCAATGCAATTGCAAGAAGTCACACAAACCCTGACCAAATTTATGTCACAGTATTGTGACAATAACCCTAAACCCCGACAAACGTTATGTCACAGTATTGGGACACTAACCCTAAACCCTGACAAAAGTTATGTCGCAGTATTGTGACAATTCGCGCGATTGCTCTCTCGTGCAGCGTTCCCCAAACTTTTCAGTTTTGCGAGCCGGTAGACAAGTTTCGAGATTGCACCAGGGACCGGTGCGAGATTTGGTATTGACTTGTTATAGCTGACCAAACATTGGCGGCAGCAATGGATCAACTTCCAATCAACTATATATAGCTGTCCAAACATTGGCGGCAGCAATGCATCAACTTCCAATCAACTAGATATAGCTGACCAATCATTGGCGGCAGCAATGGATCAACTTCCAATCAACTAGATATAGCTGACCAAAAATTGGCGGCAGCAATGCATCAACTTCCAATCAACTAGATATAGCTGACCAAACATTGGCGGCAGCAATGCGTCAACTTCCAATCAACTAGATATAGCTGACCAAACATTGGCGGCAGCAATGCGTGAACCTCCCATCTGCTAAAGTTACTTGACAAAACATGAACTTAAGTAACGAACTTTTAAGAATCTCAATTTTTGCTACACTCCTCCCCCACCCCCCATGATACGTCACTGTACACTTTTTATTTCACGTCCTTGAACTCTATGAACTTATGTCTTAACCACTTTTAAACTGAATATTTATTACACCATATTTAACTTGAGACGATTTCATTTTCCGAAAATAAAAGAAAATATGAGGCACCAACTGCGTCACACACACAGAAAGATGAACATATGAATGGTGAACTTTGAACTTTAAGTTGTCGTCAATCGTGTCAACACACATTGTCTTCTACCCTTGTTTGGGCAATCTATTGTGTCAACACACATTGTCTTCTTAGACTACCCTTGTTTGGGCAATCAATCGTGTCACCATATATTGTCATCAGATGCGATTAAAATCGATGTGACCTTCTGTTATGGACCACCCCGTTGTACCGCGTTCTTTGCAAAAACCACATTAACATTTTGTCTGGAGACACTTATCAATATTTACAATAGTATGTGCAGTTGTTAGTGCCGACTAGTATTTATGCGGAAACTTGGCCAAGCCTAAAAGTGCTGACAGGATAGTTATCAACTAAAGGGTTTGCAAATAAGGCGCAACTCTCCCCTTGAATTTGGTGGAAAACGGTTGGAGATCCCGTGTGGGGGCTTGAACTTTAAAAGAGGGCACAGGGCAATCGTATCTGGAATACTGTTCTTAATTCAGTTATTAAATAAAAAGGGTAAGCAGTTTGATCATCTGTTTGATCGCCTGCGTTAAATAGGAGTCGACGGTGAACAGGCTGAGATCATTTTAAAACACTACACACAACACGGAGACAGAAAAGATCATTTTAAAACATTACACACAACACGGAGACAGAAAAGATCATTTTAAAACATTACACACAACACGGAGACAGAAAAGATCATTTTAAAATATTACACACAACACGGAGACAAAAAATATCATTTTAAAATATTACAC
>OZ024795.1:56530767-56533006 GCA_964017045.1 Omphiscola glabra | reverse complement strand
CCCTAACCCTAACCCTAACCCTAACCCTAACCCTAACCCTAACCCTAACCCTAACCCTAACCCTAACCCTAACCCTAACCCTAACCCTAACCCTAACCCTAACCCTAACCCTAACCCTAACCCTAACCCTAACCCTAACCCTAACCCTAACCCTAACCCTAACCCTAACCCTAACCCTAACCCTAACCCTAACCCTAACCCTAACCCTAACCCTAACCCTAACCCTAACCCTAACCCTAACCCTAACCCTAACCCTAACCCTAACCCTAACCCTAACCCTAACCCTAACCCTAACCCTAACCCTAACCCTAACCCTAACCCTAACCCTAACCCTAACCCTAACCCTAACCCTAACCCTAACCCTAACCCTAACCCTAACCCTAACCCTAACCCTAACCCTAACCCTAACCCTAACCCTAACCCTAACCCTAACCCTAACCCTAACCCTAACCCTAACCCTAACCCTAACCCTAACCCTAACCCTAACCCTAACCCTAACCCTAACCCTAACCCTAACCCTAACCCTAACCCTAACCCTAACCCTAACCCTAACCCTAACCCTAACCCTAACCCTAACCCTAACCCTAACCCTAACCCTAACCCTAACCCTAACCCTAACCCTAACCCTAACCCTAACCCTAACCCTAACCCTAACCCTAACCCTAACCCTAACCCTAACCCTAACCCTAACCCTAACCCTAACCCTAACCCTAACCCTAACCCTAACCCTAACCCTAACCCTAACCCTAACCCTAACCCTAACCCTAACCCTAACCCTAACCCTAACCCTAACCCTAACCCTAACCCTAACCCTAACCCTAACCCTAACCCTAACCCTAACCCTAACCCTAACCCTAACCCTAACCCTAACCCTAACCCTAACCCTAACCCTAACCCTAACCCTAACCCTAACCCTAACCCTAACCCTAACCCTAACCCTAACCCTAACCCTAACCCTAACCCTAACCCTAACCCTAACCCTAACCCTAACCCTAACCCTAACCCTAACCCTAACCCTAACCCTAACCCTAACCCTAACCCTAACCCTAACCCTAACCCTAACCCTAACCCTAACCCTAACCCTAACCCTAACCCTAACCCTAACCCTAACCCTAACCCTAACCCTAACCCTAACCCTAACCCTAACCCTAACCCTAACCCTAACCCTAACCCTAACCCTAACCCTAACCCTAACCCTAACCCTAACCCTAACCCTAACCCTAACCCTAACCCTAACCCTAACCCTAACCCTAACCCTAACCCTAACCCTAACCCTAACCCTAACCCTAACCCTAACCCTAACCCTAACCCTAACCCTAACCCTAACCCTAACCCTAACCCTAACCCTAACCCTAACCCTAACCCTAACCCTAACCCTAACCCTAACCCTAACCCTAACCCTAACCCTAACCCTAACCCTAACCCTAACCCTAACCCTAACCCTAACCCTAACCCTAACCCTAACCCTAACCCTAACCCTAACCCTAACCCTAACCCTAACCCTAACCCTAACCCTAACCCTAACCCTAACCCTAACCCTAACCCTAACCCTAACCCTAACCCTAACCCTAACCCTAACCCTAACCCTAACCCTAACCCTAACCCTAACCCTAACCCTAACCCTAACCCTAACCCTAACCCTAACCCTAACCCTAACCCTAACCCTAACCCTAACCCTAACCCTAACCCTAACCCTAACCCTAACCCTAACCCTAACCCTAACCCTAACCCTAACCCTAACCCTAACCCTAACCCTAACCCTAACCCTAACCCTAACCCTAACCCTAACCCTAACCCTAACCCTAACCCTAACCCTAACCCTAACCCTAACCCTAACCCTAACCCTAACCCTAACCCTAACCCTAACCCTAACCCTAACCCTAACCCTAACCCTAACCCTAACCCTAACCCTAACCCTAACCCTAACCCTAACCCTAACCCTAACCCTAACCCTAACCCTAACCCTAACCCTAACCCTAACCCTAACCCTAACCCTAACCCTAACCCTAACCCTAACCCTAACCCTAACCCTAACCCTAACCCTAACCCTAACCCTAACCCTAACCCTAACCCTAACCCTAACCCTAACCCTAACCCTAACCCTAACCCTAACCCTAACCCTAACCCTAACCCTAACCCTAACCCTAACCCTAACCCTAACCCTAACCCTAACCCTAACCCTAACCCTAACCCTAACCCTAACCCTAACCCTAACCCTAACCCTAACCCTAACCCTAAC
>OZ024795.1:56253267-56525767 GCA_964017045.1 Omphiscola glabra | reverse complement strand
AACCCTAACCCTAACCCTAACCCTAACCCTAACCCTAACCCTAACCCTAACCCTAACCCTAACCCTAACCCTAACCCTAACCCTAACCCTAACCCTAACCCTAACCCTAACCCTAACCCTAACCCTAACCCTAACCCTAACCCTAACCCTAACCCTAACCCTAACCCTAACCCTAACCCTAACCCTAACCCTAACCCTAACCCTAACCCTAACCCTAACCCTAACCCTAACCCTAACCCTAACCCTAACCCTAACCCTAACCCTAACCCTAACCCTAACCCTAACCCTAACCCTAACCCTAACCCTAACCCTAACCCTAACCCTAACCCTAACCCTAACCCTAACCCTAACCCTAACCCTAACCCTAACCCTAACCCTAACCCTAACCCTAACCCTAACCCTAACCCTAACCCTAACCCTAACCCTAACCCTAACCCTAACCCTAACCCTAACCCTAACCCTAACCCTAACCCTAACCCTAACCCTAACCCTAACCCTAACCCTAACCCTAACCCTAACCCTAACCCTAACCCTAACCCTAACCCTAACCCTAACCCTAACCCTAACCCTAACCCTAACCCTAACCCTAACCCTAACCCTAACCCTAACCCTAACCCTAACCCTAACCCTAACCCTAACCCTAACCCTAACCCTAACCCTAACCCTAACCCTAACCCTAACCCTAACCCTAACCCTAACCCTAACCCTAACCCTAACCCTAACCCTAACCCTAACCCTAACCCTAACCCTAACCCTAACCCTAACCCTAACCCTAACCCTAACCCTAACCCTAACCCTAACCCTAACCCTAACCCTAACCCTAACCCTAACCCTAACCCTAACCCTAACCCTAACCCTAACCCTAACCCTAACCCTAACCCTAACCCTAACCCTAACCCTAACCCTAACCCTAACCCTAACCCTAACCCTAACCCTAACCCTAACCCTAACCCTAACCCTAACCCTAACCCTAACCCTAACCCTAACCCTAACCCTAACCCTAACCCTAACCCTAACCCTAACCCTAACCCTAACCCTAACCCTAACCCTAACCCTAACCCTAACCCTAACCCTAACCCTAACCCTAACCCTAACCCTAACCCTAACCCTAACCCTAACCCTAACCCTAACCCTAACCCTAACCCTAACCCTAACCCTAACCCTAACCCTAACCCTAACCCTAACCCTAACCCTAACCCTAACCCTAACCCTAACCCTAACCCTAACCCTAACCCTAACCCTAACCCTAACCCTAACCCTAACCCTAACCCTAACCCTAACCCTAACCCTAACCCTAACCCTAACCCTAACCCTAACCCTAACCCTAACCCTAACCCTAACCCTAACCCTAACCCTAACCCTAACCCTAACCCTAACCCTAACCCTAACCCTAACCCTAACCCTAACCCTAACCCTAACCCTAACCCTAACCCTAACCCTAACCCTAACCCTAACCCTAACCCTAACCCTAACCCTAACCCTAACCCTAACCCTAACCCTAACCCTAACCCTAACCCTAACCCTAACCCTAACCCTAACCCTAACCCTAACCCTAACCCTAACCCTAACCCTAACCCTAACCCTAACCCTAACCCTAACCCTAACCCTAACCCTAACCCTAACCCTAACCCTAACCCTAACCCTAACCCTAACCCTAACCCTAACCCTAACCCTAACCCTAACCCTAACCCTAACCCTAACCCTAACCCTAACCCTAACCCTAACCCTAACCCTAACCCTAACCCTAACCCTAACCCTAACCCTAACCCTAACCCTAACCCTAACCCTAACCCTAACCCTAACCCTAACCCTAACCCTAACCCTAACCCTAACCCTAACCCTAACCCTAACCCTAACCCTAACCCTAACCCTAACCCTAACCCTAACCCTAACCCTAACCCTAACCCTAACCCTAACCCTAACCCTAACCCTAACCCTAACCCTAACCCTAACCCTAACCCTAACCCTAACCCTAACCCTAACCCTAACCCTAACCCTAACCCTAACCCTAACCCTAACCCTAACCCTAACCCTAACCCTAACCCTAACCCTAACCCTAACCCTAACCCTAACCCTAACCCTAACCCTAACCCTAACCCTAACCCTAACCCTAACCCTAACCCTAACCCTAACCCTAACCCTAACCCTAACCCCTAACCCTAACCCTAACCCTAACCCTAACCCTAACCCTAACCCTAACCCTAACCCTAACCCTAACCCTAACCCTAACCCTAACCCTAACCCTAACCCTAACCCTAACCCTAACCCTAACCCTAACCCTAACCCTAACCCTAACCCTAACCCTAACCCTAACCCTAACCCTAACCCTAACCCTAACCCTAACCCTAACCCTAACCCTAACCCTAACCCTAACCCTAACCCTAACCCTAACCCTAACCCTAACCCTAACCCTAACCCTAACCCTAACCCTAACCCTAACCCTAACCCTAACCCTAACCCTAACCCTAACCCTAACCCTAACCCTAACCCTAACCCTAACCCTAACCCTAACCCTAACCCTAACCCTAACCCTAACCCTAACCCTAACCCTAACCCTAACCCTAACCCTAACCCTAACCCTAACCCTAACCCTAACCCTAACCCTAACCCTAACCCTAACCCTAACCCTAACCCTAACCCTAACCCTAACCCTAACCCTAACCCTAACCCTAACCCTAACCCTAACCCTAACCCTAACCCTAACCCTAACCCTAACCCTAACCCTAACCCTAACCCTAACCCTAACCCTAACCCTAACCCTAACCCTAACCCTAACCCTAACCCTAACCCTAACCCTAACCCTAACCCTAACCCTAACCCTAACCCTAACCCTAACCCTAACCCTAACCCTAACCCTAACCCTAACCCTAACCCTAACCCTAACCCTAACCCTAACCCTAACCCTAACCCTAACCCTAACCCTAACCCTAACCCTAACCCTAACCCTAACCCTAACCCTAACCCTAACCCTAACCCTAACCCTAACCCTAACCCTAACCCTAACCCTAACCCTAACCCTAACCCTAACCCTAACCCTAACCCTAACCCTAACCCTAACCCTAACCCTAACCCTAACCCTAACCCTAACCCTAACCCTAACCCTAACCCTAACCCTAACCCTAACCCTAACCCTAACCCTAACCCCTAACCCTAACCCTAACCCTAACCCTAACCCTAACCCTAACCCTAACCCTAACCCTAACCCTAACCCTAACCCTAACCCTAACCCTAACCCGGTTTACTACAGATGATCTCAAGTGGTGATTTACTACAGATGATCTCAAGCGGTGATTTACTACAGATGATCCCAAGCAGTGATTTACTAAAGATGATCCCAAGTGGTGATTTACTACAGATGATCCGAAACGGTTATTTACTACAGATGATCCCAAGAGGTGATTTACTACAGATGATCCCAAGCGGTGATTTACTACAGATGATCCCAAGCGGTGATTTACTACAGATAATCTCAAGTGGTGATTTACTACAGATGATCTCAAGTGGTGATTTACTACAGATGATCTCAAACAGATGATCCAAAGCGGTGATTTACTACAGATGATCCCAAGCGGTGATTTACTACAGATGATCCCAAGCGGTGATTTACTACAGATAATCTCAAGTGGTGATTTACTACAGATGATCTCAAGTGGTGATTTACTACAGATGATCTCAAACAGATGATCTAAATCGGTGATTTACTACAGATGATCTCAAACGGTGATTTACTACAGATGATCTCAAGTGGTGATTTACTACAGATGATCTCAAACAGATGATCTAAATCGGTGATTTACTACAGATGATCTCAAGTGGTGATTTACGACAGATGATCTCAAGCGGTGATTTACTACAGATGATCTCAAGCAGTGATTTACCACCGATGATCTGAAGCGGTGATTTACTACAGATGATCTCAAGCAGTGATTTACTACAGATGATCTCAAGCGGTGATTTACTACTGATGATCTCAAGTGGTGATTTACTACAGATGATCTCAAGTGGTGATTTACTACAGATGATCTCAAGTGGTGATTTACTACAGATGATCTCAAGCGGTGATTTACTACAGATGATCTCAAGTGGTGATTTACTACAGATGATCTCAAGCAGATAATCTAAATCGGTGATTTACTACAGATGATCTCAAGTGGTGATTTACTACAGATGACCTCAAGCGGTGATTTACTACAGATGATCTCAAGCGGTGATTTACTACAGATGATCTCAAGCAGTGATTTACCACCGATATTCTGAAGCGGTGATTTACCACCGATGATCTGAAGCGGTGATTTACTACAGATGATCTCAAGCGGTGATTTACTACAGAGGATCTCAAGTGGTGATTTACTACAGATGATCTCAAGTGGTGATTTACTACAGATGATCTCAAGTGGTGATTTACTACAGATGATCCAATGCGGTGATTTACTACAGATGATCTCAAGTGGTGATTTACTACAGATGATCCCTAGCGGTGATTTACTACAGATGATCTCAAGCAGTGATTTACCACCGATGATCTCAAGTGGTGATTTACTACAGATGATCTCAAGCAGTGATTTACCACCGATGATCTCAAGCAGTGATTTACTTCAGATGATCCCAAGCGGTGATTTACTACAGATGATCTCAAGCAGCGATTTACCACCGATGATCTCAAGCGGTGATTTACTATAGATGATCTCAAGCAGTGATTTACCACCGATGATCTCAAGTGGTGCTTTACTACAGATGATCTCAAGCAGTGATTTACTACAGATGATCTCAAGCGGTGATTTACTACAGATGATCTCAAGCAGTGATTTACCACCGATGATCTCAAGTGGTGCTTTACTACAGATGATCTCAAGCAGTGATTTACCACCGATGATCTCAAGTGGTGATTTACTACAGATGATCTCAAGCAGTGATTTGCTACAGATGATCTCAAGTGGTGATTTACTACAGATGATCTCAAGCAGTGATTTACTACAGATGATCTCAAGCAGTGATTTACTACAGATGATCTCAAGTGGTGATTTACTACAGATGATCCCAAGCGGTGATTTGCTACGTATGATCTCAAGTGGTGATTTACTACAGATGATCTCAAGTGGTGATTTTATAATTTTAAAAATATCAATCATGAAAAACGAATTTCAAATATATATATATTTTTTTTGAGCAGAATTCGTACACCGGGTATCTTTTTTCATGGACAAATACTTGTACCAAATACAAATGTTTTTACTGGTACAAAGTACAGTGTTTACTACTGGTACAAAGTACAATGTTTACTACTGGTACAAAGTACATTGTTTACTACTGGTACAAAGTATAGTATTTAATACTGGTACAAAGTACAGGGTTTACTACTGGTACAAAACACAGTGTTTACTACTGGTACCAAGTACAATGTTTACTACTGGTATAAAGTACAGTGTTTACTACAGGTACGAAGTACAGTGTTTACTACTGGTACCAAATACAGTTTTTACTACTGGTACCAAGTACAGTGTTTACTACTTGTACAAAGTAGAGTGTTTACTACTGGTACAAAACACAGTGTTTACTATTTGTACAAAGTACAGTGTTTACTACTGGTACGAAGTACATTGCTTACTACTGGTACCAAGTGCATTGCTAATTGCTGGTATCAAGTACAATGCTTACTGATGGTAACAAGCACAATGCTTATTGCTGGTACCAAGTACAATGCTTATTGCTGGTATCAAGTACAATGCTACTACTGGTACCAAGTACAAGGCTTACTACTGGTACCAAGTACAAGGCTTACTACTGGTACCAAGTACAATGCTTACTTTGCGTTGATTTGTCAGATTTCTTTATTTTTCGCTTCTAAAGCATAAATGGTTTCTGAGAAGTTTTCTTTGATTGTTCACCAACGGTGCTCTTATTTTTATATTTTATTGGTGTCCAATGGTACTCTTTTCTTATTTCATTGATATCCAATGTACTCTTTGCCTATTTCACCGTTCTCCAATGGTACTTTTTGCCTATGTTATTGGTTTCCAATGTTACTCTTTTCCTATTTCATTGGTCGCAAATGGGATTCTTGCCGATTACATTGGTGTCCAGTATTACTCTTTGCTCATTTCTCTACTTTTAAATTAACTTAAATTCCATTGCACAAAAAATGATTTTATCTAAATAAATCTTTTATCAGCAAATAATTTAATATTGTAGTATCAATGAAAACCGAATTTAAAGGAAAATAGAAAAATAAAACATACAGCACATACTTTCGATTAAAAATATGAAGACCAGTTCATAATTTGAAGCCTTACCCAAGTACACGTTCTTTTTAAATAACAATAGGGACCTAAGACCTGCATCTCAACCCTAACCTAAGACCTGCATCTCAACTCTAACCTAAGACCTGCATCTCAACCCTAACCTAAGACCTGCATCTCAACCCTTACCTAAGACCTGCATCTCAACCTTAACCTAAGACCTGCATCTCAACTCTAACCTAAGACCTGCATCTCAATCCTAACCTAAGACCTGCATCTCAACCCTTACCTAAGACCTGCATCTCAACCCTAACCTAAGACCTGCATCTCAACCCTAACTTATGACCTGCATCTCAACCCTAACCTATGATCTGCATCTCAACTCTAACCTATGACCTGCATCTCAACCCTAACCTAAGACCTGTATCTCAACTCTAACCTATGACCTGCATCTCAACCCTAACCTAAGACCTGCATCTCAACCCTAACCTAAAACCTGCATCTCAACCCTAACCTAAGACCTGCATCTCAACCCTAACATATGACCTGCATCTCAACCCTAACCTATGACCTGCATCTCAACCCTAACCTAAGATCTGCATCTCAACCCTAACCTATGAACTGCATCTCAACTCTAACCTAAGACCTGCATCTCAACCCTAACCTAAGACATCATTCTCAACCCTAACCTATGACCTGCATCTCAACCCTAACCTAAGACTTGCATCTCAACTCTAACCTATGACCTGCATCTCAACCCTAACCTATTACCTGCATCTTAACTCTAACCTATGACATGCATCTCAACTCTAACCTATGACCTGCATCTCAACCCTAACCACCTGCATCTCAACTCTAACCTATGACCTGTATCTCAACCCTAACCTAAGACCTGCATCTCAACCCTAACCTATGACCTGCATCTCAACTCTAACCTCTGTGGCACTTCTTGGGGTCACTGAAATGAAATGGTCACGGTTATTTTTACATAAATAAAAACAATTATCATTTACCTACCTATATGTAGTGGGATCCACATTCCCACCCAAAGTCTCACCCACATTCCCACCCAGTCTCACCCACATTCCCATCCAAAGTCTCACCCACATTCCCACCCAAAGTCTCACCAACATTCCCACCCAAAGTCTCAGCCACATTCCCACCCAAAGTCTCACCCACATTCCCACCCAGTCTTGCCCACATTCCCACCCACTGTCTCACTCACATTCTCACTACAGTCTTTGAGATTGGACAAACTAAGGACAATTAAAATCACATTATTATTTATTGTTGTTGTAAACACATTTTTAAAACACACAAATCTAAAGAGATCTATTTTAAGCATTGATGATCGAGTTGATCCAGTCCTTTAACTCAATGACGTCAGAGTACACACCAGGTCTTCCAGCTTCAGCACACCCATATCCCCAGCTTACAATACCTTTAAGAGAATTTTAGCAATTTATGTGTTATTTATTATAAGAATTATAATATAAATATTTTAAATATTTATGAACCAACACTTAGTGGACATTAATTATTGATAAATGTGTAACAAAATATATGTTGAAATTAAACTAAAACTTTCATCTACTTAAAACATACTAAGATAATTTCCAACAGAACAACATTTTTAAATTTATCTCAAAAGAAAAAATAATAATGTTGTTGCCTCTCTTATTACCAACCTCAATGCAATCCTCTCCATATTTCCCTAATCACAAACCAACCTGAATGCAATCCTCTCCATATTTCCCTAATCACAAACCAACCTGAATGCAATCCTCTCCATATTTCCCTAATCACAAACCAACCTGAATGCAATCCTCTCCATATTTCTCTAATCACAAACCAACCTGAATGCAATCCTCTCCATATTTCCCTAATCACAAACCAAACTGAATGCAATCCTCTCCATATTTCCCTAATCACAAACCATTACGAAATTTTAGTTTTAAATAGTGAAACATAATATTTTTAGGAGATAAGTTTGATCTAATACCAGTCAGTGTCCATCTATGTTCTCTGTATGTGTAGAGAGGTCCGCCACTATCTCCCTGGAAAATTATAATTTCATAAAAAAATGTAGGTGGGCTTTTAGTTATGCAGCTATTTTGTGGCTGTTAACTAAGCTAAATATACTAAATAACAATGTTATTCATAGCAGTAATTTTTTTAGAACGTATTATTGATTATTAATCCTTAATCCCATGATTTATAGTTTATACATATTTAAAATGGATAAAATCAAAATGCTTTTACTTTAGATACTTGACCGCAAATAAACTACGTTAATGTATGTCTCTTACTTGGCCATCAGGTTAATGTATGTCTCTTACTTGGCCATCAGGTTAATGTATGTCTCTTACTTGGCCATCAGGTTAATGTATGTCTCATACTTGGCCATCAGGTTAATGTATGTCTCTTACTTGGCCATCAGGTTAATGTATGTCTCTTACTTGGCCATCAGGTTAATGTATGTCTCTTACTTGGCCATCAGGTTAATGTATGTCTCATACTTGGCCATCAGGTTAATGTATGTCTCTTACTTGGCCATCAGGTTAATGTATGTCTCTTACTGGGCCATCAGGTTAATGTATGTCTCTTACTTGACCATCAGGTTAATGTATGTCTCTTACTTGGCCATCAGTTTAATGTATGTCTCTTACTTGGCCATCAGGTTAGTGTGTGTCTCTTACATGGCCATCAGGTTTATGTATTTCTCTTACTTGGCCATGAGGTTAATGTATGTCTCTTACTTGGCCATCAGGTTAATGTATGTCTCTTACTTGGCCATCAGGTTAATGTATGTCTCTTACTTGGCCATCAGGTTAATGTATATCTCTTACTTGGCCATCAGGTTAATGTAAGTCTCTTACTTCGCCATAACTTAACCAGGCTAATGTATGTCTCTTACTTGACCACTATATAACCAGTTTAAAGTATGTCTCTTTCTTGACCGCAAATAAACCAAGTTAATGTATGTCTCTTACTTTATCACTATATAACCAGGTTAAAGTATGTCTCTTACTTGACCACCACGTAACCAGGTTAAAGTATGTCTCTTACTTGACCACCACGTAACCAAGTTAACGTATGTCTCTTACTTGGCCATAACGTAACCAGGTTAATGTATGTCTCTTACTTGACCACTATATAACCAGGTTAATGTTTGTCTCTTACTTGACCACCACGTAACCAGGTTAATGTATGTCCCATACGTGACTGCCACTTTTAACCAGGTTAATGTATATCCCTTACGTGACTGTCACTTTTAACCAGGTTAATGTATGTCTCTTACTTGGCACGAGTCAACACCTCCTTCAGGCAGACCAGCACAGAGCATGCGTAGAGTTATAGATCCAGAACCATATCTTTGAATACATGTTTGCCTCGATTTGATTGGTTTCTGAACTTGATGGAGCGCATAAGGAGAGGATCCACCTGAAGTCAGAACAAGTTTCTTAAAAGAAAACGATTATAAAATCTATATTTAGTAGACCCTCTAACAAGACTAGCTATACTAACCGGGTATTAAGATTGAGGGTTAGGGTTAGCTATACTAACCGGCTGTTAAGGTTGAGGGTTAGCTATACTAACCGGCTGTTAAGGTTGAGGGTTAGCTATACTAACCGGCTGTTAGGGTTGAGGGTTAGCTATACTAATCGGCTGTTAATGTTGAGGGTTAAGGTTAGCTACACTAACCGGCTGTTAAGGTTAAGGGTTAGGGTTAGCTATACTAACCAGCTGTTAAGGTTTAGGGTTAGGGTTAGCTATACTAACCGGCTGTTAAGGTTGAGGGTT
This sequence comes from Omphiscola glabra, assembly GCA_964017045.1. Lineage (NCBI taxonomy): Eukaryota > Metazoa > Mollusca > Gastropoda > Lymnaeidae > Omphiscola > Omphiscola glabra. The sequence continues at coordinate 56,515,727 of OZ024795.1, read as the reverse complement.
AGGGCTAGCTATACTAACCGGCTGTTAAGGTTGAGGGTTAGGGTTAGGGTTAGATATACTAACCGGGTGTTAAGGTTGAGGGTTAGAGTTAGCTATACTAACCGGCTGTTAAGGTGCCCCATCCAGCAACAATGGCGTTTTCCCCCTCATTCCATCCTTCATTTGGAAGACACACAGCAGAAATGTAATTGTTTGTTGGAAGTGACGTTGCTACTCTAAAAATCGATATGTCGTAATCCAATGTCCAACTGTCGTAAAGGCTGAAATGAACAACAAATATTTAAAAAATAATTTGCAAATTTAATTAATTGGCTTAAATTTCAATACATCTGAAGCTTTTGTGTTAATATAATGTTTGGCAATGACAATATTAAACATTAAATTGAGCATGTCATACCTGTGAACAAACAAGTCACCATGTCATACCTGTGAACAAACAAGTCACCATGTCATACCTGTGAACAAACAAGTCACCATGTCATACCTGTGAACAAACAAGTCACCATGTCATACCTGTGAACAAACAAGTCACCATGTCATACCTGTGAACAAACAAGTCACCATGTCATACCTGTGAACAAACAAGTCACCATGTCATACCTGTGAACAAACAAGTCACCATGTCATACCTGTGAACAAACAAGTCACCATGTCATACCTGTGAACAACCAAGTCAGAAAAAGTGACAATGACCCGGTTGGCGTTGTTATTGTTGACTCTGTCATGAATGCCACAATAAGCAACATATCGGGACGCCCGTCTGTCACTGTAGACAAAAAAAGGAGTGAGAGTTAAAAAGAATCCATGGAATAATTGTAGTAATTGTTTGCATGAAACTGTTCAACTTGATCCGGGTACTCACCTCGTGCAGTGCGCAGCAGTAATCAAAAAGTAATTGCCTGCTAAGTTTTTCACTAAATTTGAGCCACACATGTGCGAAGTAGAGGACGTGCTTTGGCGTAAACTGCACTAAAAATGGAAAGAAAGGAAGAGTTTTATTAATAAGTATTTTTGACTTTGTTAAAAATTAACTTAGAAAATATATTTTGTATTGTGTATGAAAAATGCAGACATCTCTAAGATTGCCTTACTATTCCTGGCCATGAATAAGGTACAGATTCCCGCCCTCCTACAATCCTTGTGTATTCCGAAGCACCGTTGTCAGGTAAGACGGGTCTCTGGCCACAGCCAGCAGCATCAATCTTGTCGTAACGACTGCAACATATTTGACACGGTTGAGAAACATGGAATAGTAATAAAGGGATGATCTGTTACATTTACTTTCTTCAAAAATTCCAATTCTATTTTTTGTTTAGTAAAGAAATGTACTCTACCTTCGGGTTTGAATGATGCCATCTAACTGACGTAGAGTGGGGAGAGCGTCACCTACAACAACGAAATACCTCAATTAAGAAAATATTATTTTGTAACTTTTTAAAATGCAACTATTTTTTTTATAGTGTCTATTTCTTACCCACTGTGAGCAAAACGATCGTTAGCAAAACGGACTGCATCTCTAATAATGATTGCTTTAAACAGTACTATATAATATACGCTTTTGTATCTTTTGCGCTGCCTTATCTAAATGAGAATTTGACATTTGCATTTAAAAGAATGGAAGACCTTTTTTAGTCCCAATTCCATTAACCATGTTTTAAACAGTTTGGAATCTGGACAGTTACATTTAGGAGATCAACACTTTCGACGTATTACAGTAGAAGATTTTACTTTAGCTCGTGACAGCTAAACATCTGGTTCGTGACGTAACTGATATGGAATTAGATCATAAAATATGCGACATTTTATTTATTTCTTTACGCAGAAAAATTCACTTGAATCGGATAAACTTAATTTAATGCTAGTAAATAACACTATTTATAAGGCCCAAATATTTCAGTATGTCTACGTTTACAATTTCTTAATTTTGTGTGTGTGTGATTTCATTTCAATGTATAATTTTTTGTACAAATGATTTTACTGCAAAAACAAAATGATTAAGTTAACTTTTGTAATCCATGGATTTTTATGGTGAGGGATGAGGGCAGTGGCATAGCTATGGTGAGGGATGAGGGCAGTGGCATAGCTATGGTGAGGGATGAGGGCAGTGGCATAGCTATGGTGAGGGATGAGGGCAGTGGCATAGCTATGGTGAGGGATGAGGGCAGTGGCATAGCTATGGTGAGGGATGAGGGCAGTGGCATAGCTATGGTGAGGGATGAGGGCAGTGGCATAGCTATGGTGAGGGATGAGGGCAGTGGCATAGCTATGGTGAGGGATGAGGGCAGTGGCATAGCTATGGTGAGGGATGAGGGCAGTGGCATAGCTATGGTGAGGGATGAGGGCAGTGGCATAGCTATGGTGAGGGATGAGGGCAGTGGCATAGCTATGGTGAGGGATGAGGGCAGTGGCATAGCTATGATTGAGACTACTCCAATCACTCTATATATCATGTCACAGATTGAGACTACTCCAATCACTATATATATCATGTCACAGATTGAGACTACTCCAGTCACTCGAAACATTATGTTTGATAAAATCATATACCTATGAAATACTATTGCATTTCGTAGAGTGCCTCTCAGAGCGGTACATCGGGAAATTTATGCAGTTATAGACTGTATTTATATTGACTTGTTAATATACGCCTCTATGTGAGAAATGTAACGTAGCTATTTATAGATGTTTATGAAAGCTCTTCACATGACACCTGTATCCAAATTCGTACTTTATTAAAAGTTCAAGGTTGATGCGTCAGAAATGAGGTGGCCCTATAGTTAGGTCAGAAACACACCGTTTTGACCATGATTCAACGCCGATTGAAGTGTTTGGTAAATTCCGTAAGTGACAGGAAGTTATATTTATCTAAATTCTGAGAATTAAAACTTTCAATTGATATCAAATACGATGTTTTCGGGCGATTCTACGTATATGTTACAGTTCTTAACCAATAACTTTCCATTGAGACCATTGGCTTGACTACAAAACATCCATATTATTATTATTATAATTATTATTATTATTAATTGTCTTATAGGCTCACCGCGATGTACATAAAAATATTAGCAAAAGTGACATAATCGTGACAATAAAATAAAATACATTTATGAAATAAAGAACAGCTGTATAGAGACAAAACAAAAACAAATGCATATTCACCCCATCCACCCCAGAACTTTTACATGTCAAGCCATGGACGGCGGCCAGCAGCATCGTTTATCGGTCAGATATGGGGAATCAGTCGGGTAGTAGTGTTTTGAGTGCAGTTTTTATCCCACATTAAGGGGACTAACTCTAAATTACAAATTAAGTTCTTTTACAAAGTTCATCGTATCTCGCTAATTTAAAAACCAATTAATGTGGAAAAAAATTCATTATGTAGGGAAATAAATTATCTATCAGATGATACCAAATATGTATGGGTGTATTAAACATGCACTTACAAAAAAATAAATTAAAATGTTAGAAAATATGAAAAATATTATATTTTCCAGGACAATTTCTTTAATTTTAGTGTTGAATAAATACCTCCGTTTAGCTTGGCATGGAACTGAACAAAACAGAGCTCACCACATATGTGTATGTTACATAAAACACACCAACAAAACAGAGCTCACCACATATGTGTATGTTACATAAAACACACCAACAAAACAGAGCTCATCACATATGTGTGTGTTACATAAAACACACCAACAAAACAGAGCTCATATGTGTGTGTTACATAAAACACACCAACAAAACAGAGCTCACCACATGTGTGTGTTACATAAAACACACCAACAAAACAGAGCTCATATGTGTGTGTTACATAAAACACACCAACAAAACAGAGCTCACCAAATATGTGTATGTTACATAAAACACACCAACAAAACAGAGCTCATATGTGTGTGTTACATAAAACACACCAACAAAACAGAGCTCACCACATGTGTGTGTTAAATAAAACACACCAACAAAACAGAGCTCATATGTGTGAGTTACATAAAACACACCAACAAAACAGCTCACCACATATGTGTGTTAAATAAAACACACCAAGAAAACAGAGCTCATATGTGTGTGTTACATAAAACACACCAACAAAACAGAGCTCACCAAATATGTGTATGTTACATAAAACACACCAACAAAACAGAGCTCATATGTGTGTGTTACATAAAACACACCAACAAAACAGAGCTCATATGTGTGTGTTAAATAAAACACACCAACAAAACAGAGCTCATATGTGTGAGTTACATAAAACACACCAACAAAACAGCTCACCACATATGTGTGTTAAATAAAACACACCAACAAAACAGAGCTCATATGTGTGTGTTACATAAAACACACCAACAAAACAGAGCTCACCAAATATGTGTATGTTACATAAAACACACCAACAAAACAGAGCTCATATGTGTGTGTTACATAAAACACACCAACAAAACAGAGCTCACCACATGTGTGTGTTAAATAAAATACACCAACAAAACAGAGCTCATATGTGTGAGTTACATAAAACACACCAACAAAACAGCTCACCACATATGTGTGAGTTACATAAAACACACCAACAAAACAGAGCACATATGTGTGAGTTACATAAAACACACCAACAAAACAGAGGTCACCACATATGTGTGAGTTACATAAAACACACGTACAAAAAGTGTCAGTTCTTTATACATTGACCTGCAGGCCTTCAATTAATTCGTTTATGCTCTTGTCATTGCTCTACTGTGGACATATTTTAACAACTTAATCATTTTGTTTTTGCAGTAAAATCATTTGTACAAAAAATTATACATTGAAATGAAATCACACACACACAAAATTAAGAAATTGTAAACGTAGACATACGGAAATATTTGGGCCTTATAAATAGTGTTATTTACTAGCATTAAATTAAGTTTATCCGATTCAAGTGAATTTTTCTGCGTAAAGAAATAAATAAAATGTCGCATATTTTATGATCTAATTCCATATCAGTTACGTCACGAACCAGATGTTTAGCTGTCACGAGCTAAAGTAAAATCTTCTACTGTAATACGTCGAAAGTGTTGATCTCCTAAATGTAACTGTCCAGATTCCAAACTGTTTAAAACATGGTTAATGGAATTGGGACTAAAAAAGGTCTTCCATTCTTTTAAATGCAAATGTCAAATTCTCATTTAGATAAGGCAGCGCAAAAGATACAAAAGCGTATATTATATAGTACTGTTTAAAGCAATCATTATTAGAGATGCAGTCCGTTTTGCTAACGATCGTTTTGCTCACAGTGGGTAAGAAATAGACACTATAAAAAAAATAGTTGCATTTTAAAAAGTTACAAAATAATATTTTCTTAATTGAGGTATTTCGTTGTTGTAGGTGACGCTCTCCCCACTCTACGTCAGTTAGATGGCATCATTCAAACCCGAAGGTAGAGTACATTTCTTTACTAAACAAAAAATAGAATTGGAATTTTTGAAGAAAGTAAATGTAACAGATCATCCCTTTATTACTATTCCATGTTTCTCAACCGTGTCAAATATGTTGCAGTCGTTACGACAAGATTGATGCTGCTGGCTGTGGCCAGAGACCCGTCTTACCTGACAACGGTGCTTCGGAATACACAAGGATTGTAGGAGGGCGGGAATCTGTACCTTATTCATGGCCAGGAATAGTAAGGCAATCTTAGAGATGTCTGCATTTTTCATACACAATACAAAATATATTTTCTAAGTTAATTTTTAACAAAGTCAAAAATACTTATTAATAAAACTCTTCCTTTCTTTCCATTTTTAGTGCAGTTTACGCCAAAGCACGTCCTCTACTTCGCACATGTGTGGCTCAAATTTAGTGAAAAACTTAGCAGGCAATTACTTTTTGATTACTGCTGCGCACTGCACGAGGTGAGTACCCGGATCAAGTTGAACAGTTTCATGCAAACAATTACTACAATTATTCCATGGATTCTTTTTAACTCTCACTCCTTTTTTTGTCTACAGTGACAGACGGGCGTCCCGATATGTTGCTTATTGTGGCATTCATGACAGAGTCAACAATAACAACGCCAACCGGGTCATTGTCACTTTTTCTGACTTGGTTGTTCACAGGTATGACATGGTGACTTGTTTGTTCACAGGTATGACATGGTGACTTGTTTGTTCACAGGTATGACATGGTGACTTGTTTGTTCACAGGTATGACATGGTGACTTGTTTGTTCACAGGTATGACATGGTGACTTGTTTGTTCACAGGTATGACATGGTGACTTGTTTGTTCACAGGTATGACATGGTGACTTGTTTGTTCACAGGTATGACATGGTGACTTGTTTGTTCACAGGTATGACATGGTGACTTGTTTGTTCACAGGTATGACATGCTCAATTTAATGTTTAATATTGTCATTGCCAAACATTATATTAACACAAAAGCTTCAGATGTATTGAAATTTAAGCCAATTAATTAAATTTGCAAATTATTTTTTAAATATTTGTTGTTCATTTCAGCCTTTACGACAGTTGGACATTGGATTACGACATATCGATTTTTAGAGTAGCAACGTCACTTCCAACAAACAATTACATTTCTGCTGTGTGTCTTCCAAATGAAGGATGGAATGAGGGGGAAAACGCCATTGTTGCTGGATGGGGCACCTTAACAGCCGGTTAGTATAGCTAACTCTAACCCTCAACCTTAACACCCGGTTAGTATATCTAACCCTAACCCTAACCCTCAACCTTAACAGCCGGTTAGTATAGCTAGCCCTAACCCTCAACCTTAACAGCCGGTTAGTATAGCTAACCCTAACCCTAAACCTTAACAGCTGGTTAGTATAGCTAACCCTAACCCTTAACCTTAACAGCCGGTTAGTGTAGCTAACCTTAACCCTCAACATTAACAGCCGATTAGTATAGCTAACCCTCAACCCTAACAGCCGGTTAGTATAGCTAACCCTCAACCTTAACAGCCGGTTAGTATAGCTAACCCTCAACCTTAACAGCCGGTTAGTATAGCTAACCCTAACCCTCAATCTTAATACCCGGTTAGTATAGCTAGTCTTGTTAGAGGGTCTACTAAATATAGATTTTATAATCGTTTTCTTTTAAGAAACTTGTTCTGACTTCAGGTGGATCCTCTCCTTATGCGCTCCATCAAGTTCAGAAACCAATCAAATCGAGGCAAACATGTATTCAAAGATATGGTTCTGGATCTATAACTCTACGCATGCTCTGTGCTGGTCTGCCTGAAGGAGGTGTTGACTCGTGCCAAGTAAGAGACATACATTAACCTGGTTAAAAGTGACAGTCACGTAAGGGATATACATTAACCTGGTTAAAAGTGGCAGTCACGTATGGGACATACATTAACCTGGTTACGTGGTGGTCAAGTAAGAGACAAACATTAACCTGGTTATATAGTGGTCAAGTAAGAGACATACATTAACCTGGTTACGTTATGGCCAAGTAAGAGACATACGTTAACTTGGTTACGTGGTGGTCAAGTAAGAGACATACTTTAACCTGGTTACGTGGTGGTCAAGTAAGAGACATACTTTAACCTGGTTATATAGTGATAAAGTAAGAGACATACATTAACTTGGTTTATTTGCGGTCAAGAAAGAGACATACTTTAAACTGGTTATATAGTGGTCAAGTAAGAGACATACATTAGCCTGGTTAAGTTATGGCGAAGTAAGAGACTTACATTAACCTGATGGCCAAGTAAGAGATATACATTAACCTGATGGCCAAGTAAGAGACATACATTAACCTGATGGCCAAGTAAGAGACATACATTAACCTGATGGCCAAGTAAGAGACATACATTAACCTCATGGCCAAGTAAGAGAAATACATAAACCTGATGGCCATGTAAGAGACACACACTAACCTGATGGCCAAGTAAGAGACATACATTAAACTGATGGCCAAGTAAGAGACATACATTAACCTGATGGTCAAGTAAGAGACATACATTAACCTGATGGCCCAGTAAGAGACATACATTAACCTGATGGCCAAGTAAGAGACATACATTAACCTGATGGCCAAGTATGAGACATACATTAACCTGATGGCCAAGTAAGAGACATACATTAACCTGATGGCCAAGTAAGAGACATACATTAACCTGATGGCCAAGTAAGAGACATACATTAACCTGATGGCCAAGTATGAGACATACATTAACCTGATGGCCAAGTAAGAGACATACATTAACCTGATGGCCAAGTAAGAGACATACATTAACCTGATGGCCAAGTAAGAGACATACATTAACGTAGTTTATTTGCGGTCAAGTATCTAAAGTAAAAGCATTTTGATTTTATCCATTTTAAATATGTATAAACTATAAATCATGGGATTAAGGATTAATAATCAATAATACGTTCTAAAAAAATTACTGCTATGAATAACATTGTTATTTAGTATATTTAGCTTAGTTAACAGCCACAAAATAGCTGCATAACTAAAAGCCCACCTACATTTTTTTATGAAATTATAATTTTCCAGGGAGATAGTGGCGGACCTCTCTACACATACAGAGAACATAGATGGACACTGACTGGTATTAGATCAAACTTATCTCCTAAAAATATTATGTTTCACTATTTAAAACTAAAATTTCGTAATGGTTTGTGATTAGGGAAATATGGAGAGGATTGCATTCAGTTTGGTTTGTGATTAGGGAAATATGGAGAGGATTGCATTCAGGTTGGTTTGTGATTAGAGAAATATGGAGAGGATTGCATTCAGGTTGGTTTGTGATTAGGGAAATATGGAGAGGATTGCATTCAGGTTGGTTTGTGATTAGGGAAATATGGAGAGGATTGCATTCAGGTTGGTTTGTGATTAGGGAAATATGGAGAGGATTGCATTGAGGTTGGTAATAAGAGAGGCAACAACATTATTATTTTTTCTTTTGAGATAAATTTAAAAATGTTGTTCTGTTGGAAATTATCTTAGTATGTTTTAAGTAGATGAAAGTTTTAGTTTAATTTCAACATATATTTTGTTACACATTTATCAATAATTAATGTCCACTAAGTGTTGGTTCATAAATATTTAAAATATTTATATTATAATTCTTATAATAAATAACACATAAATTGCTAAAATTCTCTTAAAGGTATTGTAAGCTGGGGATATGGGTGTGCTGAAGCTGGAAGACCTGGTGTGTACTCTGACGTCATTGAGTTAAAGGACTGGATCAACTCGATCATCAATGCTTAAAATAGATCTCTTTAGATTTGTGTGTTTTAAAAATGTGTTTACAACAACAATAAATAATAATGTGATTTTAATTGTCCTTAGTTTGTCCAATCTCAAAGACTGTAGTGAGAATGTGAGTGAGACAGTGGGTGGGAATGTGGGCAAGACTGGGTGGGAATGTGGGTGAGACTTTGGGTGGGAATGTGGCTGAGACTTTGGGTGGGAATGTTGGTGAGACTTTGGGTGGGAATGTGGGTGAGACTTTGGATGGGAATGTGGGTGAGACTGGGTGGGAATGTGGGTGAGACTTTGGGTGGGAATGTGGATCCCACTACATATAGGTAGGTAAATGATAATTGTTTTTATTTATGTAAAAATAACCGTGACCATTTCATTTCAGTGACCCCAAGAAGTGCCACAGAGGTTAGAGTTGAGATGCAGGTCATAGGTTAGGGTTGAGATGCAGGTCTTAGGTTAGGGTTGAGATACAGGTCATAGGTTAGAGTTGAGATGCAGGTGGTTAGGGTTGAGATGCAGGTCATAGGTTAGAGTTGAGATGCATGTCATAGGTTAGAGTTAAGATGCAGGTAATAGGTTAGGGTTGAGATGCAGGTCATAGGTTAGAGTTGAGATGCAAGTCTTAGGTTAGGGTTGAGATGCAGGTCATAGGTTAGGGTTGAGAATGATGTCTTAGGTTAGGGTTGAGATGCAGGTCTTAGGTTAGAGTTGAGATGCAGTTCATAGGTTAGGGTTGAGATGCAGATCTTAGGTTAGGGTTGAGATGCAGGTCATAGGTTAGGGTTGAGATGCAGGTCATATGTTAGGGTTGAGATGCAGGTCTTAGGTTAGGGTTGAGATGCAGGTTTTAGGTTAGGGTTGAGATGCAGGTCTTAGGTTAGGGTTGAGATGCAGGTCATAGGTTAGAGTTGAGATACAGGTCTTAGGTTAGGGTTGAGATGCAGGTCATAGGTTAGAGTTGAGATGCAGATCATAGGTTAGGGTTGAGATGCAGGTCATAAGTTAGGGTTGAGATGCAGGTCTTAGGTTAGGGTTGAGATGCAGGTCTTAGGTAAGGGTTGAGATGCAGGTCTTAGGTTAGGATTGAGATGCAGGTCTTAGGTTAGAGTTGAGATGCAGGTCTTAGGTTAAGGTTGAGATGCAGGTCTTAGGTAAGGGTTGAGATGCAGGTCTTAGGTTAGGGTTGAGATGCAGGTCTTAGGTTAGAGTTGAGATGCAGGTCTTAGGTTAGGGTTGAGATGCAGGTCTTAGGTCCCTATTGTTATTTAAAAAGAACGTGTACTTGGGTAAGGCTTCAAATTATGAACTGGTCTTCATATTTTTAATCGAAAGTATGTGCTGTATGTTTTATTTTTCTATTTTCCTTTAAATTCGGTTTTCATTGATACTACAATATTAAATTATTTGCTGATAAAAGATTTATTTAGATAAAATCATTTTTTGTGCAATGGAATTTAAGTTAATTTAAAAGTAGAGAAATGAGCAAAGAGTAATACTGGACACCAATGTAATCGGCAAGAATCCCATTTGCGACCAATGAAATAGGAAAAGAGTAACATTGGAAACCAATAACATAGGCAAAAAGTACCATTGGAGAACGGTGAAATAGGCAAAGAGTACATTGGATATCAATGAAATAAGAAAAGAGTACCATTGGACACCAATAAAATATAAAAATAAGAGCACCGTTGGTGAACAATCAAAGAAAACTTCTCAGAAACCATTTATGCTTTAGAAGCGAAAAATAAAGAAATCTGACAAATCAACGCAAAGTAAGCATTGTACTTGGTACCAGTAGTAAGCCTTGTACTTGGTACCAGTAGTAAGCCTTGTACTTGGTACCAGTAGTAGCATTGTACTTGATACCAGCAATAAGCATTGTACTTGGTACCAGCAATAAGCATTGTGCTTGTTACCATCAGTAAGCATTGTACTTGATACCAGCAATTAGCAATGCACTTGGTACCAGTAGTAAGCAATGTACTTCGTACCAGTAGTAAACACTGTACTTTGTACAAATAGTAAACACTGTGTTTTGTACCAGTAGTAAACACTCTACTTTGTACAAGTAGTAAACACTGTACTTGGTACCAGTAGTAAAAACTGTATTTGGTACCAGTAGTAAACACTGTACTTCGTACCTGTAGTAAACACTGTACTTTATACCAGTAGTAAACATTGTACTTGGTACCAGTAGTAAACACTGTGTTTTGTACCAGTAGTAAACCCTGTACTTTGTACCAGTATTAAATACTATACTTTGTACCAGTAGTAAACAATGTACTTTGTACCAGTAGTAAACATTGTACTTTGTACCAGTAGTAAACACTGTACTTTGTACCAGTAAAAACATTTGTATTTGGTACAAGTATTTGTCCATGAAAAAAGATACCCGGTGTACGAATTCTGCTCAAAAAAAATATATATATATTTGAAATTCGTTTTTCATGATTGATATTTTTAAAATTATAAAATCACCACTTGAGATCATCTGTAGTAAATCACCACTTGAGATCATACGTAGCAAATCACCGCTTGGGATCATCTGTAGTAAATCACCACTTGAGATCATCTGTAGTAAATCACTGCTTGAGATCATCTGTAGTAAATCACTGCTTGAGATCATCTGTAGTAAATCACCACTTGAGATCATCTGTAGCAAATCACTGCTTGAGATCATCTGTAGTAAATCACCACTTGAGATCATCGGTGGTAAATCACTGCTTGAGATCATCTGTAGTAAAGCACCACTTGAGATCATCGGTGGTAAATCACTGCTTGAGATCATCTGTAGTAAATCACCGCTTGAGATCATCTGTAGTAAATCACTGCTTGAGATCATCTGTAGTAAAGCACCACTTGAGATCATCGGTGGTAAATCACTGCTTGAGATCATCTATAGTAAATCACCGCTTGAGATCATCGGTGGTAAATCGCTGCTTGAGATCATCTGTAGTAAATCACCGCTTGGGATCATCTGAAGTAAATCACTGCTTGAGATCATCGGTGGTAAATCACTGCTTGAGATCATCTGTAGTAAATCACCACTTGAGATCATCGGTGGTAAATCACTGCTTGAGATCATCTGTAGTAAATCACCGCTAGGGATCATCTGTAGTAAATCACCACTTGAGATCATCTGTAGTAAATCACCGCATTGGATCATCTGTAGTAAATCACCACTTGAGATCATCTGTAGTAAATCACCACTTGAGATCATCTGTAGTAAATCACCACTTGAGATCCTCTGTAGTAAATCACCGCTTGAGATCATCTGTAGTAAATCACCGCTTCAGATCATCGGTGGTAAATCACCGCTTCAGAATATCGGTGGTAAATCACTGCTTGAGATCATCTGTAGTAAATCACCGCTTGAGATCATCTGTAGTAAATCACCGCTTGAGGTCATCTGTAGTAAATCACCACTTGAGATCATCTGTAGTAAATCACCGATTTAGATTATCTGCTTGAGATCATCTGTAGTAAATCACCACTTGAGATCATCTGTAGTAAATCACCGCTTGAGATCATCTGTAGTAAATCACCGCTTGGGATCATCTGTAGTAAATCACCACTTGAGATCATCTGTAGTAAATCACCACTTGAGATCATCTGTAGTAAATCACCACTTGAGATCATCAGTAGTAAATCACCGCTTGAGATCATCTGTAGTAAATCACTGCTTGAGATCATCTGTAGTAAATCACCGCTTCAGATCATCGGTGGTAAATCACTGCTTGAGATCATCTGTAGTAAATCACCGCTTGAGATCATCTGTCGTAAATCACCACTTGAGATCATCTGTAGTAAATCACCGATTTAGATCATCTGTTTGAGATCATCTGTAGTAAATCACCACTTGAGATCATCTGTAGTAAATCACCGTTTGAGATCATCTGTAGTAAATCACCGATTTAGATCATCTGTTTGAGATCATCTGTAGTAAATCACCACTTGAGATCATCTGTAGTAAATCACCACTTGAGATTATCTGTAGTAAATCACCGCTTGGGATCATCTGTAGTAAATCACCGCTTGGGATCATCTGTAGTAAATCACCGCTTTGGATCATCTGTTTGAGATCATCTGTAGTAAATCACCACTTGAGATCATCTGTAGTAAATCACCACTTGAGATTATCTGTAGTAAATCACCGCTTGGGATCATCTGTAGTAAATCACCGCTTGGGATCATCTGTAGTAAATCACCTCTTGGGATCATCTGTAGTAAATAACCGTTTCGGATCATCTGTAGTAAATCACCACTTGGGATCATCTTTAGTAAATCACTGCTTGGGATCATCTGTAGTAAATCACCGCTTGAGATCATCTGTAGTAAATCACCACTTGAGATCATCTGTAGTAAATCACCGATTTAGATCATCTGTTTGAGATCATCTGTAGTAAATCACCGCTTGAGATCATCTGTAGTAAATCACCGCTTGAGATTATCTGTAGTAAATCACTGCTTGGGATCATCTGTAGTAAATCACCGCTTGGGATCATCTGTAGTAAATCACCGTTTCGGATCATCTGTAGTAAATCACCACTTGGGATCATCTTTAGTAAATCACTGCTTGGGATCATCTGTAGTAAATCACCGCTTCAGATCATCGGTGGTAAATCACTGCTTGAGATCATCTGTAGTAAATCACCGCTTGAGATCATCTGTCGTAAATCACCACTTGAGATCATCTGTAGTAAATCACCGATTTAGATCATCTGTTTGAGATCATCTGTAGTAAATCACCACTTGAGATCATCTGTAGTAAATCACCGTTTGAGATCATCTGTAGTAAATCACCGATTTAGATCATCTGTTTGAGATCATCTGTAGTAAATCACCACTTGAGATCATCTGTAGTAAATCACCACTTGAGATTATCTGTAGTAAATCACCGCTTGGGATCATCTGTAGTAAATCACCGCTTGGAATCATCTGTAGTAAATCACCGCTTTGGATCATCTGTTTGAGATCATCTGTAGTAAATCACCACTTGAGATCATCTGTAGTAAATCACCACTTGAGATTATCTGTAGTAAATCACCGCTTGGGATCATCTGTAGTAAATCACCGCTTGGGATCATCTGTAGTAAATCACCTCTTGGGATCATCTGTAGTAAATCACCGTTTCGGATCATCTGTAGTAAATCACCACTTGGGATCATCTTTAGTAAATCACTGCTTGGGATCATCTGTAGTAAATCACCGCTTGAGATCATCTGTAGTAAATCACCACTTGAGATCATCTGTAGTAAATCACCGATTTAGATCATCTGTTTGAGATCATCTGTAGTAAATCACCGCTTGAGATCATCTGTAGTAAATCACCGCTTGAGATTATCTGTAGTAAATTACTGCTTGGGATCATCTGTAGTAAATCACCGCTTGGGATCATCTGTAGTAAATCACCGCTTGGGATCATCTGTAGTAAATCACCGCTTGGGATCATCTGTAGTCAATCACCTCTTGGGATCATCTGTAGTAAATCACCGCTTCGGATCATCTGTAGTATTTAAATTAAACTTTTTCCAAATGAAATTAAATAACACTTCGAAATAAATTAATCTAGATTTTAAAAATGTCACTCGAGTTTTATGAACGGCAAAAAAATGTCCACTTAAAATGTCCAGACAAATAGTATGAGAGCTAAGAGCATTTGTATTACTGGTATCTTCTCTAAAAGTAGGTAACAGGGTAAGAGCATTTGTATTACTGGTATCTTCTCTAAAAGTAGGTAACAGGGTAAGAGCATTTGTATTACTGGTATCTTCTCTAAAAGTAGGTAACAGAGTAAGCTAACAGAGGATCCCAAACCATTAGTGAACAACTAATAATATTATTTTTAAAAGTTTAATGTTCAATTCCCCTGTTACACCGGTACATATTTGAAAACCCCTTTTGCATATGAACAAATTAAAAGTTTCCCTCACCGCATTAAACCCCCCCCCCCCAAACGATCTGCCCCCATCTATTTATAGACAATTATGGTATGCAATGCAATTGCAAGAAGTCACACAAACCCTGACCAAATTTATGTCACAGTATTGTGACAATAACCCTAAACCCCGACAAACGTTATGTCACAGTATTGGGACACTAACCCTAAACCCTGACAAAAGTTATGTCGCAGTATTGTGACAATTCGCGCGATTGCTCTCTCGTGCAGCGTTCCCCAAACTTTTCAGTTTTGCGAGCCGGTAGACAAGTTTCGAGATTGCACCAGGGACCGGTGCGAGATTTGGTATTGACTTGTTATAGCTGACCAAACATTGGCGGCAGCAATGGATCAACTTCCAATCAACTATATATAGCTGTCCAAACATTGGCGGCAGCAATGCATCAACTTCCAATCAACTAGATATAGCTGACCAATCATTGGCGGCAGCAATGGATCAACTTCCAATCAACTAGATATAGCTGACCAAAAATTGGCGGCAGCAATGCATCAACTTCCAATCAACTAGATATAGCTGACCAAACATTGGCGGCAGCAATGCGTCAACTTCCAATCAACTAGATATAGCTGACCAAACATTGGCGGCAGCAATGCGTGAACCTCCCATCTGCTAAAGTTACTTGACAAAACATGAACTTAAGTAACGAACTTTTAAGAATCTCAATTTTTGCTACACTCCTCCCCCACCCCCCATGATACGTCACTGTACACTTTTTATTTCACGTCCTTGAACTCTATGAACTTATGTCTTAACCACTTTTAAACTGAATATTTATTACACCATATTTAACTTGAGACGATTTCATTTTCCGAAAATAAAAGAAAATATGAGGCACCAACTGCGTCACACACACAGAAAGATGAACATATGAATGGTGAACTTTGAACTTTAAGTTGTCGTCAATCGTGTCAACACACATTGTCTTCTACCCTTGTTTGGGCAATCTATTGTGTCAACACACATTGTCTTCTTAGACTACCCTTGTTTGGGCAATCAATCGTGTCACCATATATTGTCATCAGATGCGATTAAAATCGATGTGACCTTCTGTTATGGACCACCCCGTTGTACCGCGTTCTTTGCAAAAACCACATTAACATTTTGTCTGGAGACACTTATCAATATTTACAATAGTATGTGCAGTTGTTAGTGCCGACTAGTATTTATGCGGAAACTTGGCCAAGCCTAAAAGTGCTGACAGGATAGTTATCAACTAAAGGGTTTGCAAATAAGGCGCAACTCTCCCCTTGAATTTGGTGGAAAACGGTTGGAGATCCCGTGTGGGGGCTTGAACTTTAAAAGAGGGCACAGGGCAATCGTATCTGGAATACTGTTCTTAATTCAGTTATTAAATAAAAAGGGTAAGCAGTTTGATCATCTGTTTGATCGCCTGCGTTAAATAGGAGTCGACGGTGAACAGGCTGAGATCATTTTAAAACACTACACACAACACGGAGACAGAAAAGATCATTTTAAAACATTACACACAACACGGAGACAGAAAAGATCATTTTAAAACATTACACACAACACGGAGACAGAAAAGATCATTTTAAAATATTACACACAACACGGAGACAAAAAATATCATTTTAAAATATTACACAACAGGGAGACAGAAAAGATCATTTTAAAACATTACACACAACAGGGAGACAGAAAAGATCATTTTAAAACATTACACACAACAAGGAGACAGAAAGGACATTTAATTCAACTTTCAGACAGTAGGACCATCGGTCAATAATAAATATTCAGTTAAATGAAAACCTTTTTCTTTATATTTTCTGAAAACGATTTTTCATGGAAAGGGGTGGCTAAAATCTTGGACCGTTGGGGGCTACACTTATCTTACCTACGCGCTTGTTATAGACTATATCTTGAAATCGAATTTTTAATCTTTTCATGGAAACACCAATGGTTTACGTGCATCATGTCATTGACCTTATAGTGGAAATACCAATGGTTTACGTGCATCATGTCACTGACCTTATCATGGAAAAACCGATGGTTTACGTGTATCATGTCATTGACCTTATCGTGGAAACACCGATGGTGTACGTGTATCATGTCATTGACCTTATCGTGGAAATACCGGTGGTTTACGTGCATCACGTTATTTACCTTATCGTGGAAATACCGGTGGTTTACGTGCATCACGTTATTTACCTTATCGTGGAAATACCGGTGGTTTACGTGCATCACGTTATTTACCTTATCGTGGAAACACCGGTGGTTTACGTGCATCATGTCACTGACCATTGCGATGTTGATTGCTAAATGGAGAAAATAACAAACTATCGAGGTGAAGAACTCATCATACCAGCAATATGAGAGGTCAGAGTTCATGGTCCCAAAAAATAGATATGATTAGATTGTTAGGTTACATCCCAAAGTCAACTGAGTTGTGATGACATTGAATGAGCTGACTTTCTACACAATACATCTTGTGTCAATCTATTTTGTGTTTTTGAGTTCTGCAGAGACAACGAAAATCCTATGAATAAATTTCTACTGCAACAATAGATACCCATCAACCATTTTCATCAATAACAGGTTAAACTGGTAGATCACTATCAAGGACAGGTTAAATTGATAGATTACCATCAATGACAGGTGAAACTGGTAGACTACCATCAATGACAGGTTAAAAGTGGTAGATTACCATCAATGACCGGTTAAACTGGTAGATTACCATCAATGACAGGTTAAAGTGGTAGATTACCATCAATGAAATGTTAAAGTGGTAGATTACCATTAATGACAGGTTAAAGTGGTAGATTACCATCAATGTCAGGTTAAATTGGTAGATTACCATCAATGACATGTTAAAGTGGTAGATTACCATCAATGACAGGTTAAAGTGGTAGATTACCATCAATGACATCTTAAACTGGTAGATTGCCATTGATAACATGTTAAGCTGGTATATTACCATCAATAATAATATGCTACAATTTTTGTACACTACATATTTGATATACTACATATTTGGTATACTACATTTTTGCCATATTACATATTTGCTATTATTACGTATTTGCTAGACTAACTATTTACTACATTACATATCTGATATTCTACATATTTGGTATACTACATATCGTTTTAGGGGCTTTAAAATTTTCTTTCTTTTAGAAATAAACAATCCATCTCAAGAATGTGACATTTGTTAAAGTTGAGGCCGGGGGGGGGGGGGAGGTGTTATTGGTTTATTCAAAGTCAAAGAAATAATATCTTAGAATTTTGGCTACATTGGGAAATTCATTCTCTGTTTGCTATCATTATCATGCTTTATGATATTTCTTTGGTGGAATTTGTTTTTAGTGTGACTGGGTTAGGGTAAGGGTGGAATTTGTTTTTAGTGTGACTGGGTTAGGGTAAGGGTGGAATGAGTTTTTAGTGTGACTGGGTTAGGGTAAGGGTGGAATGAGTTTTTAGTGTGACTGGGTTAGGGTAAGGGTGGAATTTGTTTTAGTGTGACTGGGTTAGGGTAAGGGGTGAATTTGTTTTTAGTGTGACTGGGTTAGGGTAAGGGTGGAATTTGTTTTTAGTGTTACTGGGTTAGGGTAAGGGTGGAATGAGTTTTTAGTGTGACTGGGTTAGGGTAAGGGTGGAATGAGTTTTTAGTGTGACTGGGTTAGGGTAAGGGTGGAATTTGTTTTTAGTGTGACTGGGTTAGGGTAAGGGTGGAATTTGTTTTTAGTGTGACTGGGTTAGGGTAAGGGTGGAATGAGTTTTTAGTGTGACTGGGTTAGGGTAAGGGTGGAGTTTGTTTTTAGTGTGACTGGGTTAGGGTAAGGGTGGAATTTGTTTTTAGTGTGACTGGGTTAGGGTAAGGGTGGAATTTGTTTGAAAATCTTCATTCACTTTAGAATAATTGACCAGTGAAAAAGTTTGTTAACTTGTATATTTAAAATGTTGCTTGATCAAGATAATAAGCATACCATGACACTTGTATACCATGACACTTGTATACCATGACACTCGTATACCATGACACTCGTATGCCATGACACTCGTATGCCATGACACTCGTATGCCATGACACTCGTATGCCATGACACTCGTATGCCATGACACTTGTATACCATGACACTTGTATACCATGACACTTGTATACCATGACACTTGTATACCATGACACTTGTATACCATGACACTTGTATACCATGACACTTGTATACCATGACACTTGTATACCATGACACTTGTGTACCATGACACTTGTGTACCATGACACTTGTGTACCATGACACTTGTGTACCATGACACTTGTGTACCATGACACTTGTGTACCATGACACTTGTGTACCATGACACTTGTGTACCATGACACTTGTGTACCATGACACTTGTGTACCATGACACTTGTGTACCATGACACTTGTGTACCATGACACTTGTGTACCATGACACTTGTGTACCATGACACTTGTGTACCATGACACTTGTGTACCATGACACTTGTGTACCATGACACTTGTGTACAATGACACTTGTGTACCATGACACTTGTGTACCATGACACTTGTGTACCATGACACTTGTGTACCATGACACTTGTGTACCATGACACTTGTGTACCATGACACTTGTATACCATGACACTTGTATACCATGACACTTGTATACCATGACACTTGTATACCATGACACTTGTATACCATGACACTTGTATACCATGACACTTGTATACCATGACACTTGTATACCATGACACTTGTATACCATGACACTTGTATACCATGACACTTGTGTACCATGACACTTGAGTACCATGACACTTGTGTACCATGACACTTGTGTACCATGACACTTGTGTACCATGACACTTGTGTACCATGACACTTGTGTACCATGACACTTGTGTACCATGACACTTGTGTACCATGACACTTGTGTACCATGACACTTGTGTACCATGACACTTGTGTACCATGACACTTGTGTACCATGACACTTGTGTACCATGACACTTGTGTACCATGACACTTGTGTACCATCACACTTGTGTACCATCACACTTGTGTACCATGACACTTGTTTACCATGACACTTGTGTACCATGACACGTGTGTACCATGACACTTGTGTACCATGACACTTGTGTACCATGACACTTGTGTACCATGACACTTGTGTACCATGACACTTGTGTACCATGACACTTGTATACCATGACACTTGTATACCATGACACTTGTATACCATGACACTTGTATACCATGACACTTGTATACCATGACACTTGTATACCATGACACTTGTATACCATGACACTTGTATACCATGACACTTGTATACCATGACACTTGTATACCATGACACTTGTATACCATGACACTTGTATACCATGACACTTGTATACCATGACACTTGTATACCATGACACTTGTATACCATGACACTTGAATACCATGACACTTGTATACCATGACACTTGTATACCATGACACTTGTGTACCATGACACTTGTATACCGTGACACTTGTGTACCGTGACACTTGTGTACCGTGACACTTGTGTACCATGACACTTGTGTACCATGACACTTGTGTACCATGACACTTGTGTACCATGACACTTGTGTACCATGACACTTGTGTACCATGACACTTGTGTACCATGACACTTGTGTACCATGACACTTGTGTACCATGACACTTGTGTACCATGACACTTGTGTACCATGACACTTGTGTACCATGACACTTGTATACCATGACACTTGTATACCATGACACTTGTATACCATGACACTTGTATACCATGACACTTGTATACCATGACACTTGTATACCATGACACTTGTATACCATGACACTTGTATACCATGACACTTGTATACCATGACACTTGTATACCATGACACTTGTATACCATGACACTTGTATACCATGACACTTGTATACCATGACACTTGTATACCATGACACTTGTATACCATGACACTTGTATACCATGACACTTGTATACCATGACACTTGTATACCATGACACTTGTATACCATGACACTTGTATACCATGACACTTGTATACCATGACACTTGTATACCATGACACTTGTATACCATGACACTTGTATACCATGACACTTGTATACCATGACACTTGAATACCATGACACTTGTATACCATGACACTTGTATACCATGACACTTGTATACCATGACACTTGTATACCATGACACTTGTATACCATGACACTTGTGTGTGCTTTCATTGTGTTAATTACTTCAGTTCTGTATTGTGCTAACTATTAATATTAGAATGCTAAAAAATGGGATTAAACAGAGACAGTTTGCCCTGGTGAATGTATGGCCACAAGGCAGCCATGGTTGGAAAAACTTTGAGAACCACTGGTTTAAACTATGTCATATAATATTTGTGTAAACAATTGTTAAGTCTGTAAAGTTATCACACAAATGTTAACAAATTTTGTTTTGAATTTATTTTATTTTTGCATTTTTTAAAGTATGTGCTCCTAATATACATTTTAAAGGGGTAATTCAGCACAAATTGAGAAACAGCAAGGACACAAAAAAATGCTTTTGACATTATATATTAATTTAATACAATTAAGGCCCCTAAGAAAATTATGAACAATATAAGGCAAAGTAAAATGTGTTAATTGCTGCAACAATGCTGATGCTTCTGTTCATGCTCTACGAAATCAGCAACACAGAAAGCTTCTTCTTGGGGCATCTTGATCCTTTTCATCTTCAGATCTCTGGAGGTGTTTCAAAATAATTTGATTAAGCCAATAAAAGGTTTTTAAGCCATATTCATTAAAACATAATTCTAGCATTAACTTAAGACAAAATAGGGAACAAAGATACAAAGAACAAAGACAAATAAAGACTTAAGTTGCTCAACCCTAACCCTAACAGCCATACCAAGACAAATAAAGGCTTAAGTTGTTCAACCCTAACCCTTACAGCTTTACAAAGACAAATAAAGGCTTAAGTTGTTCAACCCTAACCCTAACAGCCATACCAAGACAAATATAGGCTTAAGTTGTTCAACCCTAACCCTAACAGCCATACCAAGACAAATAAAGGCTTAAGTTGTTCAACCCTAACCCTTACAGCTTTACAAAGACAAATAAAGGCTTAAGTTGTTCAACCCTAACCCTAACAGCCATACCAAGACAAATAAAGACTTAAGTTGTTCAACCCTAACCCTAACCCTTACAGCCATACCAAGACAAATAAAGACTTAAGTTGTTCAACCCTAACCCTAACAGCCATACCAAGACAAATAAAGGCTTAAGTTGTTCAACCCTAACCCTTACAGCTTTACAAAGACAAATAAAGGCTTAAGTTGTTCAACCCTAACCCTAACAGCCATACCAAGACAAATAAAGACTTAAGTTGTTCAACCCTAACCCTAACAGCCATACCAAGACAAATAAAGACTTAAGTTGTTCAACCCTAACCCTAACCCTTACAGCCATACCAAGACAAATAAAGGCTTAAGTTGTTCAACCCTAACCCTTACAGCTTTACAAAGACAAATAAAGGCTTAAGTTGTTCAACCCTAACCCTAACAGCCATACCAAGACAAATAAAGACTTAAGTTGTTCAACCCTAACCCTAACCCTTACAGCCATACAAAGACAAATAAAGACTTAAGTTGTTCAACCCTAACCCTAACAGCCATACCAAGACAAATAAAGACTTAAGTTGTTCAACCCTAACCCTAACAGCCATACCAAGACAAATAAAGACTTAAGTTGATCAACCCTAACCCTAACAGCCATACCAAGACAAATAAAGGCTTAAGTTGATCAACCCTAACAGCCATACCAAGACAAATAAAGACTTAAGTTGATCAACCCTAACCCTAACAGCCATACCAAGACAAATAAAGACTTAAGTTGATCAACCCTAACCCTAACAGCCATACCAAGACAAAACAAGACTTGAGTTGTTCAACCCTAACCCTTACAGCCATACCAAGACAAATAAAGACTTAAGTTGTTCAACCCTAACCCTTACAGCCATACCAAGACAAATAAAGGCTTAAGTTGTTCAACCCTAACCCTTACAGCTTTACAAAGACAAATAAAGACTTAAGTTGTTCAACCCTAACCCTAACAGCCATACCAAGACAAATAAAGACTTAAGTTGATCAACCCTAACTCTAACAGCCATACCAAGACAAATAAAGGCTTAAGTTGATCAACCCTAACCCTAACAGCCATACCAAGACAAATAAAGACTTAAGTTGTTCAACCCTAACCCTAACAGCCATACCAAGACAAATAAAGACTTAAGTTGTTCAACCCTAACCCTAACAGCCATACCAAGACAAATAAAGGCTTAAGTTGTTCAACCCTAACCCTAACCCTTACAGCCATACCAAGACAAATAAAGACTTAAGTTGTTCAACCCTAACCCAAACAGCTTTACAAAGACAAATAACGACTTAAGTTGATCAACCCTAACCCTAACAGCTTTACCAAGACAAATAAAGACTTAAGTTGTTCAACCCTAACCCTAACAGCCATACCAAGACAAATAAAGACTTAAGTTGTTCAACCCTAACCGCCATACCAAGACAAATAAAGACTTAAGTTGTTCAACCCTAACCGCCATACCAAGACAAATAAAGACTTAAGTTGTTCAACCCTAACCCTAACAGCCATACCAAGACAAATAAAGACTTAAGTTGTTCAACCCTAACCCTAACAGCCATACCAAGACAAATAAAGACTTAAGTTGTTCAACCCTAACCCTAACAGCTTTACCAAGACAAATAAAGGCTTAAGTTGTTCAACCCTAACCCTAACCCTTACAGCCATACCAAGACAAATAAAGACTTAAGTTGTTCAACCCTAACCCAAACAGCTTTACCAAGACAAATAACGACTTAAGTTGATCAACCCTAACCCTAACAGCTTTACCAAGACAAATAAAGACTTAAGTTGTTCAACCCTAACCCTAACAGCCATACCAAGACAAATAAAGACTTAAGTTGTTCAACCCAAACCCTAACAGCCATACCAAGACAAATAAAGACTTAAGTTGTTCAACCCTAACCCTAACCCTAACAGCCATACCAAGACAAATAAAGACTTAAGTTGTTCAACCCTAACCCTAACAGCTTTACCAAGACAAATAAAGGCTTAAGTTGTTCAACCCTAACACTAACCCTTAAAGCCATACCAAGACAAATAAAGACTTAAGTTGTTCAACCCTAACCCTAACAGCTTTACCAAGACAAATAAAGACTTAAGTTGATCAACCCTAACCCTAACAGCGTTACCAAGACAAATAAAGGCTTAAGTTGTTCAACACTAACCCTAACCCTTACAGCTTTACCAAGACAAATAAAGACTTAAGTTGTTCAACCCTAACCCTAACAGCTTTACCAAGACAAATAAAGGCTTAAGTTGTTCAACCCTAACCCTAACCCTTACAGCCATACCAAGACAAATAAAGACTTAAGTTGTTCAACCCTAACCCTAACAGCTTTACCAAGACAAATAAAGACTTAAGTTGATCAACCCTAACCCTAACAGCTTTACCAAGACAAATAAAGACTTAAGTTGTTCAACCCTAACCCTAACAGCCATACCAAGACAAATAAAGACTTAAGTTGTTCAACCCTAACCCTAACCCTTACAGCTTTACCAAGACAAATAAAGACTTAAGTTGTTCAACCCTAACCCTAACAGCTTTACCAAGACAAATGAAGGCTTAAGTTGTTCAACCCTAACCCTAACCCTTACAGCCATACCAAGACAAATAAAGACTTAAGTTGTTCAACCCTAACCCTAACAGCTTTACCAAGACAAATAAAGACTTAAGTTGATCAACCCTAACCCTAACAGCTTTACCAAGACAAATAAAGGCTTAAGTTGTTCAACCCTAACCCTAACCCTTACAGCTTTACCAAGACAAATAAAGGCTTAAGTTGTTCAACCCTAACCCTTACAGCTTTACCAAGACAAATAAAGACTTGAGTTGCTCAAGTCAAATATTCAAAGGGGAGATAAAAATCAAGTATCTATTAAACTTTGAACTAATCAACAGATGTTAGTCAACATTTAATTTTTAATATCACATGACATGTAGTTACAAAATATTTCTGCTAAAAACATGTAAGATAGGGCCGTCCAAAAAATGGGTCACACTATTTTTGGAAATTCTTTCACCACTTTCTTTCCCTATCACAAAGTGGCCCGAATCTCAGACCCAAACAAAGTAAGTCACACATTGGAACTAAAAAAAATGACAACTAATTAAAATTTAATCTAAAATATGCTTACTAGTAAACTATTTAATGTATAAAAATGAAATTTTATTTTAGAATTCATCTATCACAACATACGTCTAACATCACTATCAGAAGAAATCTATCAGAACAGAACTCTAACATCATTGTCAGAATAAAGCTATTATAAAAGACAGTTTAACATCACTGTCAGAATACAGATATTTTAACAGAAAGTTTAACATCACTGTCAGAATACATCTATTATAACAGAAAGTTTAAAACCACTGTCAGAATACATCTATTATAACAGACAGTTTAACACCACTGTCAGAATACAGCTATTATAACAGAAAGTTTAACATCACTGTCAGAATACATCTATTATAACAGACAGTTTAACATCACCGTCAGAATACAGCTATTAAAACAGAAAGTTTAACATCACTGTCAGAATACATCTATTATAACAGAAAGTTTAACATCACTGTCAGAATACAGCTATTATAACAGAAAGTTTAACATTACTGTCAGAATACAGCTATTATAACAGAAACTTTAACATCACTGTCACAATACAGCTATTATAACAGCAAGTTTAACATCACTGTCAGAATACATCTATTATAACAGAAAGTTTAACATCACTGTCAGAATACATCTATTATAACAGAAAGTTTAACATCACTGTCAGAATACATATATTATAACAGAAAGTTTAACATCACTGTCAGAATACAGCTATTATAACAGAAAGTTTAACATCACTGTCAGAATACAGCTATTATAACAGAAAGTTTAACATCACTGTCAGAATACAGCTATTATAACAGAAAGTTTAACATCACTGTCAGAATACATCTATTATAACAGCAAGTTTAACATCACTGTCAGAATACAGCTATTATAACAGAATGTTTAACATCACTGTCAGAATACATCTATTATAACAGAAAGTTTAACATCACTGTCAGAATACAGCTATTATAACAGAAAGTTTAACATCACTGTCAGAATACAGCTATTATAACAGAAAGTTTAACATCACTGTCAGAATACATCTATTATAACAGAAAGTTTAACATCACTGTCAGAATACATCTATTATAACAGAAAGTTTAACATCACTGTCAGAATACAGCTATTATAACAGAAAGTTTAACATCACTGTCAGAATACAGCTATTATAACAGAAAGTTAATCCCTGTCAATTTCAGGCTTTATGTGTATGATTGAAAAATATGTGACGTCACACATTATTCCTCCATCAACAGTGTTACAAACTGGCACACTTTCTTAGAGACCCTTCCCCTCTCCAGGGAGTGACATTCTTAATGGATGCCCCCATGAGCCACATGTCCGATGGATGCCCCCCCAGGAGCCACATGTTTAATGGATGTCCCCTAGGAGCCATATGTCTGCTGAATGCCCCATAATAGCTACATGTTCGATGAATGCCCCCTATGAGCCATATGTCTGATAATCATATTCCAGTTTGGCCTCACATAAGAAGTTATAACAAACTACCATGCCCCGCCACTAAGCCTCATCCCCCCTCCACTAAACCTCATCCCCCCTCCAGTAAGCCTCATCCCCCCTCCGCTAAACCTCATCCCCCCTCCACTAAGCCTCAACCCCCCTCCACTAAGCCTCATCCCCCGCCACTAAGCCTCATCCTCCCTCCACTAAGCCTCATCCCCTCCACTAAGCCTCATCTCCCCTCCACTAAGCCTCACCCCCCTCCACTAAGCCTCATCCACCCGCCACAAAGCCTCATCCCCCCTCCACTAAGCCTCATCCCCCCGCCACTAAGCCTCATCCCCCTCTACTAAACCTCATCCCCCCCGCCACTAAGCCTCCTCCCCCACACTAAACCTCAACCCCCTTCCACTAAGCCTCATCCCCCTCCACTAAGCCTCATCCCCCTCCACTAAGCCTCATCCCCCTCCACTAAGCCTCATCCCCCTCCACTAAACCTCATCCCCCCTCCACTAAGCCTCAACCCCCTCCACTAAGCCTCATCCCCCCTCCACTAAGCCTCAACCCCCCTCCACTAAGCCTCATCCCCCTCCACTAAGCCTCATCCCTCCTCCACTAAGCCTCATCCCCCCTCCACTAAGCATCATCCCCCTCCATAGCCTCAAATCCAAGACCCCAGGACCTAGCTTTTATCCGCTCCCTCTCAATGACCACTTATCACCATTAGGACCTAGCTTTTACCCGCTCCCTCTCCATTACTTAACCCATATGTATTCCATCTAATGCCCAAACACTGACACATCGTATCCCATAAGTATTCCATCTAATGCACATCCACTGACACGTCTTATCCCATATGTATTCCATCTAATGCCCATACACTGGCACATCTTATCCCATATGTATTCCATCTAATGCCCATCCACTGACACCTCTTGAAAGCAATGGCCTTAGTTTAACATTGCACAAATTCCTTGTAATAATGGACAAGCAATGGCATTCGTATGTCAAACTTTGAAAATAAAATTACCTCCCTTTCAGGAAGTTGTCCATTTACTGTCAACTCAAAACTTTATTATTCCTAACACTTAAGCTCCAGCAACTCCCTCCATACCCCATATAAATCTCAAACTCAAAAGTTCATTATTCCTGACACTTAAGCTCCAGCAGCTCCCTCCATACCCCATATAAATCTCAAACTCAAAACTTTATTATTCCTGACACTTAAGCTCCAGCAACTCCCTCCATACCCCATATAAATCTCAAACTCTAAAGTTCATTATCCATAACACTTAAACTCCACCATATTGTGACTTACATAATATGTTCTTAATTCGAAATTGGGAGGACAACAATCATTGGACCTCTTCAAAATTGAATATTTATCTGAAATAAGTCCAGGTTATTTTTTTTTATAAGCTGATAAACTCGTAGTACAATTGTATCCATTGAGTTCCTGAACTAATTCTTAATAATTGGAAATGGAAGGTGATTTTTGAAGGCTATTTCCACAAGCTCATGATATTGATTGCCTTTACAAGATGTGACAAGAACTAACGGTCGCACTCAGTGACTATGAATACTAAGAAATCTTCCAAACTAAGACAAATTTGACTTTCTTCCAAACTAAGACAAATTACCCATATCTGTTACTCCTTTGGTACTGGGGCGGACAATGTTAACATTACAGGGGCAGACATAGTTAACATTGTGGCACCCATATCTGTTACTTCTTTGGTACTGGGGCGGACAATGTTAACATTACAGGGGCAGACATAGTTAACACTGTGGTACCCAACATCTGTTACTCCTTTGGTACTGGGGCGGACAATGTTAACATTACAGGGGCAGACATAGTTAACATTGTGGCACCCCATATCTGTTACTCCTTTGGTACGGGGCGGACAATGTTAACATTACAGGGGCAGACATAGTTAACACTGTGGTACCCAACATCTGTTACTCCTTTGGTACTGGGGTTGACAATGTTAACATTACAGGGGCAGACATAGTTAACACTGTGGTACCCAACATCTGTTACTCCTTTGGTACTGGGGTTGACAATGTTAACATTACAGGGGCAGACATAGTTAACATTGTGGAGCACCACATCTGTTCATCCTTTGGTCCCAGGGTAGACAAAGTTACATTATAAGGGTACACAAATTTAACATTATAGGGGTAGACAATGTTAATATTACAGGGGTAG
The DNA here is from genome assembly GCA_964017045.1 of Omphiscola glabra. NCBI lineage: Eukaryota > Metazoa > Mollusca > Gastropoda > Lymnaeidae > Omphiscola > Omphiscola glabra. Next base: position 56,486,643 of record OZ024795.1, on the reverse strand, counting down.
ACAATGTTAAAATTACAGGGGTAGACAATGTTAATATTACAGGGGTAGACAATGTTAACATTACAGGGGAAGACAATGTTAATATTACAGGGGTAGACAATGTTAATATTACAGGGGTAGACAATGTTAACATTACAGGAGTAGACAATGTTAATATTACAGGGGTAGACAATGTTAATATTACAGGGGTAGACAATGTTAACATTACAGGGGTAGACTGTTAATATTACAGGGGTAGACAATGTTAACATTACAGGGGTAGACAATGTTAATATTACAGGGGCAGACAATGTTAATATTACAGGGGTAGACAATGTTAATATTACAGGGGTAGACAATGTTAATATTACAGGGGTAGACAATGTTAATATTACAGGGGTAGACAATGTTAACATTACAGGGGTAGACAATGTTAACAAAGCAAAGGATTGACACACAGGGATATGACTAATATAGAACACAAATACTTTTGATCACCATGAGCTACTAATAATAAATTTTTACCTTCTAATAGCAATAATAGATATTTACCTTCCAATAGCAATAATAGATATTTACCTTCCAATAGCAATAAAGGCCAATTCAACGTTGACTCCTGTTTTTGCACTGGTTTCCATAAAAGGAACCCCGAATTCCTACGAAAATGTCAAACTAATTAACAATATAGGTACAAATATTTTATTCAGATAGGCCATAAACTTATTTTTTGCTGCACACTTCTGATCCCCATGAAGGAATAAGGCATTGTCCTTAAGGACATCCAAACAAACTACGCATTTTTCCAACACCCCCCTCCTCACTAGTCTGCATGTGGATTAGTCATCCTTACAGGGGTTGCGGACGTCCGCAGGCGCATACGACAATTAACTGTGCAAAATGCCAAAATGTAAAATAATTATTATAAATAGCAAAGAGTCACTAGACTCATACTTCTAAATTAGTATGACATGGGTGATATAATGGGTCCATCCTACTAGATTGAAACTCCTAAATTAGTATGACATGGGTGATATAATGGGTCTATCCTACTAGACTGAAACTTCTAAATTAGTATGACATGGGTAATATAATGGGTCTATCCTACTAGATTGAAACTTCTAAATTAGTATGACATGGCTAATATAATGGGTCTATCCTACTAGATTGAAACTTCTAAATCAGTATGACATGGGTGATATAATGGGTTCATCCAACTAGACTGAAACTTCTAAATTAGTATGACATGGGTGATATAATGGGTCTATCCTACTAGACTGAAACTTCTAAATTAGTATGACGTGGGTGATATAATGGGTCCATCCTACTAGACTGAAACTTCTAAATTAGTATGACATGGGTAATATAATGGGTCCTTCCATTTATCGAGGTTGGGGGTGTCTAAAGCAAGTATATACATTTAAAAGTTCTCATGATATTTTACCCTTTGTAATATTTCTAATAATAGATTAAAGTCCTAAAATAAATCACTGCAGCTTGTGTATGTATCACCATACTGCTGCTTTGTGTGATGTAATTTATCATGTGATCATTTCCTAAGGCTGAACCAAACAAAAAAAGTGTGGTGGGGGAGAGACCACAACACAAATTTTAACATGCTTACAGCAGTGATTCTCAATTTTTTTTATTTACGTTACCCACACCCTGATCATCTAAAAAGTTTTAATGTCCCCCCATCCTCCTAATTAGTGTGGGAAAATGATGCTACTTTATAACAAAAATTGAATTTCAGCTTTACTGCCATTCAGGCCTTAATATTCACAATTGTAGGATAAAACTAAATTACTGGTGTGTTAAGTAGCCAAATTGAGACTCTTGTGTTAGGTAGCCATATTGAGAAAGGTGTGTTAAGTAGCCAAATTGAGAAAGGTGTGTTAGGTAGCCAAATTGAGACTCGTGTGTTAGGTAGCCATATTGAGAAAGGTGTGTTAAGTAGCCATATTGAGAAAGGTGTGTTAAGTAGCCATATATATACTCCCTGTAAGCATCACATTTAGATTCTGTATACTTCCTGTAAGCATCACATTTGGATTCTGTATACTTCCTGTAAGCATCACTTTTAGTTTATACTTCCTGTAAGTGTAAGCATTACTTTTAGCTTCTGTATACTTCCTGTAAGCATCACTTTTAGCTTCTGTATACTTCCTGTAAGCATCACTTATTGGCTTCTGTATACTTCCTGTAAGCATCACTTTTTGGCATCTGTATACTTCCTGTAAGCATCACTTTTAGCTTCTGTATACTTCCTGTAACCATCACTTTTCGGGTTCTGTATACTTCCTGTAACCATCACTTTTTGGGTTCTGTATACTTCCTGTAAGCATCACTTTTAATGGCTATGGTTCAGCTGTTCATGGGGATGCCTTTCCTATCTTTTCAATGTTGGAATATCTTGATTGTGGCCTCTGAAATCCATGGTTTATATGTACATGTTTTAACCCTTAAGATTTGCTACACTTCCATGTTTTAACCCTTAAGATTTAATTTGCTTACATGTTGCATTCCATGCATTCTTTATTGATTCCCCAATGTCTTCATTTTCTTCAAAATTTGCTAAGGACTGAATCAATTTACAAGCTCAACTCTAAATTTGTCTTTATTTTTATTTAATTCATCTAGAAATGACAGTGTATTTAATCCTTTGATTCTGTCATGATCTTTGTTTTTGTGAGGGACATATGCCCAACCTTTTGCTTTTCTTTTACTCTCTTAATAGGTAGGATGTAAATATTGTTAAATTTAATTTACATTATGTTGTTTTTTTTCTTGTTCCCCGGTATTAATGAAGGCATAAGCAAAAGCTTCTTAAATTTGTATTTTATCTTCACATAAATTAAAGGTAGCCAATACTGTTTTATTTACACAAACTGTTTGTGTCCTTGATTAATCTACTGGTACGTAAAATATTTATACCAGTCCAATCTTCTTATAAATAGTACAAATAATACGTACCGTACATGTTTTATCATTATGATGGTTCTCAAGAGTTTTATTTTCAATATAAAGATTACAAGAACTGTAAAGTTATGGCATGGCTGCTCAGGGCCGGCCTTAGGCCATTGCAACCTATGCGGCCGCAATGGGCCCCGCACTTTCATAGGCCCCGCGCGAATTTATTTTCTATTAAAAAATCTTAATTTTCACTTATTATCCTTATCCCTACCCAGACTGGGCCACGTGCAATCCGTTTCGCATAGAGCCCCGCAATTGTTAGGGCCGGCCCCGTGTCTGCTGCAACATTATTTATCTCAAGAGGTGTCAACAATAACAAATTTCTAATGACTATTTGCAACCGGTGTTCTTGTTCACCCATAAATTTATTAGTATGTACCAGTACAATTGTATTTGTAACAGATATGTAAAAAAAAAAAAAAAAGGCATTTGAGCATAAAATTTTCTAAATGAAAGGGTCTGGGGACTGTCCCTTTGTTGGGGGAGGGGAGAAGGGAGAGAAATTAGGGCACTGAAGGCTCCCATTTCTAATTTAAATAATTATTTTAAACATATGATACAATTATTTTCCTATTTAATTACAATACATTGTGCATTTTTGAAGTGAAAAACATAATCCTAACTTACTCAATGTAGCAAGCAATAAATGGTTTTAAATTAATGTCATTATCTGTGATTTTTTATATTTTTTGGAGTCATTTATGTCATTAACAATAGTAGGCTAAGACAACATGATCTAAACTTTAGACTGAAGCTGTTGATATTCATTTGAAATATGACAGATGTGCAAGTATTATAATATGTGGAATATATTATGAAATTCTTTGTATTAATTTGTTGTGATAATAATTTCCTATTGAGGACACCTTTGGAAATGTATGTTCCTCTATTAGACTTATAAGTAATTACTAGTAGTAGTATAAGTAATTACTAGTAGTAGTATAAGTAATTACTAGTAGTAGTATAATTTCTTGATAACTGGTGAAATATTTAATTGTGGTGACTTTGATTTTATATTTAATTATTTGAATATCAAAGGTAATTTGTGTTGTTTTTAATTTAGATAAAAACAATTAATATTAGCTTAATAAATATACTGGTATCCCATGTCCATAGCAAACAATCCCAAAATTAAAAATGCTGATATGTGATAAACCAATAATACTTTTTTTATGTTATAAAACATTTGTATTTATTTTAAATGATTTATTATTAGTTATCCTTCATATTTATATGTTGGGTAACCAATTTAATGAATTATTAACTAGCAAAGGCTGCTATCAATATTTGGCAATATGTCTGCGAGCATGGTTGCCATGATTACAAATTATATAGCCTAAAATAGTGACCTTTTTGGGTTTTTTTATTTTTGACACCTTCCCCAGAAGATCATTCCAAATGCAATTTAAGCAGTGGTCTCCCTTTTGTTAAAGACGTTTTAACATATGGGTATTTTGATTTTCAACTAATAAAAACACAGCAGCTTTGGCGAGTGTCTTTTTTTTTCCCACCGGTGTTGGGTCTTGGGATTTGTTTCTTTTTTCCTTTCTTTTGAAACATGTAAGTTGCATTTTAATACAAATTAATGGAAAAATTCATCTTAATATATTCATATTAACTGTATTGTTTATGCTACGAGTAATGTTCAGTAAAGAACAGAAATGTTATCACACACATCGTTCGGATCCTATAATTTAATACTATTAATAGGTCTATTCATCTTAAGTCCTGTGTTGGAATTCCCCAAAGTGACGTCACAACGCTTAGACTTAGAGTGAGACAACTCTTGGCCAAACCCGTACCGTTAACCCAAAATTTACCTTTAAGTTCTACAGTTCTCTTTTTTGTAATTTAATAATAATTAATATGCCCTTATCATATAATTCCATATTGTGACTGACATTGTTACCTTTTTGGGGATGCGAAACTTTAACTTATAACTTAGACTTAGTTCAAGTCAAACATTTTTTTAAGCTGTTGGGGATGCAGAATATAGAAAATCCTATAACTTATAACTATAAGGCTGATACCATTACCATAAATGAATATATTATTAGTACAGAGTAAAAGTATGAAGTATTAGTATTAGTAATAGTGTCATAATCATCATCATGTCCCATAGTCCTTGGACCGTTGGGGCGTCACTGATGACATAAAACTATCTTTCTCCATTACTCTCTGTTTTCTGCACTTCACACAGCCTAGTTTTAGTTCTGTCCACTCTTTAATGTTATCTTCCCATCATTTTCTCTTCTTCTCCCTCCTCTTGTTGTGCCCTGCATGATTTCTTTGGTGAGCATTTGTTTTCTTGTCATGTGGCTATACCATTCCAGTGTGCGCTTTTTTACAGTTCCCAGGAGGTCATCATACTGCCCAATTGCTAAACGAATTTTTTCTTTGACTAGTTTGTATAGTCTCTATAGCAGATTCCAAGAATGCTTCAAAAACATCTCATCTCCATCGCCTTTATTGTTCTTTCAAGTTCTGCCGTTAATGTCCAGGACTCACAGGGATAAAGAAAATGAAGAGGACTAATGAGAGCATCAGCCTGATTTTGGTACTGGGGGCTATATTTTTGTCATTCCATATTTTCTTACGCCTCTTTAGTGCTGTTGTGGTCTGGGCCATCCTGGACATCAATTTGGGCTTGGAGCCTTCTTTCAGAAACTATTGCTCCTAGGTACTTGAAGCTACCTATCGTTTCTAATCTTTCCTCCCCGACCCGAATTTCAGTGTAGATGCCAGTGGTGTTATTCGTCATCAATTTTGTCTTTTCTGCACCGATTTGCATGCCAAAGGATGAAGAAGTCTTGTCGAGACGGTTTACTAGGTTGGCTAGCTCTTCTTCTTTCCAGCCAGCCCATCTATGTCATCCGCAAAGCGTAGGTTGGTGATTGTTCTGCCACCAATGCTGACTGTCCCTCCAGAAACTGCACTGGTGGCCTTATTGTAGAGGCTGCTTATCATTCTGGTTAGGTTTGTGTTGGTTTTGTAGTGCCTCATGGTGGCCCATAAAGCAGCGTGCTAAACCCTGTCGAATGCCTTCGTGAAATCCACAAAGACGTGGTATAGGTTTTATTGGTGTTGAGCATATTTCTCACATAGTATTCAGAGGTTTAGGATCTGCTCAGTAGTGCTACGTCCTTGCCTGAAGCTCACCTGTTGGGTGGCTTATTAGGCTAATGGTGTGGTAGTTTTGTCATAGCGATTGGGCCATGATTTGGGCCATTCTCCTGTGGGTTGATTTTGGGTTAGTGGTAAGGCCGGGGATGTGTTCCACGGTATAAAGGTCATGGAGGTTCCCCACAGTCAACTTCTGTTTACAGCGTCATACTAAAAAGATTTCGATGTTGGTATTCACATAATGCAAGTTTTTGTTTTATTTTATATTTTTGAAATTGGGGGAGGGGTTCTGGGGAGTGGTCTCCCCTCCCCAGAGGATTTCTTTGTTTCTTATTTTGGTATTTAAAGTGGGGGGAGGGGTTTGAGGATGGGCCCTCCCCAGTTCCTAAAATGATAATTCTAAATGCAATTTAAGCAGTGGTCTCCCTTTTGTTACCGAAGTTCATAAGGGTGTTTCGATTTTCAACTAATAAAAAATACAGCACTTTAGGTGCTCGACGTTTTTTTTTCACCAGTGTTGGGTCTTGGGGTATCAGAAAGGATGTGTTTCTTTATTCCTTTCTAAGTAACTTGTCAGATGAATTTTAATACAAATAATGGAAAATTTCATTTTAATATACTTCATATTAACTATTAACCATATCAATTAGGACGCAAGTAATGTGACGTTACTGCCCTTAGACTTAGGGTGAGACAACTCTTGGCAAAACCCATACCGTTGACCCAAAATTTACCTCCCCTGTCTACTAATAGTAATAGTCTACTAATTGTAATTAATAATGATATAAATATGCAGAACTCCAGTCTCTGCTATTTCATACAAGGAGTACCTTGACTTCATGTTCGTGTTTATTGGGAGTTACTTCCCTTTATTTTATTTTTCATAGAGTTACATTTTCATTAATATGACGGTGGCAAATTTTTATTGATTTTTATAAGTTGATTAATTATAATTTTTAAAATTTCATTGGTTGGCCTATTAAATATGTTAATAAGCGCCGCCATTTTTTAAGATAATCTTAGAGGCTGACCACGCTGTGTTTCATTAATTTTTGGATATTCTTTTCGTTGGAACCTGAAATAAAGTGTGTAAAAGTGTATTCCATGAAAATGTAAGTTGGGTTTTCATTACTTCTTTATTTTATAATTAATTTTGGCCACTTTTCTTTGTTTTTTTTTAATTTTCCTACTTTTCAGGGTCAAAACCCAGCGCCAAGTTAGGCTAAGGAGAGTGTCAAAACGCTGGTTCCGATAGGGTCAAAACCCTGTTAGGGAGAGGGTCAAAACCCTGTTAGGGAGAGGGTCAAAACCCTGTTAGGGAGAGGGTCAAAACCCTGTTAGGGAGGAATTTAGGGTTCAGGTTAGGGTGAGGGATAGATTTAGATCATTTTTTCATTTTTATAAACTTTTTATTCGTAATTTTAGCAAAAATATGAGTTATTTTATTTTTCCATGGCCGCCATCTTGATTGCCCCGACCCGTGAACACGTAAACGTTCGCGGGTCGAGGCAACCAAGATAGCGGCCATAGTAAATTGCGAGGTACTCCTTCGCCGAATTTACCCCAGTCTCCAGTAAACTAGGGTAAGAGAAAGAGTACAGTTGTACTCAGATTAGTCAGATTCATCCATTTTAATTTTTATCATTTTAAAATTTAAAAGAACATAATTTTAAAGCATTCATCAACAAGTTCAAGTCTAAGTCAAGTCTAAGTGTAAGACTAAGAGAATTACTAAGATTATTAAGTTAATATAAAGTCCAATAATAATAATAATAATAATAAAGAAATTAAAGATTAAAAATTAAAATTAATGACAATGATTAAAGTTATTAATTGCCTTTGCCGTTAAATGAGCTATCCATTTTATATTTTCTCATTCATTATATTCTGATTTACTTCAAATAAATATAATAGTACCGTTTATTCTATTTAAATCAAAATAATTTGGCATGAAGTTAATTTTCACTGGCAAAATTATAGTAGTTTTACCATTTTGACAAAATGTGATTTGATCGCTTGTCAACAGCTGTAAATTGTGTAAATTCCAATTACCAATAAAAACCAAAACATTCTTTAGAAATTCTTACAGAAATAATGAAATATACAAATTTACCAGATTGAAAAGTCGATTATAAAATCTGCAATAACCAATATAAATTATTTCAGTCTAAAATTTTCGTATAATAAATGTAAAAATAAGAGGCATTATCTACGGATTTGGCGGTTCTAAGAAGGGCCATGAGCTCAATTTTATGGTACTTTTTTATCATTTATTTTGACATTTATTTAATTGTAATGAAAGCGAGATAAGATAAACCCATGCCTATGCAATAACTATACGTTATAAGACTGTAAATAACTCATTAAATTATTTAATTGTATAAAAAAACTAATATTTTTTTATTCAGTAATTTAAATTAATGAAAAATAATTTATGATTGAAAGTAAAATAGCTTCTGGTGAACCGCTTAGTGGAGGCCGAGGCAACTGCAAGCTGAGGGGGGGGGGGGGCGCTAAGAATACTTATTTATCTATTACACTTTTTGGGTAAATGTAGGATATCATGCAGTTTGTGCAAGTCACATCCCAATGGGTGTGGTGGCATTTCAGGAACTGTGATTATAGGAACAGATGAGACATTAGCTTTCAAGTAATGATATAAATATTAATATACCGGTAATTTTAGTAATTTCTTTACTAGCATTTGACTGTATGTAGTCTATAAGTCACGAGTTAATTTTTTTAAGTTCTACATTTTTCTTTGACATTTAATAAATAGATTTAAAAAAAAAATATTTCAATATATTAATTAATCAAGCAGTTTGATGAAATAAACATTTTTTAAATATATATTATAAAACATCAATACTATTTTGTAACAATTTAAAATCTAGTCTTTGAAGACACACAACCAGGTTCAGAGTCAGAGGTCTCTTTGAAGACACACAACCAGGTTCAGAGTCAGAGATCTCTTTGAAGACACACAACCAGGTTCAGAGTCAGAGATCTCTTTGAAGACACACAACCAGGTTCAGAGTCAGAGATCTCTTTGAAGACACACAACCAGGTTCAGAGTCAGAGATCTCTTTGAAGACACACAACCAGGTTCAGAGTCAGAGATCTCTTTGAAGACACACAACCAGGTTCAGAGTCAGAGATCTCTTTGAAGACACACAACCAGGTTCAGAGTCAGAGATCTCTTTGAAGACACACAACCAGGTTCAGAGTCAGAGATCTCTTTGAAGACACACAACCAGGTTCAGAGTCAGAGATCTCTTTGAAGTCTTTGAAGACACACAACCAGGTTCAGAGTCAGAGATCTCTTTGAAGACACACAACCAGGTTCAGAGTCAGAGATCTCTTTGAAGACACACAACCAGGTTCAGAGTCAGAGATCTCTTTGAAGTCTTTGAAGACACACAACCAGGTTCAGAGTCAGAGATCTCTTTGAAGACACACAACCAGGTTCAGAGTCAGAGATCTCTTTGAAGACACACAACCAGGTTCAGAGTCAGAGGTCTCTTTGAAGACACACAACCAGGTTCAGAGTCAGAGATCTCTTTGAAGACACACAACCAGGTTCAGAGTCAGAGATCTCTTTGAAGACACACAACCAGGTTCAGAGTCAGAGATCTCTAAATTTGATGCGCTACGTTTAAGTGCTGAATGATGCAACCTATGTTAACTATGTTCAAAGATGCGCTCAAAATTAATCACCTCATTTTTTATTGATCAAAACTTTCATGGAGAAGGAATTGATGTCCCCCACCCCCTTTTTCTACCCCGCATTAATGCGGGAGCCTTCTACGTCAGTGGTTCTCAACCTGTGGGTCTCGACCCCTTCATGGGGGGGGGGGGGGGGGTCAAACGACCCTCTTCCAGGGGTAGCCTATAAGACCATCGGAAAACACTTTTACTCTACAGTTATGAAGTAGCAACAAAAATAATTTCGTAGTTTGGGGTCGCCACAATATGAGGGTAAGTGCTGCCCTGGGAGGAATAAAAGTTTTGTCATGCTCCTTCCACGATGTCATACCCCTTCCAAGATGCCATCCCCCTTCCCCGATGCCATCCCCCTTCCACGATGCCATCCCCCTTTCACGACAAAACTCTGCAACAGGGCCGAAACTGAAATGCATCCCCTCAATAAAATAAAAAACATCATCTCGGGGGTGGGCCACTCCCGCTGCTCACACTTCCAACGCCACTGCCCCCCCCTGAAAATCCCCACCCCGAAACAAATAGTCCGAAAATAACACTCGATCCAGGAGGTGGGGTGGAGAGATGCCTAAAAGGAACACATGTGGTGATGTGGAGAGATGCCTAAAAGGAACACATGTGGTGATGTGGAGAGATGCCTAAAAGGAACACATGTGGTGATGAGAGATGCCTAAAAGGAACACATGTGGTGATGTGGAGCGATACCTAAAAGGAACACAGGTGGTGATGTGGAGAGATGCCTAAAAGGAACACATGTGGTGATGTGGAGAGATGCCTAAAAAGAACACATGTGGTGATGTGGAGACATGCCTAAAAGGAACACATGTGGTGATGTGGAAGGAAGCCTAAAAGGAACACCTGTGATGAAATAGATGTATAGATAAAAACAAATTAAAAACCATAAATAGGCCTACCACACAGGACCTATTTTTGGTTTTTAATTTGTTTTTATCTATATAAAAATAAAAAGAAATAAATGCTTTTACTAGCAATAGAATAGAACTATCTATGATGAACTATGAGTCATGAGTCAATGAAGTCTGGGCAACAGAACCGATAAGTGGCCGGAGGGGGGCGGGCATCCAAGAATCAAGCAAGTGTCCTGTGTTCAATCCTTTAATCCTCAAAGCAGCTTTCTTGATATTACTATTGCCGTCCAGCAAAAAAAATTACGTCTTGTACCTGTATTGATCCCCATCTTTTTTTTTCTCCAATTAATTATATAACTTTCTTATGGAATCACTTTTGTAAATGAAGTCATTGCATAATGTACATTCAAATATTGGTTTCAATCAAATATTTGCAACCAGTCACGAGGCCCATACGCTGATAACCAATGAGTTAATCCGGCACAGATGAGGGGAAGATGAGACTCTCTAACAACACATTTCTTTATTACGGTAGAACAAATAGAAATGAGTCATGGAAACAAAAATACAACAATGTACCCATGGATTAATTTCATAAATAATTTTAATATTTTTCGGAATTAATCTAGATTTGAAAACACTTTAAAGGGTTAAAAAAAAATTTTAAAAAAAAATAATAAAAAAATTACAATATACAAAGACAACCTACCAAGGGAAACTTCGCAGCTGCTAATTGCTAAATGAGACCAAATAATAAGCCAAAAAGCAATGCCCACTCGTCTGTGTAACATAAAAAGGAGATGATTTATCCTATCAATAAATTTATATGAAACCAATTTATTTCAAACCAATTTGTAACAAGGAATGATGTTCCTAAGGAAGTTTGTTCCAAATGAAATAATGGAGAAAAAAAAGAACAATTTATTAAAAAGCTTACATTGTCCCCATTTCTCATTCCCCATGCCTTCAAAATTTAAAAAGCATTTAAAAACATGTTTTCGGACTAACTTTCGGCATGGATTACTTCTTGGTCAAGGGCACCAGATTTAATCCCCACTCCATGAACAAGATATTTAAGAAACAATGAAAATGATAAAAGTTGAAGACCTGGGGGGAAAAAAAAAAATGAAATACAGAACTACAAAATAATAGAACAAATATATACCATTGATGGCAGTGAAGAATTTGAAATGCAGTAAAAATCAAATGTCTACTCATTCTATTATAAGCATTAAAGTTTCTCCAACTTATTTAAAAAAACATGATTTAATACATGAATGATTATTGTACTTAAATTTTAGCGCAATGCACATTTTGTTTTTTGTGTTCTTTTAATGGATTGGAAATGCATTTGGATTTTAAAATATGTGCTATTAAATTTCATGAGAAAAAAGCAAATGAAAGGACACACTACTAACACCAACTACTTCAAATATGTCAGTATGTCAGGAATGCCAATTGTTAACACACCCAGAGACTAAACAGATCGGTTTCATAATTGTATATTTGGATTTTTTTTAAATTTAGTTATTTATTTTGTAAGCATTTTTTAAAACAAGATAATGAAAGATTTAGCATGAAGTGATTGAATGAGTCATCAAATAGATTTATTCCATTAAGATAGCTTACATTTTTCACATATATTTCAAAACAAAATTAAAATCAATGTACTTTAATATAATGATGAACCAACAATGATATTCCCCCTCAGAACTGAGTAATGTAGGCAGTATAAGGAAAGTCCAGGCAACACATCTACACAACACTAACAACCCTTTAGCCCAGGCAACACATCTACACAACACTAACAACCCTTTAGTCCAGGCAACACATCTACACACTAACAACCCTTTAGTCCAAGCAACACATCTACACAACACTGTAACAACCTTTTAGTCCAGGCAGCACACCTACACGACATACGGTAGTTTAACGACATACGGTAGTTAACAACCCTTTTCTTACTCCACTTATTGGAGTTGAGAAATTATTTAAGAGTTAACTATATTCATGGAACAGCAAAATTTACAACCGAAGTTTTAACTTTTTTTAGTCTAGACAGGTTCCAAACCTTTTTAGAGTCTTGATCCCATTTTATAGAAGGAAAGTGACCTGCGAGCCCGGTACATTTAAAAAATAAGTACCGCTATGATTAAAGAAAACACATCAAATAAGATTTTCAAAGGAATATTATGAACTTGCTAAAATTTCATTTAGATGTTGAATAAAAAAATTTACTTTAAATTATTTTTATTTTAGTTTACCGCTTCAGTAGGGAACATCACAGATCATGCTCCGCTGGGTTGCAACCCACAGGTTGAGAACCAGGTTCTAGCTTCCATTCTTAAAATGAGTTATTGGGAAAAATGCTTTTTGGAACAATGCTTTCAAGTTAAAATTAGTTAATGACTTAATGAATTTATATATAAAAAAAATAAAAAAATAGTTTAATGGAGTTTAAAAATATGTACATTCTGATACTTATCAACTTACATTGGGAAAATAAAATGCACAGGACAACATGGACAATTTATTAATATTATTCATGTCATGTAATTTTGACAAAAGATAAAATTTAGATTTTAAAGGAATGCTGATAAAATCTAGACAGACATTCATTTTAAAAAAATTCCATTTCATCACACATAATTATGATACAATACAAAATGAAATCACCACACTGGTTAATTGTTGATAACATGAACATTATTCTTAACACACAACTATACATACATATATTAATTTATTTATAAATATAAATGTTTTTATAGCTTGTTTTCACTTGTGCCCACTATACAATCATAAGTGCCCACTATACAATCATAAGTGCCCACCAGACAATCACTTTGGAGTTTTTTTTATCCCATTGCAAATATCAAATGAAAGAACTGTGACAGATTGTTGCAGACAGAACTTAATTTTAGTAGATTTTATACATCATTGAAAATTATGCTTGAACTTTAACTGGCTTGTTTGGTGAAACTGCTTTAGCATCTAATAAAAAAGATATCAAATTTAAAACCAGAGTTTCATAATTAAATATCTTCACATATATTTGGACAAGGAGCTCATGTTGCCTTCACTTTCACTACATTGTTTCTAATGTATTTTTGTTTACCAAATTCATTTGATGAAAAAGGTAAACATTGAAGTTAAGTTCTAATTGCCATAAATATGAAAATATCCATTTCTTTTAGTTTCAACCTGTAGTTTCTTTTAGGGCAGAGCTGATTTTCCTTTATTAGCCATGGCTTACATAAAAGCTGTGTGTCCCATCTCTTGAGTATAATAACTTGACAGAAATTAGAAATGAAATATTTTTTAGTTTTTTTTTAGTTGAACTAATTAAAGAACATTTCCCTATAACGTCAATAGCAGTTAAAGACAAAAGAAACTGCTTCACCACAATTATTTTTTTAGATGATGAAAACGATATCTTTCAATTTCATTGTCCATAGTGACAATAGTATTAGTTTAACTGTAGCAGTATTTTAAATTTGAAGTGTCAAAATACAACAAAATATTATGTGAAAATGATATCTTTATAATTTTATTTCAAAATTTTAAATTTTGTAACTGTTGATAAAATATGAACTTATCATTGTTGTAAACTAATCAAGTCTTCATCCGTATTTCAAGGGATATGTAGATATTCAATCTCTAGAATAAACTTGCAAATACATTTTGTTCCCCTCTCTACGTTAGTGCAGCTGTAACCATTTCATTTTGCATGGTCATTGTTAGGTGCTCAAATTACAATTGGGCTTTTTTTGCATCCATGAAAAATGCAACAATACTAATTACTTGTATAACCGGTACAAAAAATAAAAAGCTAATTATACTAAAAATATCTGTTTTTATAGCTTTGTGTGAGCTAAATATAAAGTTTTGAAATGAATAGGTATTCCTGGAAATATTACATGGTAGGCAAACTTAGATTTATATTATAGTTAATAATTATTACTGCCTTCAATTTTTATCAAACTTTGAGATTAATAATGCTTGCATATTGACACTAAGTATAAGTTATAAGTAAATACTTTCAATTACAGAACTAACTTTTAATGTTTATTCCATGGGAAAAAAAGTGATTACTAACATAACATTTTATTGATGTAATTCCAGTGAGGCAGTGTAAATGTCTCAAATTCATAAGTAACAAACATGGAGAAACAATGTACAATTTAGAATTATTGGAAAAGTAATCATTTGTTAAAGCAAACTCCTAACAGCAACACACTTTTTCATACGTCATGTCACACACATTTTATTGAAAAACTTATCGAACGTAATCACTCCAAATTTAATGTTAACTTAAAAGAGAGCAGTTGTTAAAATGATCTAAAACAAGTGTTATGATTTGAAGAAACCATATCTGCCTTAAAACAAAGTACCTTTTGTAAGAATAGGAAAAAAGGCACTTGTTACTGTGCAGCAGATTTTATTGTCAGAGTTATAATATAAAAGAAAATGTACAGCCTTGTTGCATTAAACAACCTATTCATTTCAAGTGATTCACCATAAACAAACTTAATAGCTACGTATAATAAAATTATTAACACAGAGAATGTCACATTGATTGAAAACCACCAGATTAATCAATTTTAACAGTAGAATATATTTTCCTCACAAATATACTTGTTCCAATGTATCCAAATGTTCCTGTCAAGAAAAAAATAAAAATAATTTAACAATGAGCCATTTACTCTTAAAAAATTAATTCAAAATGAGGATAACATGTGAGGTCAACTAGATATAAAAATATCATTGGTTATAAACAATTTTATTACCAAAGACATTTGAGTAACAATGTCAATGTTTATACGCAATTAATGTTAAGGTCATGTCTTAAGACTTAACTTTTAAAGACAACCTTATATGTCAGTTTTCCATGAATGGCAGGTGAGATGTTTATTCAAGTCTACATATTGCTTTTTAATAAATATCTTGTAATCTTTATTGTTTATTTAATTTTACAAAACCCTTTAGATAACCCATGGGTTGAGAACTGGGGATCTAGAGACAGGGCTCTTAAACTTTTTGTAGTGTCTTACGTCTGTTTCATTTCAAAACCTTCTTATTAGGCTAATTATAGATTTTCTGAAATAATTTTATTTATATCCTGTGGGATGTGAACAAAGGAAAAACAAGTCCTTGTCCTATAAACAAATGGCATACTTAGCAGCCATCCACCTAGTACGTACACAATGAGAGGGGTTGTCGATTTTAAAGATTTTGCATACATGTGCGGACGATACATACAATTATTCACAAATTCTACTATAATTTTCCTGAAATTCTCACAATCCACAAAAAATTTCTATGACGCTGTAAAATTATCAAACAATCCTTTGTAGTAATTATTGTCACAATGTTGCCTTGTTAGATATTTAGACTTATTAGTAGGCCTGTTCAGTAGCAGTTGTAGACATGGATTTGGAGTGGAGCTGGTAAAATTTTGAACATTTCCAAGCTCCAAAAAATTTTAATGAATAAAAATTATTTTCAAAATTAAAATGTTTACCTTTTAAAATTTATTTTTAAAAATTGATACCCCTCTTCTACAGCTATTGATACCCCTCTTCTACAGCTATTGATACCCCTCTTCTACAGCTATCTTGACCCATTGTTCTACAACTGTGTTGCCTTACTTACTCCTCTACATTTGTGATGCCCCTCTATTCTACCAGCTATGTAGCCCCACTCTTCTACCCTGCTCCCATACTGCTGGTACATGCATCTGTAATGTCTACTTAGTTGATTAGATGGACAAGTGACAATAATAAACACATTTCCTTAAACACTTAGCACCACATTAACCACCCCTTAACTGGAGCTCAGCATGTCCCCGGCAGTAACAGTCATATTTATTCCAAAGTATGTGCCCCGTGCTTGAGGAGTATTTTCTTCGTCTAGGCGGGTGGTTCCTAAAATTTTTTAGATACCTAGCGCCCTTACCAAATTTAGGCAAGATGATTGCTGTCTCTGTCCCACTTCTTACTAATGCCTATAATGCTATTTTGACCCTTTGGTAAATTAAGAAAAAGCTTGGGAATATCAAGCTATATCTATTAAATAGCCTCACAACTAAGAGACCCGAGAATAAACTTGGAAACCAAAGCCAGTCCAATTTAAACAGTTTTTATTCCAACCCTTACTAACCAGTGTCAGACATGGGCTCTAAATTTTATTTTCAGGAGAAGAAGCTCGACCTGCAAGATATGATGTTTGTGAGGGGTGGGAGGACCACATTCAAAATTAGGAAATACAACAAGTGGTTGGCACCATACCAATCAGCCAATATTAATTGGTTTGGCCATCTGGTCAGAATGCCTGTCAACCAACCTGCATTGCAAATTACAAGCCTATAGTAGCAGGCATTCCAGTTTCAGGGTCAAAGGAAGACCACGCCAGTGATGGATTCACTGTGGTAAGGAAACTCTAAAAGTCAAAAACATGAACCTTAAGCAACTCTCTCTATTTGTGGCTTGTCACCTAAAGTATCTCCCAAACAGAAGCGAACAAAAGAAGAATATGCAAATTGGTATTCCTCAATTCCACCTCCATAGTGTTAAAACAAAATTCAGAAATACTCTGTAACAGAATCAGCTGATGCAGTTTACATTTAACCAAGTCAGTGTGTGATCATTTTAAACATTCATAATAAAAAAAAATATTTTTCAAATCTGTGTGAAAATACAGATTAAAAAATATAAATAATAAAAGTATTTTTTTATGTTGTCAGATTTAAAATAATTATTAAGAATACATACCACACATAACCCCTAGTGATAAACTGAACAAGGCCATATATCCAAAGTAGAAACTTGTTTGGAAGAACCCATACATTCTAAAAAAATAAGTTTTATTAGTTTCAGTGCAGGGGTAAAAAAACCTCAAGAAGTGTTTACATGTAACTTATATAAATATATTTTAAATTCTGGACTACCAATGTAAAAAGAGAGTCATTGCAGGCAGTCATGTCTTGACTGTGTGTGTGTGGGCAAACATGTCGTGACCATGTGTGTGTGTGTGTGTAAACATGTCTTGACTGTGTGTGTGTGTGGCTAGACATTCTTGACCGTGTGTGTGGGCAAATATGTCTTGACCGTGAGTGTGCATGTCTTGACAGTGTATATGCAAATTAGGATTTTATGTGCGCATCCAATCCCCATTTAAATTTATGCGTAGACAATTATGAGGTACACTGCAATTAAATGAATGCATCGTAAATATATTAATGGTTTCTTTCAATGTCTGCCTGCCCAGTGGTTCCCACACTGTAAAATGTGGCACCCTGGGGAGCCAGGGCTTCTTAAAATTGACAATTTCCTGACCTACATGATAAACTTCCTAGATAGATGAATTCCAGACTATTTCCCGTTTTTCAGATGGCTGGGAACCGTGAATCTTAACTGGGAACCTTGAATCTTTCAGAAACATGAATTTTACTTTCCTTATAGTTATAGAAAGTTATTTCCCATAACAAGTGTTTAGTTGTGTGTAATGAAGTCAAGGGCTTAAGATTTTTGAAGAATCAATTTTAATCTTGGTTTGTACAGCTCACAATAATGGGCTTGCAAGTTCTATATTGGCATGTACAGATCACAATAATGGGCTTGATAATTCTATATTGGTATGTACAGCACACAATAATGGGCTTGTTTATTCTATATTGGTATGTACAGCACACAATAATGGGCTTGCAAGATATATGTGGAAATCCTTTAACAGAGATAATCAATAACATTTTAGAAACTTACTTTGTTTTAAAGAAAAAATAATAAAAAGAGTAGATGTACACATATCCAGATGTTGACGCTGCAGCCATAAAGCTGGTCCACTGCCTGAAAAAGGATTAAATTATCAATACAACAAATTTACAAAGGCTTAAATTTACTACTGTGGACACTAATTAAGAAGAACCTCCATCTCTCTGTGTTAATTGTTCAATTTTCAGTTAGAAGATAAGAATCACATCATGGAAAAATGTATCATGGAATAAGTTAAGCCATTCGGACCAGACAAATGAGAATTTTGAAAAGGTGAATACCCAGCCAAAGGAGAAGAGCTTTAAAGTTTACTGTTGATTGGTTCAGAAAAACTAAATACTAATTTAAACATAATAATATGAGAATCGGATTTGTTTCATGTGTTGTATTTTAAAAGTCTGGTTAGGTAAATTCTAAAATTTCCAACTATTGCACTGGGCCATCCATCTATTAAAAAAGCAAACAAAAGTCATATTTACATAAGCCCCCCCCCCTCCCTTGATGCACCCATACCTTTAATTTTTCTATTTATGCATAAGTAGATATACCCTCCCCTTCCAGTGTAAACAAAATGATTTCACTGGCTTACTAATCGAAACACAAATTACATCACATAAACATACACAGCCAATGGTGGACTCAAAAAGTAGTCGCTAGGCTATTTATTACTACTGCCATATCTAGTTTATTATTTATGTATTATTTGCACCTATCTACGGACACATGTAATTTGAGCACATATTAATATTCTTTATTCACTGGATTGTTATTGTTTATCTCACATTGATTCAGTAAATTGGAGCTGCATTATCTGGTTATTAAAATGTTATATGTCAAGTTATAGTTCAAGTAATAAAGAGGTGAATGTGTTTTTCTCAACTTGACATTTTAATTTGAACAAGTGGTTCTGTAAGCTACAACAATATATATATATAACCAATGAGAGGAAGAAAGCTACATGTATATCAGAAGCAACATTGGTTACAAACAGAAGCCAGAATAATCAATAAATTGATTGTGGGCCCTTAATCTTTAGAAGAAGAGAAGAATACATTTTGTTGGGTGTAATATTTATAAGAAATGTTTTTTCAGAACACTTACCAACGGTAATCTTCAGCATTCAGCAAAAAGTAAGTACACACTATTGTGACACAGACTGTGACAACAGTAAGAATCAGAAAGACCAGCAACATGAATCCATATACATAATAGATTTTGTAGGCCCAAAATGAAGTGAAAATGAAGTACATCTCTATGAAGATTGAACCAAAAGGCAAGACTCCTCCCAATACTGTGATAACAGCTGGTTCCATAAACCTATTGAAAAGATATAAAAATATAAATAGAGTTAGTTGATCTGAGCATAACAGACAGGAAAGAGTTTTAGAATAAAAAATGGAATATACTCTTAAATGTGAAGGACAAACAATATTAAGCAAGGCAAGAATATTTTATACACTTCAGGAAAAAGAAAACTTATAATAAAATCTTAACATTTTCTTATTAATTTTATCTTATGTTTATTATTTCTCAGGCACCACTCATTTAATTAGCAGAAGAGGATGTAGTTCATGAAAAAGTCAGTCACTTAAATTCAATCTATATACTTTAGGAAAACAGCATCAGTTGAGAGCCTAAGCTCTTTATGACCTTATTAGTGTGGCTTCCCCGGCCCACCCGCCCACCCAATAGCGGGCGACAAAGAGGCATGAGAGGAACACCCGTCCTCAAGGAAGACCCCCCACCTAAATAAGGGCAAACAAATCAGAAGAACGTCCAGCCAGTCAGCAAACTTGTCTAAACTATATGAATGGGATAGCATATTACAGGGTTCATACAGAATTCAAGGTCCAGAATTCACAAACTTTTCCCAAACCTTCAAAGACCTTTTTTTAAAAATTCAAAGACCTATTTATTATGATATACTAAAGAGAAAAAACAAACTCACATAATGATAGCATAGATTCATTATTCTTTATAACACTTATATATAATATATACATAATATTCAGCTTATCCATGTTGAGAAATCCTTTTGTTTTAGGAAATATAACACAAAAGTATGTACAAAGATATATACATTTGAATCAGCTTAGTGTTCAAATGTAATTTTTGTTTGAATTAATAGTTAAACATCCTTATCTTGATGAATCATCAGCTACAGACCAATGAGGAAATGTCCAAGACAAAATATTTTAAACATCCTGACTGTCCAGTTGTATCCAGAGGCTTTGAAAAATTTCCAAATTTTGTAAAAATCGCTTGTGACCAAGGTCTGTGATAATCGGACTGATTTCTTCCAACAAGCTTTCAGCAGAGGCATGTCCAAGAAACTGAGACGAATTGAGAAATGAACTAACTTTATTTAAATCCCATATGCGCACATAAATATCCATTTGCTTTTCCTGCATCTGTTTGCTCATTGTTTCATCAAACATAAGAACATAAGTAGATGTGCTCATTGTTTCATCAAACATAAGAACATAAGTAGATGTGCTCATTGTTTCATCAAACATAAGAACATAAGTAGATGTAGAGTGCTATACCCAACAAATGCTGAGATATGCAGACTTCCTACAGCACATGCAAACTGTTGAGCTATTTCACAAGTAGGAAACATGACCTTAAAACAATCAGCAGTGTCTTTGGAAGAATTGAAGCATGTCAATATTTATTACATTTCCTTGCAATTGCTATTTTTCAATTTACTTAGAATTGAACATTGTTGATGTTTACTTTTAAAGTGCAGCAACTTTTGCAATGTGTTCTACTGGGCACTTTAGAACATACATTTAGCTACCACAAGTGGAAAGCAACTTTTCTTATATGGAGCTAATGTTCTTTTCTTTGCGATGAAAATGGATAGTTTGAGTAACACACTTTAGTGTCTATAAAATCACTCCCATGAGAGTTTCATATTTTGACACATAAATTGGGAGCTTGAGAAGTTGCAGAAGTGGATTCCCAAGATAGGTGATAAAGCTGAAGTTGAACTAGATAGATGAAGTCTCATCAGATGATTGACATGTTTAAACATTTTCCCCTTGAATTTTTTGAATACTTTGATATCAATATTTCCAGCATAGTGTAGCAGTGATGACTTGTTCAATCATTATCATGATTACTGTCCTGACCATCAGTCTTTAAAGGAACTGTAGGGCATTATTTTATTGATCCTGAATAGTGAAACAAAATAAAATATATTATATTAGGTTTATAATTTAAAGTAAGACGTACATCATATAGACTTAACTTATAAACTATATTGTACCCGTAGTAAACTACGGTAATACAGAGTCAGAAGAGATACTAAGATAGGCATATGCATATGAAACGGCATAGTCACGATTTTCCGCAGTGGAATGGATCATGGACCCCCTCCCCCCCCTTTTTTAATGGTCTCCAAAGTTGCCCCCCCCCCAAAAAAAAACAACAACAACAAAACAACACCTCAAAAACAAAAAAATTGCATGCGCCACGCCACTGTCCTTATGAATACCGTAAAGTATACCCACGCCAC
This sequence comes from Omphiscola glabra, assembly GCA_964017045.1. Taxonomy (NCBI): domain Eukaryota; kingdom Metazoa; phylum Mollusca; class Gastropoda; family Lymnaeidae; genus Omphiscola; species Omphiscola glabra. The sequence goes on along the minus strand of OZ024795.1, from coordinate 56,464,690 downwards.
TGTGCTTATGAATACCATAAAGTATACCCACGCCACTGTGCTTATGAATACCGTAAAGTATACCCACGCCACTGTGCTTATGAATACCATAAAGTATACCCACGCTACTGTGCTTATGAATACCGTAAAGTATACCCATGCCACTGTGCTTATGAATACCGTAAAGTATACCCAGAGTACAGAAGCTGTGCTTATGAATACCGTAAAGTATACCCACACCACTGTGCTTATGAATACCGTAAAGTATACCCACGCCACTGTGCTTATGAATACCGTAAAGTATACCCACGCCACTGTGCTTATGAATACCGTAAAGTATACCCAGAGTACAGAAGCTGTGCTTATGAATACCGTAATATATACCCAGAGTACAGAAGTGCATAACTATAAATGAAAACTAACTATATAAATATAAAGTTATGTTAGTATTAGGCTCACTGAATGGATGTTGAACTACGGTAGTTTTAATAACTTTTAATTGAAGTTCTGAACCGTAAACTAAGCTACGCAAAAATAATCACAAAATAACTTTATCATATTAATATTAGCCTATTTAAATTTAGAGGCCCTACTCCAGAAGTAAATTTTAAGAGAAATTACCTTAAAGTCTTTAAAAAAGTCAAAGGCTGTCTAGCTGTAGCTAAACATACATGTCGTCAACATACAGTAAAACCGTTAAAATTAAACTTATTAAGACTAAGTAAATTACGCCAAGTGTGGCTAAACTTAGTCATTTTAGACAGCGCTTGGACAAGTAGTTTTCTATTTATAATGTTACCTTACAATTAAAAAACTTAGATTCAAATAATTATTTACTATATTTTACACTTTACTTACCCAACATCTCTTGATCGGCGATGTGAAAAGAAAAATTTCTGGTCTATCGATGTAGTAGATGTAGTACGGTATTAGAAACTTGTAGTATTCAAAACGCATGCGCAGTTAAGGGGAAACCACTCGCATTTTGGAAAAAATCCTTTTGTTTAATAACACAACAAAAGTAAGGCTAAAATAGACAAGATCGGCGATAAACGTCAATTATCACGGAATCCAAATGTATGATTACTTATAAAAAATTGAAAAATACCCTAATAGCCGGAAAATTTTTGAACTCGCAGGCTCATTTTCCCGGTTTTCACGACCTGAAACATGTTTTTTTCCTTTTGAATTTTTTTAAATCATTTTTCCCAAACTTTCAAAGACCGTGACGTTTTTTGCCAATTTTCCCAAACTTTCCGGGCCCTGGAAATTTTATTTTATTTTTCCCAAACCTTCAAAGACCATGCGAACCCTGATATTAACAACCTTTCTTCCAACCACTTACAACCACAGGCCTGTAAGTCATCCCCTTATAGGGTCTCTGGGAAAAAACTGATGCCTGGGTCAGGGGTTGGCAACAACAGCCCACAACTTGGGTTTATCTGACCCACGGACTCAGAGACTTTCAAGTGACACAAATGTTGTTTCTGTGCATACTTTAACAGGAGGATATTTTCTTTATGATGTGGTGCAGCGGTTCTCAAAATGAGTGATGCCCCCCACCAGAAGTATTAAATTAAGTACGGAAGTAGTACTGCCGTCAGGAATGAGTTAATGTACACCTGATCTTTATTTTTCAATTTTTGATGGAGAAATTGCATTACTCATTTAATAAGGCTTACCACTTTTTTTCTGGGATTGGTCTTGGCACTGCATTGATGCGGCAAGGATAATCGGGTTGACCAGCAAGATTTCGCCCCAAAACAGTACCTACTAGGGTCAATGGTAGAATCACAAATATGCAGATGCAAGTAACAGCAACCTGAAAAAAGTAAAAACACTATTCAAGATTCCAAATGAAAGCGTTTAAAGAAAACTAAAACCTCATAAGGGGTCATCCATATAGTATGTATGCACTGATGGGGGAGGTTTTTCGATTTTGCATGTGTGTGTATGGCCTGGGGGGTCTCGGCAGAAAGGACACACATTTCTTAACAGCTTCTGCTATAATTTTCATGAAATTCCGACACTCCATAAATAGCTGTAAAAATATCAGGCAATGTTTAATACAAATTATTGTCATTATGATCCATTGTGTTTTCAAAAGCGAACTTACTACATATCCCTCAAGTATTAGGCCTACTTAGTAGTAGTGGTTACAGTAATATTTAGTCCACCCCATGTACCACATGCATTTGATGTGGCTACACCAATGGTTCTTAAACTACTTTGATTTCAGCGCCCTTGCCAAATTTAAGTTTTCGCCATGCTAGATTTTAACAAGTACACATGGAAATAGCAAATACATTAAAATAATAAACAAAGGGTTGGGTAATAATAAATAAAAAATGTATGTACGTCACTAAGCGCCATCTAGTAACTGCTAAGAGTTAATGGTACTCATTTTAGTTCATTTTGTGACATCTTCCGCCGTGCCAAAGAAAAGTGGCTCCAGGGAGGAAACCTGAAAATGATGCCTTTCAATATATAGAAAAAAAGTGCAGCCCAGGGCAGACCAGTGAAAAGACGATTTTTCGCAACCCTTGTCTTTGTGAAGCACATGGGATTTTATAGTTTAACTCACTAATAAGATCTTATCTTTATACTATTTTGTCACCTTCCTCATGTATGCGCCTGGGACATGTGCACCCTTCTAATGACCAAAACTGAGAACAATGGAGTACTCCATGGCAGTGCATATTTTTGGGAACCACTAGCCGATGAAAACCTGTGACACCCTAATTGCCTATAAATTATTTGATTGATTGAGTGTGTGTGTGCGTGCCTGCTAGAAAGCTCATGGTAGGTAGGTATGGGGCTTTCCAAAAAAGTAAGTGCACAACTGGAGGGAAGGGGTGGAAAATTTGATATTTTTTTTGCGTACATATATATGAATGGCCGCTAAGCTAAAAGAAGCAACAAATAACAACCTACACAAAATAAGAAATCAACATCCTATATATAGACAGTTAAGAATAGGACTGTTAATCTGTGCCAGGATACCCTTTGCCTATGGGTTATGCGCATACTGAAGTTGTCAACAGGTAACCATGAAAGTGCCCATAACAGTGCTGCAGTAAAGTTGTACTTGCATGGCCAGTTTAGCCAGTTGCATTTACACAAAAAAACTTTTGTCTTATGGACCCATCCATTTATTACATTTGCACAGAGGGCGGAGATTGATTGGATACTTCTATAGCGCTGGTATCCATGCTACTTTAGCATGCTCACTGCGAGATGGGATTGGTTTAGATTTTGAAGACATATAAATATGGGGATGCATAGGGGGAGGGAGCTTAAAGACAGAATGTGTATGTGCATTTATGCATGCATTCTGCAAGAGACAACTTAATTCCTGTTCACCTTTGTATGTTTCCATGTAATGTAATTATTTCAATTGGTTGAAACAATAATTATATGCACTACCTTAAACAGAAAGCGGTCCCAAAAAGAGGATAAAACCAAAACATACTTTTAACTAGATTTATGGTGACAAAAATTTGACTTTAAACATGCTATTTTCATTTAAAAGTTGTGATCTGCCCAAAAATGAATGATGTAAGCTAAATAGGATGTATGAGGTTATTCATGAATGTTTCTTGTTGCTATGTTATATGGATGCAGTTTTGCGTCGTGCGGATAAAAAATATTAAAGTTGGTCTGGCATTGTATGGTTTAAAGTGTAGAGAAACATATTAAAGTTGGTCTGACATTGTATGGTTTAAAGTGTAGAGAAACATATTAAAGTTGGTCTGACATTGTATGGTTTAAAGTGTAGAGAAACATATTAAAGGTGGTCTGGCATTGTATGGTTTAAAGTGTAGAGAAACATATTAAAGTTGGTCTGACATTGTATGGTTTAAAGTGTAGAGAAACAAGTTGGTCTGACATTGTATGGTTTAAAGTGTAGAGAAACATATTAAAGTTGGTCTGGCATTGTATGGTTTAAAGTGTAGAGAAACATATTAAAGGTGGTCTGACATTCTATGGTTTAAAGTGTAGAGAAACATATTAAAGTTGGTCTGGCATTCTATGGTTTAAAGTGTAGAGAAACATATTAAAGTTGGTCTGGCATTCTATGGTTTAAAGTGTAGAGAAACATATTAAAGTTGGTCTGACATTGTATGGTTTAAAGTGTAGAGAAACATATTAAAGTTGGTCTGGCATTCTATGGTTTAAAGTGTAGAGACACATATTAAAGTTGGTCTGGCATTGTATGGTTTAAAGTGTAGAGAAACATATTAACAAAAGCCTTGTTAAATAATAACAATAAAAAGAACCAAAAGTTTTGATCATCGGTTATCTACAAGATACAATATATGACATATATCAAGCCCATAAAAAAGGTACTTCACATACCATTGTAGTGAATGGGATTGCCCGTGAAGCATGGTAGTAGATTGCTATGAAATTTATAAAGAATGCTGTTCCACATATTGCTGCTGGCATCATGAAGGCGCTAACAATCATTTGCTTGATCCATAATTTACCTTTCAAAGATAAAAATGAGTAACGGGATTAACAATTAACACATTTGATATAAAATAATTTGATTGAAATGAAAGCAATTAATCCAGTCACATTATTAAAACAACTATTGCTTTAAGCCATTCTTAGCAAATGGCCTATATATATAGAGAGAGATATATATCAATATATATATAGATATAGATAGATATTAAGATATATTTATATATAGATAATATATATATTACTTTTTTGACCCGTTTCAACTGAACCTATTTTCTTTAATTTTTGTACTGCCATAACAACATGCTATATATATCACAATGTTCTTAAAATTAAAAATCGACCTACAATAACAGGATAAAATATATTTAACTAATTTAAATATACCTCCCATTCTTGCATACAAGCTACCCCCAAAGTAACCATTGACAGGTGACGTGGCAGCATAGACAAAAATTGCAGTACTTAGCAGAGATCCTCGCCTTGTAAATAAAAAGAGAAAATGCTTAAAATTTAAAGACAGGAAATGCTTTAAAAAAAACAGCTAACATTCATTGGTAAGAATAAAGTTGCTGGTGAAATTAAATTTGGTCCAACTCAAATTCAGCCTAAAGTAGAATTTATTTAAATAAGAATTCACAATTGAGGACGTCATTTATAAAACCTAACAAGTAACATGAGATTTATTTTTTTGCAAAAAGCTGGTATAAGTATCAATATCCATTAATCCTATTTCCCTTTAACAAATTATAGTCTGATAAGTAGCACAAGCTGTCAATGGGGGAATGGAACTGTTTTGGTCTGGCATTCTATGGTTTAAAGTGTAGAGAAACATATTTCCCTTTAACATATTATAGTCTGATAAGTACCACAAGCTGTCAATGGGGGAATGGAACTGTTTTGGAACCAAACAGGGATATTAAAAATCGTACAGCTGTTTTGGGCATTCTAAAAATAGATTTCAAAGGTCCTCTCAGATCCCATGAAATATGAAGAAAATACCACCCCAATAAAATAACTAGTTTTCTACATTTTTACTCACCCCGGTTCAAATTATGTCACAAAATTACTTCATGTGGCACCGAATCAAACAAACTAAAATTGTCACTAGGGCGACTAGGCTATTACTACTATTGGTATGTTTAGCGAGTTCATTATGAAAATACAAAACAACAATGACCATCAATAGGAATACATGGCTGTGTTATTTTTATAGACTTAAATGTTTAGACACCCCCCTCCATGGCACACCCAAACACAAAACATCTTAAATCAACACAACCACCTTCCCCTCTCATGGCAAACGTAATACAATTATAGAATGGATACGTAATATAATTATAGATGGTCCCCATGTAATATTATTTCTCTATACATCTACCACTGGATGTAGAAAGGCGCTAAAACTAACAACCAAAAATGTACTTTTTCATTTATTGTTTTAATCAATAAACTACTGGATTGTCTATATTTGTAACCCGGTCTCTTAAAATTGTAGTTCTGACAGGTCTTTAATACAATTGTAAAAGACATCTCAATATCGTACATTGTATGCCAAAATCGTACGCCAAAATCGCAAGTGTAAACAGGTCTTGAATTCCACAAGCACAGGGGTAAGTTCCTTTCTGCACATTATTATATCTGCATAAGCAGCAACAACAAAAAACAATTCTATCCACATGACTTCCTTCTCCCCCCGTACAGTGAAAAATAAGTTTATAAGACAGTAAACTCAATATCGTCATGATGATATTGTATATTGAGTTCACTTCGTTAATAGAAATACAGGAATCTGTATAACTACAGCTAGCATATTTAAATGATGAATTATGCCTCATTATATATAATGAGGCCATTTTTTTACTATCAGTGTGAAAACTAAAAAAATTGACAAAAAATCTGACTTTAAACAAGCTATTTTCAATTAAAAGTTTGAAAACTATTACACTCCTTTGAATGTTAAATGATGTGAGTAAAACAAAAATGATTATCTTGAACTGACTAAACAAATATTTAGGTTATTAAACACAAACAGAACATAAGACTTCTGTAGTTGGGATCTGCTAGGAAAACTATAGATTCTATCCTATCGATCTAACTGCATATTTTAAAAACTGGAGCTGATAGCAGTAAATTAAATGTGACTTTAGGAATCAGTACCCTTAAATAACATTAGAAACAGGGATAAAACACCAAGGAGACAAGAAAAAGTGGCTTCTAATGTTGGGTTCTTATTTTCCAGGACATACATGGTAAATCTATAAAATAAAACATTTATGGTAGACCAAAGCAACAAAAGTTTTACACTTTTTTTTTTACTGTTATAAAACAGTGTAGAAAGGGTTATGGTAAACTTTAAAGATTAGAAATTGGAAAAATGGGAAGAGATTTTATTTACAACACTTCTACTTACTCTGTATAAAGCTCACCAACTATAGTAAATAAAATGACACTCAGAGTAACAACAGCAATATGATAGCCTGTTCCAATCAAAGCAGAGAAGACAAGAGCATTTGAGGCAGGTCTAAACACATCCCCATGGACTTGTTTCCAGCCATACTCATCACCCAAATCCTTTTCCTAAACACAAAAATCAATCAAAAAGAAACCTAACATACTAATAAAACAAAATCTATGCAGATCTTTACATATTTTTAACTTATAAAACAAAGTTTAAATGTTTAAAATTTAAATTATCTTCTTAACAAATGTTCCCATATAAAGTCTTATGTGAATATCTTTAAAGAAATATGACAATTAAAAACAAATGCCCACTCTGTGAATGGATTATTCTTACCATGTCATCCAGGTCTTCCTCCTTGCTGTAGCGGGCATAATCCTTGCGTAACGTGCGCATTAGAATCATGCTTACAAGCCCCACAAGGAAGATCACCATCATAAAGGAATTAAAAATGCTGAACCAGTGAATCTTTAGACACAATTAAAAATAATTGTATATTTTATAGTAGTGATAAGAATTGAAAGATGGTAATAGCAGATAAGGGTTGAGATGATTTAAATCAACCAATGTATATCATTGATTTAATAAATTTAAATCATGACTCAAATCCGATCAATGAAAATCATGATTTAAATTTTAAAAATTTTATTTTAATTATGTTCATACTGATTTAAATTTAAGTAAAATAATATTAGAAAAATGAATAAAATTTTAGAAGGATTTTTATAGTTTTTCAAAGTGAAAATTTATATTTAAATTTAAAAAATCTGATTTAGATTTATTTTTTTTAAAAATCATAATGGAATTTTAAAAATTGATTTAAATACCATTAACTACATTATGTTTAATATTAATAAATATTAATATATTTCAAAATCTAAAGAAATCCCTTCAAAAATAGGTAAAAAAAAAAAAATTGGGAAATTTTAAAATCCTATTTAACCCATTCAATCCCGGTCACTCAGAAATTGTATACTCTGAATTCCCAGCCAAAGGGAAATAGCTCTGCACTTAGCGTAGGTTGCTTCAGGAAAAATTTAATAACAAATCTATCTTGCCACATATTTACATGAAATAAAGTGCTTTGTATCCAGAAATGGTTGCTTCACATGAATAATTATCATTGGATCTTTTTGTAGGATGACATAAAATGACAGAATGACAAAAATGAGGAAAAAAATTGAAGAGAAAAGTTTGTGTACCTTACAAGAAGTTATATTTATTTTAGTTTAGATTATTGTGAATGGCTGCAAAGCAATGTCCTTTGCACAAATGAACCTTGCACACGAGGCGTCCATTGGACGATTCTATGGGTCTATTTGTAGTGGTCTTTCGCTTCGCTCTTGAACGTTTCATAGCATATTTTTTTCCTGCCATACAATCTACTTGGCTGATGCATTGTGTGGTCAGCTGTGTTAGTGCCAGTGGCTGCAGGGCTGTCAGTCGCAGTACGGTGCCTTGCAGATGATCCAGCCATGAGCTGCTGCATTAGCTCAAGGCGAAACTCCAAGTGTGTCTTTGATTTTTGGCTAGGATGCCGTCGAGTGTACTGTTTTTTGTACACAATGAAGGCGTTGATTGTGGCAACCTGAAGCAGAAACCATAGAAGAGACCTCCACCATTTCCTACTTCTTCTGCCAATGGGATAGTAGGATCTTAACTGATCATGGAGATCTACACCACCCATACTCTTGTTGTAATTGTAGACAGGTGTTGGTATGTGGACATCAACACGTCCAGCGGCTGTGTTGCGCCGTGTTGTTGACATAGTTGGGTGTGAATGTGTTGACAAAACTTGAATTGGCATTTTGTCATGAAAGAAACATGCCACAAGGTTTCCAATTTGCCTAAATCGCACTCCCGATTCAGTAGCTGATTTTTGTAGCTTCAGGTTCTTTAGTTCATTCAGCCAACCTTTGCGAGAGGACCTAATGGTCACACATGAATATGTGCCACGATGAAGCAAGTCCTCGACAAGCTTGACACTAGTGAAGTAATTGTCATAGAAAAAATGGTGATTCTTGTCAAGATAAGGCGCACCCATTGTAAAAAAAAACATGATATCCAAGGCCACTGGGCATATTTACAGCAGAATTTCCAGATTACACGTTGAAATTATGCAAATAACCATTATGTGGATCTGCAGCACCCCACAATTTAATGCCCCATTAAGTGGGCTTATATTTTATGTATTGTTTAAAAATTAATCGCCCTGTATACGCTACCATGGCTTCATTAATGGAAATCTCCTTCTCCGGCTTCATACTTTCAAGGGAATTTTCCAGGACGGTGTCAAATAGAGGACGGACTTTGAAAATGGGATCATGGCCTGGCTCCCCTCTCGGAATAAAATTTGCGTTATTATTCAGATGAAAGTATTTTACAATAGCTTCATACCTGTTTCTTGACATGACTTTTGAAACTGCTGCAACATTAAGTAGCTCATTTGTTGACCAATACAGCCTGTAATTAGGCAATATATGAATGCCAAACATAAAGTTTATATATATGAAGAGCTTGATGTCTGAAATGTCAACAGGCTTCCAAGTTGTGTCTGGTTTTGCGAGAGCTCGTTGTAGTGCATACAGATTAGTTTCTTTAACACAGTGTCTAAAGAATTCTTCAGGAATGAACAGTGAAAAATAATCATATGTTGTGAATAAATCATCGGCATTAATACAATTGCTTGGACCTGTTGGTTCAGTAAATTCCTGAACGTCTACTTCAGTCAAAATACATGACCACACACGATCAACATGGTCACCATCCTCAGTGACTTGTCCACTCGCTCTAGGCCTAACCCTAGTACTAATATCTTCATCACTGGTATTAGAATTGTCCCTTTCCCCGTTATTAATTAAATCACAGTCTACATCAGACTCATCATCATCAATAGCAGTTTCGAATTGTTCATCATCTTCATCTAAATGAGACGACCCAGCGTCATCATTTATCAAAGTTTGCAGAAAATTAAAAGCCATTTTTCAAATCACGATATCTCCACGTTGGATCAATGTAATGACGCAAAATTTGGTAGTAAGTTCCCTTAGCCTCATCTAGTCTCGTTATGTTCGAGATTTCCATTTTAAAGGCGATAGTTCCGTTGCACTAAAGCAACGCCTGAGCAGTATATTTTGTGGCCAGGTTTGGCCGTTACTGGGGTTGAAGCGGTAGTGGCAGGATATGGTAGTTATTGGATTGAATGGGTTAAATCAAATAAATCATGCTTTTTTAATAAGTGCACCTTATATAAAAAAAATTTAAAAAATTTTTTTCCAAAGAGCATTTTTCATATAGGAATTTTAAACAATAATTTTGAAAAGATTATCACTTGATGTTTCTTTACAAAATGAAAATCATTATGACTTCAAAGTGAAGTCCCAACATTTCCAAAATAATTTAATGAACTATTTATCAGCAATTAAAAGGGTAGTGGCTGCACCATAATGAAATTTAGGAGTATGCAAATCTATCAGGTTATTTCCGTTTATATAAAAAGCCAAAAGAGCCACAAACACATTTATTTCACATCAATTATGAAATAATGGCAAAACAAATTATGAAAATGTGCTTCCTATTTCCATATAATCTAATGTGTGAAAAGTATACATTTACCCTGTGTTGGAAAAAATTGGGATCTAGGTACTTGTCAAATCTGTCTTCAAAATTAATTTTAGATGCCTGCCATTTCACCTGTAAAACAATAAAATTAAAGCTACAATAAGGTAAAAAAATAATTGATTCTTATATATTTTAACCAAAATAGAAGCAGGAAATAATAAATTACCAAGTCTTCCTTTTTTGGACTTTTCTGCCACTGATTTTTATTAAGTTAAGGTTCAAATGAGTACATTTTTACTGGCATGAAAGGGATAACTAAGAATAACCACTTGTTGCTTTCTCCCCCAAACAAAGCGTAGGGGACTTGGACTTGTTTAGTGCAAATTCAATAAGAGATGTAACTTGATGTGGACTCTTGTAAGATACACAACTAACCACTTTCCACTGCACAAAAATAAAGGCTAATAATCATCCCTTGTGAGCAAGAATGTACTTAGCATCAAATTACCAAAACAGATACAACCTGCTATGATAATTAATATATTAGGTATTCAATGCTCAAAATGGTAGATTTGCAAAGTCTGTGTTTTGAGGGCAAAACTGTTATGGATCAGTGAGCAGTCGTTAATGGCTCAGGGAGTGCTCACTAGATAAATTTAAATATTTCACAATTTTGGATTAGGCACTTAAAACAATCTTGCTCTCCCAATTTTATGATGTCTGTATCCTTTTTTTATCCATAACAGGAGCTTGTTTTAAAAAATGTTAGTTATTATGTTACTAAATAGACCTCTTACAATCTCCAATCCTGTTGGGCAATATCAGTGAATGTTTTAAACAGAAAGCTTCAACAATTATGTTAATTGTAAGTCTAATAATTAGTATCGAAAAACTGCAAATTAATATTTTGATAATAACTAGGAATCTAGTGTTCTACTCGGTCATAACACAAAATTTGATCATATGATTTCCAAAGATGAGCAATAGCTTTTATTTTTTTGTGAAAGCACTCTCATGGCCACATTTCTTTCAAAATAATGTAAAAATAATAATAATTGAAATCTTTACTATAGGCTTATAATTGCAGTTTGGATATTTATTTTTATTTATTTAGTGACTCACTAAAGAATAAGAGAGAGAAAAAAAAACTGTTTCCAAACATCATTTAATAAGACATTTTGCAATTTTTCTGTTTTATTGATTGTTCAAACTGGTTCGAAACTCTCATTGGCTAATGTATCGCCCATCACAGGTCTATTTAATTGAGTGCCCCAACTGAAACTTTTACTCATCACTTCTTTGAATTTCTTATTTTAAAAATACTAAGCGTTATCACTGATACGGTTCAATGATGTGAGACATGTAAATGCAATTATTAATAATAACATAGTTTCAAACAAAATTTAATCAAAGTTTTTTTTTAGAATAATCAACTTGTTAGCCAGGGTAATTTCCATTAGTTATGAACATGTTGTGAAAACAATATGTAGGAATGAAGCAAAAATTGTGATCAAAATTTTCACATACATGGTTTTAGAGTTAATACCGAACCAAATTCAGAATGTTAAGTTGTGAATGTTTTTTTTTCTGCGAAATTTTGTGTTTTATTTTTTTTTAATTCTTAAATACTGATGCATTAATGGTTGCAATTAGGCAGTTGTCTTTTTTAAGTTTGAAATGTATCTCTACTGACAACAAAAAACACCTAATTCTTTTAAAAAAATATTTACAAACCTCATAGGTAAATGGAATTTTAATCCCTGGCTTTAACTTCACTTTGGCTTCTGAGGTAAGATTAACATCAACTATATAGGGTCCATTGTAGCCAATATCAAATTTCTTGTGAGTCCATATGTAGTGACCATCACCCCCTTCATCCACTTCACCAACAATACCTGTATATATATTTTTAAAATAATTAAGTAAAGTAATTGGTTGGAAGGGAAAAGAGAGAGCCAAGAAACATCCTTGATAACCTACTGGTACCAATGAATGGGTATGATGCAAGTTTTAAGTAGGATTATTTTTTTTTACAACAGATCTCAAACAAAATTATTTTTTTTATTATATTGTATTTTAAAATGATGATGCCGCTGTATTTTTTAAAAAAACTGAATGCAATAGTAAAAAAATAATGCGAAAAATATGTAATGTATAGCTAGATGTTATTAAGTACTCAGTGGGTGCTGGGTGGCCGGTCTAAACTGAGTCAATCCCAAGTTAGTGGACAGGAGCTCAATAAAAACAATAAAATAAGCACTCAGAAAATCTTTTTCGATTCAGAAACATTTTTAATTCATATTTCTTCACAAACTTTTTTTTAATGTTTTAGTTACATATGGCCTGCTATTATTTGTATATAAATGACTGCATATTTAAATTAATAGTTGGTGTGAAGCATTACTGGTTTGCATATAAATTGCAAATTACCCAATTAAATAAAATTATATACTTCAGCATGAAAATCAGGAAATCAATACCAGAGTTTGAAATTTATAAAAACAAAAATCAGTATCTATTGTGAATTCCAAAAAAAAGATGGTCCATTATTTCTCATTTTTATAAGATAAATAATTGCCACATTAATGGTAACTAAGATAATAGAAATACATGTACCAGCATATTATTGGTAGAGCATTGGCTCTCATGGCTCCATTTTAAAAAAAATGTAAAGATGTTTTCTATTCATTTTTCTTTTTAAATGTCACTTGTGTACCCCTTTAATTTCTCTTTTAATTATGATATAAATAAATAAAAAAAATTTTAATGTATTATGTCTATTCATAAACACATGTGAAACCGCCTTTTCTTTTAGGGCTTCTTCGCCACTTACTATTGCATACTTCTAGCAATGTCACTGGTCAACTAAAAGTTACTTAGAAGCTATGGACCCACTTTCGATGGCAGCAATTGAAGGATAATTTTTCTGTCTTGGTACATTGAAATGCATTTGTTTCTTCACCATGTTATTGTAATAAAAACAAATGATGCAAATGGTGCTCGATCATTGCAATTAATTAGTAAATAGTACCATAAAGCACTTAGTGCTTTTAAATACAAAAGTTACTTCAAAGCAAAATAAATAAATATTTAATAAACAATGAAGGGCTGATCAATCAGCACTGGTGCTTACGCTTAATTGGTAATTAGCAGATCTGCTATTGGACCTACTTTTTAACAAAATCTCAGGATGGCCCTAAAAAACTTCTACATTCCTGGGCATTATGCCCCAAGGTGTCATATTGTGTTATTGAATTGCTATCTTAATTTTATAATTAACGGATTTTAAAATCTACTTACCCCATATTGGTAAATCATCAATATACATTTGATACCAGTAATGATTCTGGACTGCATAGATAAACGCCTGATAATTTTCCTCGGACAGCTCTATTGAACAATACTCAGTGTGACTAAAATCTCCTATGTACACAAAATTTAAAACATAAGTTGTTAATGGTTCTTCGGTGGACATGAAGGGTTGTTAGATTCAGGCAGAGTAAAAGAATATAGGATTGAAATTATTAGTGTTTCTAGCTACTTCATGGTATGGAAATGGATATGTGGCCCAGTCTCAAGTTTATTTTCTTAGTTCTCAAGTTCCTTTGTAATTAAATTTAAAAAAACATTGTCTTTTAATTTTTTTTACAGTTCTAAAATTCATTGTTATTCTTGTAGTGACTGAGTGTTTATCAAACAATTCATAGGCAGTGCGGATTACAGAAAATTTTGGGAAATACCACTTGACCTACTATCTGTAGCTTTATGATCTTTTGTTGTACTGTTTGGACTGTGTGTGGTTAGATGAGATTTGTGCTATTAAGTCTTAATTTTGTTTCATTTAAAATGCTTTTTAGAAATAGAAATTTGTCATGATTGCATTGTCCCTTTCAATTTTTAGGATATTTTGAAAAGATTTCTTATTACTTCAAAAATTCATCCAAATAAATGGAAAAGTTTTTTTAAAATTACATTGCACATATTCAGTTTCAGCACATGAGTAAGTAAATATTCTAACCAAGCCATTTTATAGCTAGAACAATTTACACAAGACACAAAGTATTTCTTTATTGTTAACATCAACCATTATATACCATAAAACTTAACTTCTGTAGTGACAATAATGACTTAATTGGTGATCTTATAGATTTTTTAAACAAATATAAATGTGTCATTTTCAAACACAAGATCATGCCTTATTTTAATTGCGCTTACCAACTTCTACTTATGGTAAAACTAAATTATGAAAAAGAAAAGTGTTATAATAACATAATATTCTTTTAAAAATCCAAATACTGATCTGGTAACTGACTCCACTGTGAAAATCCTGAATATCCGGATTTTCAAACTCCTGATTATCTGGATTCGCGATCTATAGTTTTGATTACGTTGTACATACCAAATAAAAGCAGAAACATTCTGATTAACTTAAATTTGATATCTCACCTTTAAAATCAATATCTATTCCACTGAAATCAAGCTCAACGCCTAGTAATGCTTCACCAAGAGTTTCATGATAATGACCAATGCTAGCCTTTTGCCCTCTGCAAAATGGCAATGAAAAGTAGCTGTACGTTTCTTGTCTGTTATGATAAGGGCCAACAGTGTTCATCCACAGCACAACTTCCTCACCTTCCTTGTACTGTAAAAACATGATTATTTAAATTTATTTACAAACAATTTATATCTTTGATTGTTAAAAAATACAGCAACAGTGGATCCAAAATTTAACTTATGTGTTAGAGTATAAATGTTAATGAACCATAGGATTATTAATATCCGTTTCTGCATCAATTAAACAAATTTCACAATCCAAACAGGTTGGAACTAATGAAAAATCAGCAGTCAATTTTGAAGCTTTTCAGTCATCGAATTGAACAAGTCAAATTTAAAGTTGTATCGTGTTATACTGAAAAAATGTACTTGCTATGCGTTTTCTTTTAGCCTATAAAAAAAAGACTTGTTTTAAATGTCTCCAGGGCTGCAGTTCACCTTTCATAAATAAAATATAGTCAAGCCCCAAAAACAGATTCAACAGTAGTTTTCAAGGATACTTACTTTAACTTTGAACTTATGCACTTGACAAAAATAAATTGTTAACTTAACTACCAATTTTCTGTACTTAGCTGCTTATGCTAGAATAAAAGAACCTGACAGGGTTTAAGGGTGAGATAAAGATTACCCAATAAATGTATGATTTGGAGTGAGATTTTTGTCAAATGGTGGAATGGTTCAGAGCAAGTAACAAAGACTTTTAAGCAATAAAAATGTTACTTAAACCTATAATACTACTTTTTATGAGATTTTCAAATGAAGAAAATAAAACAGGCACTAGCATCTTGAATAACTGACTAGAACAGGAGCCCCAAGTGTATATGGGGGCAATAGCAAATGACAGAGTTGAGAAGGTAGATAATATTAAATAAAAGAGTGGAGATGGCAGATAATATCAAATAACAGAGTGGAGATGGCAGAAAATATCAAAGAAACTGACCAAGGTAAATAGTGTGTTTTTATTCTTTGCGAGTAAATGAAGGTTCACACAAGAGACAATGCCTATCCAATGTGTTTAGTGAGATATGATATTGACACTACAACTCATAAAGCATATCTCCTTAATAAAATTCTGAAAATAAAACAAAAACAGCTGAAGAAATTTTTTTGATTTCATAGAAAAAATAAGAATTTTTTTCTCATGAGCCAAAGTTTTAGTTCACAAGAAAAGGATCACACGTAAATTATTCTGACAAAATCTTTACTAAATTATAATATATGAAAACTGCACACTAAATTCTGTTTTATGATGACTATAGACCAGTATAGGCCCATAAATTATAAACGTTTTAGTGGGTCATAAGGCATAAGTATGGGAAAGTCTAGAAAAAGCTATCCTGAACTTTAAGCAAGTGCCTCACAAAATTTAAAAATTGGCAAAACAATGAACAAGTTTCCCATTGCACCAGGGACTGCTGCCAGATTTATTTTCTTTTAAATTTGCCATAAATCGTATTTAATTTGTTAGGATAGGAATTAGATCGGACTGTTAACTAATGACGTTTATTGCTAGCCATGGTAAGAGCAAACATTTTTGTAGAGTGATTTAAATTTAAAAAAAGACATTAAATCATTCGTATTCTTAATGACAATTTCGCAACACTGTCGTGACACCACTGAAAGGGGTAAAACTGCAGATTGAAAATTTATTGGAATCAACTAGAAGAAGAAACCAAAAAAATAATTAATAAATCAATTTATATCTGAATCTACTGAGGAAGATAGGTGAGACCCAGAACAAGTGATTCTGATTTATATGTTGATTATAATCCTCCATAACAGCCCATTGAAGTAGTGAATATTAAGTTAGTTGTCAAGTGTTTTATCATTTTATGTTTCTTCTAAGTTTTATTATAATTTTTACAGATGCACTGGTTTAATTTTTTTATGCCTAGCCTTATAAAAATGAGATGACTTATACTTGCATCTCTTATATATTTTGCTTGTGTGGCTACTTCCTTTTCACAATCAACCTACTCAACAAGTTTTATATTAATAGTACTGAGTGAAAAAAAAAAAAGCTCTTCAAACAGTGAGCTTCATGCGTCATGGCTGAACTCAGGTAAAAAGGTTGAATTTTTTTTCTTAAGAGAGAAATGGGGGGGGGGGGGGGGGGGAGAGAGGTTGGTGGTGGTGTGTTAATATTATATTAATCAATAAAGAGTCACAGGTATGGTGTAGGACTGTCTGTAGGACTATTGTTTATAGACCGGCATATATTATAGAAAATGAGAGGTTAACTTCATTTTTGTAACAATTGGACTTGTAGGTCAAGATATCCCTTGTTGTGAACATGTGGAATTTTATGACAAATGCAAATGGTCCTTTCATTAACCCTCTTGGGACGGAGTCTTTTGGGGTGTATGTGCCAAAAAGACGGAGCACTTTTTACGAGCTCGGCACTCGCATTGCAAACAAATTTATAAAAAATTAACTATTTCCTTAATATATGTAAAACTATATATATTCTTGTAGGATATTGAATGAACTAATACAATCTTTATGAATCAAAATGAAATATCAACATTTATGCAAATGAGCTACCCTGATTTGCATAATTTATGCGTATAATTTTTTCTTCAACCTAGAATAAACATGACTTACTTGTATCAATTGTGTGAATTTTTTGATGGATGAAGCCTGAATAAGTCCTAACACTTATGTTTTGGAGGCCCTTCTGACACCCCTGGCCCATGGAGGCCCTTCTGACACCCCTGGCACATGGAGGCCCTTCTGACACCCCTGGCACATGGAGGCCCTTCTGACACCCCTGGCCCATGGAGGCCCTTCTGACACCCCTGGCACATGGAGGCCCTTCTGACACCCCTGGCCCATGGAGGCCCTTCTGACACCCCTGGCACATGTTCTACTCCTTTTGTAGCCCCCCCCCACTATTTTTCAGTTGTTCTAGACCAGCGGTTCTCAACCTATGGGTCGCGACCCCTTCCCAGGGGTCGCTTAATACCATCTGAAGAAACATATACTCTACAGTTATGAAGTATCAAAGAAAACAATTTTGTGGTTGAGGGTCGCCACAACATGAGGAACTGAATTAAAGGGTCGCGGCATTAGAAAGGTTGAGAACCACTGTTCTAGACACTCACTGTACCACCATTTATGACCTAGGGACATTCTCTTAAGCTGGATGTTACTGAGAAAGTTGTCTGCTTATCTATTGGTCTCTCTCATAAACATTTGAGTGATATTTAGTGTAAAAAATACATAAAGTACTCAAATGGGGTGCTTATGCATTATTTATAGGACCTATGGTGTCTAAAAATTTAGAGGGGTCATCTCTGTCCACTTAAGGACCCCTAATACTAGTAATACTAAACCAAGAGTTCACAACATTAGCATCACCTTCAATTTGAAAGTCTTCATTAATTTCCTGGTTCTTTTCATCAGTTTCAGTGTCAGATTCACTGCTATACTATCAAATTCACTAAGCACAGTTTGATCAGAGTCACTGTCAGACATGTTCCAAGTTCACGATATAACTCTACAAAAAAATATTTCCTACACACAAATAAATTTAGTACACCATCAACGAAAACCGCCATTAAAATGCTGGGATGTGCAGGATTGTGTAAGAATAAATTTGATTCACTGGTACAACACCAAGCAAGCCAATCACAAGGCTCAATTTATCGGACCGATGTTTCGGACTTTTGTCATTCGCGCTAGCCCACCTTGGGCCGATAGATCAGGCCGTACGTCCCAAGAGGGTTAATGAAAAGGCACCAACGTCCAAAAATTAAAAAGTCGGATTCTTCTGCGCCAATATAATAATTTTGAAATAGTCTCCCTTGCCTACTAGTGTGTAAATATTTTATTACATTAGATCAAAGAAGCATACATTACATTAGTTATTCTTTTACATTCACTGGTTAACCGCATATGATGTTTGACATGGTGGCCCACCAGTTCCCATTCCTAAGTTTCTATTAGGCAGAAATGTCAATGATTCACCCAAATGACGTTTTCAAGATATTATTTAAACTGGATTTGGATGAACCATTTAGAATAAACAGATTTTATGAAAAAAAGCTAGTTCATTTATTTTTTTCATCTCTATGTATCTAAAGATCTGAACACTAAAACAATTTATCAACATTACATTGTCATTAAAAATCATGCATCATATTTCTCACAACTTGTAAATGTTGAACAAAGATTTTAATGGAAGCCTCATGCATTTCCCTACAAATTTATCATAGAATATTATTTTAACATGGATTAAATAAATGATGGACTCTTTTTTTTTTAAAGTAAGGTCACTAGAAATCTCCAGAAAAAAAAAAAGTAATGTAGACTGTACACTGTAAAAGTAAAGACTGTCCTCCTCTAAAATAAAAATAGTATTTAATTAGGTACTTCGATGGTCTCACGCGCATGCGGTATGCGCATATGGAAAAATAACGCAAAACGAGTGAGAGTGCGGCCATTTTAACCATCGTCTCAGTGGTTATCTTGTTTTTTTGTGTTTTACGTCACAGTTTTCTAAAAATAAACTATTTAGTCGTCAGTGAAGTAGAGCACATATTTTTTCCAAACACGGAGGTATCATTTTGGCAGCATTGTGTATTTTGTAAGTGACAACGGATTTATTTTTATGGATCGATATGTACTTAATAGTATTACTTTTTAATGCAGGCTCACACCGCATAGCGCTTTACCGCGCCAGAGATTGATTTTTTTCACAAAGAGGAATAACTTTATTTCATTAATAATAGTAGGTACTTTGGTAAAAAATTTAAAAAAATTTTTTTAATAAACCAATGGCATAGTTGAATAGAGCTAATTTTTAACAGAATTATAACACCAAAATCATATTTTTAGCTGTTTTAGTTTTAAAGTTATGAATTTTTAAAGTACGACTTGGTGTCATTTTTTACTATGGACTACACCTCCACATCTTGTGACCTCATTCCGCTG
This sequence comes from Omphiscola glabra, assembly GCA_964017045.1. Lineage (NCBI taxonomy): Eukaryota > Metazoa > Mollusca > Gastropoda > Lymnaeidae > Omphiscola > Omphiscola glabra. The sequence continues at coordinate 56,444,730 of OZ024795.1, read as the reverse complement.
ATCGCATCATGCGCAATGACTATATAGTTTATATAAGGCAACGCATCCCCTTTCTTTAAACACACTGTTTAGGGTCGACTTATTTTAATCTTTCAACTTTGGCACATGAATAATTAATTAAAGCTCTCCCTGACCAATGGTTTAATCATTTTTGCACACGGCCAACTCTTATGAATGAAATAGTATTACGGTATAGCCATTATGCAAATGCAAGTGGCTGTGTGAATGGCTGCCCAGTACAACGTTTTGCACACGGCAAATTGTGATCATTTATAATATGGACTCTACCGGGTTTTTAAACCTCAAATTAGGATATTCTTGTTTAAAAGACTTTTAAGTTCACTCGAAATTATAAGTTATCCAAATATTTTGATGTAAATAGTGATAATAATTGAATATTTGTCGAGTATCGGCATCTTCCGCCATTGAAAAGGGGGCGTGGTCACACCCTAGCGAATTTGGGTAGTGCGACCTACATAGTATACTGCTCATGAGGGGAACCATGGCGTCTCTTGGGAAGGACATGTTGCTTTGAAATTTGGCATACTGGTAGATCAATGTATGCCCGAGGTGCATAAAAAATATGAAAATGACATGTTTTTTACTTTAACTTTTATTAATGGTGAAAGTTGCCTTATATTCACCAAGGATTTTCTCAAATATTAACAGATTGTAAATAAAAAAGAGATTGATTAAAATGTAGGCCAAGATGTCCTCTAAACCGTAAGGCCTGAAAAGGAACACAATTGTGGGATATAGTAATTATTTTATGAATGAAATTGCAGCAACATCAACAAATTAAAAACACGGATTTTCGCGCGCCGACGCCCATTTCCGATACAAATTTTCTATGAGTGTCCCTTGCTTCGGCGAAGTACCTAATAATAGCAAACGCTTAAAAAAGTTATGCACCGCAGAATTTGTGAAAATTGAGTATTTCACCAGTTATCCCCCTTAACTAAAAAAAATTGGGTTGTCGGAAATGGCTCTGTCATTAATATTTAAATATGAAGATATAAAAAAGATGACCGTTATTGTTAATCTTCAAAATTCCGTGGAACACTTATCAGTTAATTAATTGGATACAATTTTACAATATTATTAGAAATTAATACAACCCAGTAAATTTAAGAGTTTTTAAAAAATTTAGTTAGTGTAGTCTGTTGAATTTCGGACCAGTTTTGTCCCTTGATTTACATTAATATTATCCACTAATAATAATAATATGTAGTATAATATCAATTAAAGTTAAGAAATTTTAAAAGGAGAATGGCCTAATGTTTTATCCAATCTTCTTTATTGAATCAATGATAGTTTCATAATTGTAATAATTGTTATTCTCTAGTTAGTGACATTAACTAATAAGTCTAATCCTAATAAAACTAATACTGTCACTGGTACAAATATTACTAATAAACTAATAATACTAAAATGATTTCATTACTACAACTGCATTTACACTTACAGGCATAATAGTATTTAAGTTAGTATTTTTAAAACATTAATAAGGCATTTAATTATAATTTAAAATAAATAACATCATCATAGTAATTATTTTTTTTAAAGTATTAAAGCATACAAAAACAATTTACACAGGCAAATATTTATTATTTCTAATAATATAAAAGTAAAAGAAATTAATTTTATTAAACAAACAACTTGAATAATATTAAAAAGCAGTAAGAAATTGTGGCGGTTCAGGATATTAATATGATTAGATGATATTTCTAGGTTTCATTCAGACACAAGAGAAAATGTTAATTTTCTATTAAAGAAGTCCTTCCATCGAAAAGGAGGCATGTTTGAACAAAGACAATTATAGAGAGATTGTGGATTTATCAGAAAGATCAAGCAGTTTGAAGAGCAGTCTAATAAGCAGAAAATGATAGGCAGAACATCCCCATTACCCTTTAAATGGATTAGTCTTATAACTTTTGCGATAATTTTATTTGAGTAATTTTTATTTATAGTTATATACATTCAATGTTATAAATAAAAAAGTATACTTACCTTTTTATAAATATAATAATTGTTTTACAATTTAAAACTAGCTTTACAAAATTAGTTTAAATTCAATAAACATGTTATTTTTTTTGTTTTTTCCTTCATAAATAATGATTTTTCCAATTTTTCTATTCACTTTTTTCTTAACATAGGTACTCCAATATCACGCTGAGCGGGCAAAAAAAAACGATGGCTTCGCGCAGTACATTTCTGTGACGAGCCGTGGACGGCGGGTTTCGGTATGTGTCGGGCTTTGTTGTTCCTATGCGTCATTTTCTAAAAATAAATAAGTTTCAGTCTTAAACTCTATTCGCTGAAGAATTCCGGTCACGATGATATAAATGCTGTGTCATTCTGACCGGTCTCAGGCGAACAGTTGGAGCGCATACTGTGGGTAAGTTAAAACTTGTGTTGGTTTTTTTGTTTAGCATATGGGCGAAATAAAAACTTTAATGGGAGATAGCTTGATCCCTTTAACATTGAAAGGATTTATAGTTAACATTACTGGCTATTGCTAGAATTTATAATACCGAACGGAAAAAAAAAAAACACATGTTATGGAAAAACGGCGGCCATCTTTTTTTACATAATTTTTTTGACCGGAGGGAGGTGAAATTATTTGAAAATAAGACGCTTTAAATAAAACATTTCTAAATCATTAACATCTGATTAAACAAATGTTTTTGATTCTAATATTACTAAACAATATAAATGTATACACATAAATAATAATTTGTTTTAAATTAATTGTTCATATAATTATTCTTTATAAAATAAAAAATTAATTAATTTGCAAATAGGCAAATAAGAATTCCTCTTCTTCAACAACAATAACAATGATTGCAATGTATTAATAAGCTGTTATTATTAGATAAACTAGACTACTAGTACTAGTTATAAGGGTGTATTGATAGACCTATATTCATACTAGAGTTAAATTAATGAAATAAAAAAAATTAATACTAGGGAATTTATTTTATTTGCGTGATTTAAATTTAATTGCAAACAATCTTTTTTTTTCAGTCTACCCTAGTTATTACTCTATTATTATTAGATTAACTAAGACTACTAGTTATAAGGGTGTATAAATAGACCTACATTCATACTATAATTAAATTAAATGGCTAATGTGCTGTTGTGGTCCCCTTATTAGGAGTCACTTCCCTTTGTTTATGATAGATTTAGGGTTCGGGTTAGGGTGAGCCACAGAGGGACCACAACAGCACATTAACCAATTAAATATATTTAAACAGTGGGGTCATTCCTTTAATTTATTTTGTCTACTTAGGGTGATTTTTGTTTAAAAACCAATATATAATAATAATTGCAACGTCATTCGCTTATATTTTCCTTTGTTTTTTCAATAGATTCCACACATGTGGACATGCATTGCAACCTGGAGGAGACCAATAAGATAAACAACCCAATTTGATGTTGACAATGAAGTTGTTTTAATCTACCAATCGAGAATGAAGTGTTGCTGCTAGACTAGAGCTCCGGAGCACGAACCACGTCCACTATTTTTTGAGACAGTTGTTGCTCTGTCTTTAAGACCACAGTTAAATTGTTTTGTAAGTTGGTATTATTTGACATAAATCATGAAGAAATAACTTTGTCAAACTTAGTTTCTGATGTTCTAATGGGAGATTTTCATTTGGTTAATTTGTGTTTTGATTGAAATTGATTTCAATTTTCAGTTCACTAATTTTAATTTTTTTTGTATACTTTCAAGTGGACAACATTGTCACATTTAATTTCTGATATTCTTATGGGAGATTTTCATTTTGTTTTATTGTGTGTTTTGATGAAATTCATTTGAATTTTCAGCTCACTCATTTTGAAGTTTAATTTTTAACATTTTGCATATTTTCAGGTGGACAAAGATACAATCTGTTGCTGTGGACTAGGACACTATCTGTTGCTGTGGACCGTGGACTGCAATATTGCATTGGATGTTTTATTATATTTAGATTGTCACTGTCTATTTGTACTGAAGATTTCATTGAATTAGCATTGTTAGTTTAAAAGTTATGCTTAAAGACGCACATCAATGTCAAAAGATTACATGACATTTTTGATTTTTTTATAGCATTATTTTAATTGCTTTTGCAATATTTGAATATTCTGTTACATTTGGATTGTCACAAACTATTATTAATGAAAATTTGATTGCAGTAGCTTTATTAGTTTAAAAGTTATGTATTTAAATGTAAAAATGTCTCGGCCATGGTTGCTTTTCATGAAATATTTTTTCTAAAATTGCATTTATTTTTCTGATCTGTATTTCATTTATTTTAAATGTGCCTTATTTTTAGATGGAGTTATCTGTTTGTATTGAAAGTTTTATAGCAGTAGCTTTATTGGTTTAGTAATTATGTCACTTTTTGAAAAATTAAATTTTCCGCCAATCGTCGTTATTCACACCATATGCTCATAAAGTCATATTTAATAAAATATAATAAGTTAATTCACAATTCATGTATTTTGTTTTGTTAAACACTGTATTGTAAATGTCTCCTCCAAATTTGAGAACTCTAACTTTAATAGCCAAAAAGATACAAGCAAAATAGTACAAAAAGTGTAATAATGCGATCACAGTTTTAAAACTTAAGGGGAGACTCATGTGAAAAATTGGAAATTTTATTTAAAAAATCACTTTTTAACAAATGATTGAATAATATATTTGAACATCTGATGAACATGTTTTGCAAACTTATTATTGTTAATATTATGTCTAAATATATTATTAAACGTTTTTAAAATCATAACTTTAGCTTAAATTTAGTTTGAAGCCTTCGTCTTTACCTACTTTGAGCCTCAATTAAGGTGCTATGCAGATATTCAACCCCTATGAGTCATATATCGTTGGAAAGATCTCGTCAAGTAGACTTTCCTTAAATATTGACCTATTTTCACTTATAAATAGCACAGCGTAGAAAACCGCGAATATAACGTAAAAATTTTGAATTTTAAGCAATTTCATTGGCTGTTGAGGGAAAAAAATGATTTTGAGGCTGAAGAGCTCACAATTTTAGCCTCTTCTTTGTGCGAAGTTTCATTTCCGTACAAGCGCTTCTAAGACAACCGTAACACGTCAGCCATTTTCCTACTGTGAATCTATATCGATATTACAACACATTTTTCCCCGGTAAGTGAATTATTTATTATGATTATAAATACTTACATTTTATTACATTATTATTATTTGAATGGCATCAGAAATTATTATATTTTAAATATTTGAGTTAAAGTAGGCTTAAAAATTAAATTAGTTGATCGACATTACGACATGGACAAGGCCATGATAGTCGAATTTTCACAAATGTAAGCCGTAACAGTTGAGTTAGTGTACTGTAGGCAAAGCATAATTAGTAGGCCTACGTAGGCAAAGCATAATTAGTAGGCCTACAGATAGTTTGAATCATTAAAATATTATTACGGTAAAAAGATAATATAAATTAACTCAATGACCATTTATTCAGGATCATTATGATATTCATTACACTCACAATTACTATTTCGTAGTTTGTCTGAACTAATAATTTTACTATTACTATTATAAAAATGTTAATGCCTAACACTAAGACTAGCGAATAAAAATGCAATTTCTAAATAAAATTAGTTATTAGTTGTCTAAGTATACAATGTCAATATGCAGCCAGTGTTCACACAGTTGCAGTATTTTGTTTTTAGCTTATGTCTATGTACTATGCCTATGTTGCATACATATTATTGAGTAATTAATAGTATGTGAATTCTTTTTTCTCTTCAAATGATAGGCTAGCCTTTGAAAATGCCCAAGAGAGAATCTCTTCAAAGAAGAAATAAGTGTAAATCATCCAGAAAACTGCAGCTTCAACACTGCAGAGCTATGAAAAAAAAGAATACTTCGCCTCTTGATGAAATTCAAGCGCCATTAGTATTAGACACACCTACCGTTCAACCTGTTGATAAGATTCAACCTAAAGATTCAGCTTCTAAGCGGAAACTGAACTATTGTTCTGGGGATTTTCCTGCCGCAATGCAAGTGCCATCCAAACTGCCTAAGTGTTTTGTGGACTTGGATGTCTTTAAACATTTGTTTGATGAACTATTGTGCCCACATTGCCATGAACCTGTACTAAGACTTGAAATAGACAAGGAAAAGTCTAGAGGTTTGGCACTCGGCTTCTTGGTCAAATGCAACAGTAATAGTTGCAATACTTTTGTGTCACGGGTGATGTCGTCAGGCAAACTTGACTCAAATGCCTACGATGTTAATCGTCGATTTGTTGGAGGCATGTTGAATGCTGGACTCGGCCATGGCGGGGCTCAAAAGTTTTGTGACTTTATGGGAGTCCAAGGCATAAGCCACAATTCATTCAATGAGCACACTGCTGAGATTTATAATTTCTCCCAAGTATTTTCTAACCAACAACTGGAGAAGGCAGTTCAGAAAGTAAGAGAGGTTCATGGAGCCAGTGATGCTCAAGTGTTAGACATTGCAGTCAGCTTCGATGGCTCATGGCAGAAACGTGGTCACACAAGCAAACACGGAATAGGTGCTGTCATTGAGCAAGAGACTGGACTTGTGATAGACTACCATGTATTATCCAGTTATTGCCAGGTTTGTTCAGCTTCATATTTTTGTGTGCATTCAGTATATATCAGGTGATAACATATTTTTTATTCCAATAATTTGCATCATACTTTTTTTTTTATAGTAATTTATTATAAGTATATATTTTTCATACCACAGACCTGCGCAACTACTGGCAAAGAAATTCAGCCCCAGAAAGCTACAATACCTGGTGGGAGACACACCAACTTGACTGTTGTAAAAACCACAGTGGGTCAGCTGGAGCAATGGAGGTTGTGGCAGCCAAGGTTTTGTGGGGAAGGTCCCTGACAAAAAACCTCAGATATACCTCACTTATCAGTGACGGTGACTGCAAAACCCTATCAGAACTCAACAAGCTGTCTCCTTATGGGGACATGGAGATTATAAAAGAGGAGTGTGTCAATCATGTCTCCAAAAGGTTGGGCACTGCACTTCGCAATCTTGTGGCAGATGAAAAGAAGCGAGGAGTAACACTGGGAGGCAGTAAATGTGGTAGCTTGACTCAGGTAAACTATATTATTTAAATTTGTTTTGCATTGCATTATATTTTTTAGCTAATATAGTTTGATAGTATGCTCATGAAATATATTTAATATTAATTTTCTGTTCCTGCTCTAGCATGTATCTTTTATCGACCGGTACCCACATTAATTTCTGATTATTTTATTTCACCAGACAAAGATTGCACTACTCCAGAGGTACTATAAAAATGCAGTCCTCAGCAAAAACAGCACTGTTGAGGAGCTGAGGGATAAAATTTGGGCCTCCTATTTTCATTCCACTTCTACCGATACTGATCCAAACCATCACCTCTGCCCCCAAGGCGAAGACTCCTGGTGCTTTTATAACAAAGCTGTGGCTAAAGGGGAGGTGCTTACCATTAAAAATGATAGCAAAAGTTTTTTAAATCAAAATGTGGCTAAGTATGTTCATTCAGTTTATGTGAGACTGACAGAGGATAAACTGTTGTCCAGATGTCTGAAGGGCATGACCCAAAATGCAAACGAAAGTTTTCATTCTGTGGTTTGGGCCCGTTGCCCAAAGCACATTTTTGTGGGGAAAAGACGAATTGCTGTGGCAACAGCACTTGCTGTTGCTGATTTCAACAGGGGTTCAAATGGAATCATGGACTTTGTTGAAAGTATAGGTTGTAGCTGGACCAGTGAAATGCACGATCGTGGGGTGAGGAGAGACCAAAAAAGAATTCATAAGGCAGAAAAAAGTGAAGAAGTTGAGGTTAAGAGGAGGAGGGCAAAAAGAACCTTTGATAATATTACAAAGGAACAAAATTATACAAATGTAGAGGGCCATCTTTATTTACCTGGGGCAGCTGATTAAATTTTAAATTAGTGGTATTTAGTATATTTTTTTGTTCATTATTTACATTATAGTATTAGATTAATTTAATTATAATAAAATATATTTTAATAATAGTTATGCATTTTATTCAATTTTAATATGGTTTATAGATTATTCAATAGCAACATATGGCTTTGTAAATTTTTAACTATGCAGTTAAGGATTTAAAAAAAAAAAAAATTTTTACATTTTAAAAATTTATGGGTATGTCTTTATGTTTTTGTTGCAAAATATTTATTCTTCAATATTTTCTTTATTTTTTCACATATTTAAGCTTATAATTGCATACATTTCATTTAAAAAATTGTCATTTGAATAAATACAGTTGTTTTTTGTAGAAAAATATCCTTTGAAATTGTTTTTTTCGTTTTTCTCTGTTCGTTGTTTTTTGTTACTTCTGTACATTAAGATTAAGATTTCTCCTGAGCCTTAGGTCTTAAAGAGTTCAAATTTTCTGTGCTTATTTCTAATATATATACCTAGAAAATGACAGGAGAGTTTTGTGCAACCTTTAGTAGTTTAAAATTTGTAAATTTTTATTTATTTATATTTTTTGGTTTCGACCTATAAAAAAAATATAAATAGAAAAAAAATTGTAAAAATAATTCTGTTAAAGATATTAAAAATTCCTTTTGTAGAACAGTAGATATTTATATAGGGGATATACATAGGAAGTTTGAGCTCAACCATGCAGCTGAATTTTATGATATGTTCCGCAAGAAAAATTACCACAATTTCATTATTTATGCAATAAAATTCCTATTAAGTTGACCAAATAAAAAAAAAATGTGCCCAAACAAAATTTACTATTCTCTACTATACATGTATTGATAGTATGCAACAAAAAATTACTTAAAAGTTGTCATTTATAGATTTTTCCAAAATCACATGAGTCTCCCCATACAAAGCCGAATCGTAGTGGTTATTCGCACGGTTTTGGCCGTGCGGATAACGCCGAGCATTATCCGCACGGCTCCTCGGCGCATGCGCATTATAGTGGCTGGTCATACTGCTCTGCGCATAATGTTCGCCGTTATTCGAAGATTTCGGTCTGCCGATAAAGCTCAGCATTATTTTAGAACTATTTATTCTTTTCTTCACTAATGAATGAATTTAAAAAAGAACGAATTTCCGTAAAACAATGGAAAAAATCGTGGCAAAAAATGTACCATTGACCTGGTTTTAAGATAAGAATAAGGTAGCTGGATGTGAACTTCGGTGGTCTTGTGGTAGAGTAGACGCCCAATAAATTTATATTATGTGATAGTTTACTGGTTGGGGATCGAATTTTACTTTTTATTTTCTTTTTAATTTTTTTTAAAAAGATTATTTTATATTTAATAATTATGTTCAAAAAGAATTTTAAAATATATCTTATTTATTATCAAAAGATACATGAATAATATTTTTAGATTTGTTTTAATTTTAATGAAACCAAGCTCAATTGTCAATTCAATGGTATATTTAATTTCATTTAGAATAGGCCTACAAGTAGACCTAAGACAGTATAGCCATTGGTCCAAAATAAAACGCATCTTACTTAATGCTACTAGTCTACAAGATTATAGGCCTATACCTACATTTTAAATCTAGGCCTAGACCTAAGACAGGCTGACTTTCACACATTTACGATTCATTCCACACTGACACACTGTAATTTGCGTTCAACAAGCCTACGAAAAATGTCGCCTTAAACTAAGTTACGTTTAATTAATTATCAGTTTTTAATTCCTGAAAGAAACTCAAAAATGTAAAAAAAAATGCATAATTTTCATTAATATAATAAATATAACTTATAAGTATACATCACACATTTCTGGTTGTGGGGAATAACGGCCAAAACCGTGCGGATAATGCTCGGCATTATTCTCACGGCCGTGCGGATAACGCTCGGCATTATTCGCACGGCCGTGCGAATAACGCTTGCCAAGCCGAATAGTGGGGAAAAATAAATCACTAAAAAATTCATAACTTTTCTTCTATAAATCATAGAAAGATTATCTTGGTGTCATTGGAAAGCTTAGAGCCAGCTCTTTCCAATGATATGCTATTTGTGTATGTCTGATGTATTTGAAAATTTGACTTGGAGTACCTACTTAACATACCCGCTAATAAAATTATCCAAAATGCAAGTTCCTGATCTTATGTTAAAGTTTTGTTGTTCATTGTGTTGTATATTGCATTGAGAATGTCTCCTGAAAATTTGGTGGCATTATCTTTTAAAATAAAAAAATTGTGGGCAAAATAAGGCAGAAATTTGGAAAGTCTGTCACAAGTTTTTACAGTAAAATATAAAGATAAAGAAAGGGGTATAAAAAATTCACACAAAAAAATCATAACTTCGTTTCTATAAAAGCTAGAAATGTGAAATTGATGTTTTTTGCAAAGCCTTTAGCCTGCCTTTTAAAATGATATATGATATATCATTTATGGCAATATTAAAAATTTCTGTCAAAGTACCTAATTTAATTTAAATAGTCAGTAAATCCCAACAGATAGTGCCCCTTTTTACCATGGCCGCCATCTTGGTTGCCGCGACCCGTTAAATTAAGAATGAAAGGTAAATTTGCACAAGAAGTACCTCGCATTTTAATATGGCCGCCATCTTGACGTAAAATTAAGAATAAAACATTTAAAAATAATGAAAAAACTTCCTAAATGTATCCCTCACCCTAACCTGAACCCTAAATCTATCCCTCACCCTAACCTGAACCCTAAAGCTATAAACACGCACATGAATTCAAGGTACTCCTTGTATGAAATAGCCGAATGAAATGCTAAAAAATAATGAAAAAATGTCCTAAAGTCTAAATGTATCCCTAAACCTAACCCGAACCCTAAACAATCACGCAAGGCACCAACAGTAACAATTAGCAAATAGTCTTACTCTTACCATGGCCCAATTCATTCATTATTTAATATTGGCATTAGTTATATTTATATCATTCATTCTCAATCTCCAAGTCATATAAAGCAAATAAGGTCCTACTTTTCTACTACTCATAATGTACATGTAGTAATACTTAGTACTAGTAATGTTCAATTACAACTAGCAAAAAGGGTGGAGGGGGCATTCTCATTTTCTTTTTACTCATGGGATTCACTAAGTAAATATAGTAAAATTTAAATACGATATATCATTATCAATCACTCAGTTAAGAGAGTCAAGTCAAAATACTCAAAGTCATATTGCTATCATCACTGCTATCAGTATCAGAAGAGTATATTTGTTATTTACTATTACTATTACTAAATTACGTAGGCTGTAATGTGTAGGCCTACGCCTACACACCTATCCTGTTTTAGTTTTCCATTTTAACATTATTTTGTATGGGATTTAGTTATCTTCAGCTCCTTGTAATTAAAAAGAATATACTGGTATGGTTAGCAATCAGAATTTTTTAAAAGCTCCTTGTAATAATAATGCATATAATGTTATGGTTAGAAATCAGAGTTGAGCCTCAGTCTCGGTATCTCCTTAGTAACCGTCTACTTTATAAACTTACGGTATGATCGTGCTCATCGCATCCGACCAATCGAAGCAGCATAAGTAGACTTATATATAAGGTGTATGATCTCTTCATACTGAGAGATTCCATGTCTCGATGATATGAAATTTCTTGGGATAATTCTGATTGTATTTGTTTTAATGACGATAGTTCGCCACCGTTATGGCCGTGTCCATTGGCCACGTATATCTTCCAATAGAGGGCGCTATATATGTTATAAAGGCCCTCAACTCGATTATTAAATCTTTAAAATATTTGTTTACTAATCTTTTTAAAACTTCTTAATTTAATTATAAAGTCTGCATTTAAAATGTATCGTCTAATGAGGTCATGCCATTAAGAGGTACCCAAAAAAACTGAACATACTAAGTAAAAGACATAATTGGTAAATATGGTAAGAGACCATCCAATCATGACGTCACTCGTTTAGGGGGAGGGGGTGGGGGGAGGGTTCACATTAGTTTGACGAGGGATAGGGGTGGGAGGTTTAAGCAATGTGACGTCACATTAAAGCGGAGCATCATTGAAAAAAGTGCACTTAATTAACACGGACGTTAATTAGGGAAGGGAGTGGGGATTAGCCCCTCCCCCGTGAATTTGTAGGAATCTCTTTTACTAGGTATCAGTATCTAGGACAACAGAAATTCATGCGTGGCACGAAAGAAAAGTAAACTAGACTATTCGATCATGTGAAATCAACAATAGAAAAAAAATAAATCAAAATCTAGCAACTCTTATTTAAATTTCTGTGCACTGTGGCGCCTCCAATAATAAGCATTAAAAACACCCAACAAGCAAGCCAAGTTTTGGTTTTTGTCCAACCCGAAAAAAAACTGAAATGACGTCCCTGAGACTGAGAGTATTTAGTATTTTATTCTGATCTAGTTAAATTTAAAAATAAGGTAAAAAAAAAGTACTCAAAGTCATCTTCGTATCAGTTAGTAGAGTTAAATATTTACTAATTTGGTACACCCATATTTAAGTAAAGTTTAGATTTTCCATTTAAACATTATTTTGAAAGGGATTTCGTTATCTTAAGTCTTAAGCTCCTTATAATAATAATAATAATAATAATGTATTTATTGTTAGGGTTAGAAATTAAAAATAGAAAGACAATAAATCATAATTAAGCAATTCTTATTTAAATTGCTATGTACAGTGGCGATTCCCCCCCCCCCCCGGGGGCCGTTTCAATTCCTTGGCAATTTAGTGCATATGACATGGACATCGCTATTTTAAGGTTCGTTATTTATATGTTTCACTGTGCCAAAGAACTCTCTACATATTTATGTGTAGTGTTTTCTGAAGGGGCGGAAAATTCAAAGCTCACCTTGGGCGGTACAATGTCTCGCTAAGCCATTGTAATCAATATTACATCAACTACACCATCGTATGAAGACAACAAACATTATTGTACAACATTAAATTCCCTTATTTTATCTCATTTGCTAACCAGAAGAAAAAAATCTTTGCATGCCCATAGTGGCCCTTATCATAGCTGCGCCACTGGGTGACCAACAAATCTTTGCCTGCCCAGGGTGACCCATACCATAGCTACGCAACTAGGCGACCAACAAATCTTTGCCTGCCCAGGGTGGCCCATACCATAGCTACGCCTCTGGGCGACCAGGGTCACCGAGCGAAAATCAGGAGGGTTTAACCCTTCCCATAGAAAAAGTATAGATAATTTCAAAATCAAATGGTTCAGTTTGGCATATCCCCCCCCCCCCCCCCCCCCCCGGGATTCCGGTTGACAAGTCTGTAGTGGCTTGCCGATTTGGAAGCGCTGGCCACCGACCCCCTCGGCGTTAACCCGGGGCACATTACCACCATTGCGTGTCCCGCGTGGCAGACACGGCCATGCATGGTAGTTGCTGGAATAAACAGCTCCTACAGGGGGAAGAAAAGGCAAACACAGGGTAGGGATCATGATTACAAGTTGCCGTTAAGGGATATGAGGCGATAGGCTGTGGTGGAAGCCTATGGCCGGTGATTCTAAATATGCAGCCCTGAGAAAGCTGCTCCTAGGCAACCGTTTCGTCCCAGCTACTTCGCGAATTAGTTGCGAGGTGGAAACCCACTGCAGAATCCCTCTTAGAGGTCGTCCGATGCTTCCCCGGGACGGGTGGGGGGAGATATTAGGACGTTAATTTACCGTCCCGGCCCCTAGGAAAGTGGACTAGGGACGCTTGAAACACAGCGTCTTCGGTCGACCAGACGTTTCCGGGCGGGGGGGGGGGGGGGGGCCTCCATCAGCAAACTCGATCGAGCAGTTGCTGGTGGGGGCGTCCCACGCCCGGGGAGGTCTCCGACGTCTTCCCGCACGGCCCGGCGCCGGGGTCACCCGGCGGCTGGCGGGTGTGGGTGGACGCCGGGGAGGGCATTAGGAGCGTAAGCTCGACGGCCCGCTGACGCCATTTCCTAATGAGATATATTTCAGTTTGGCGTATAGGCCTACCTGAGAATCATTGTATCTTTGAGAACATTTGAAATAAGGTGTGGACATTTCAGGGCATCTGTCAGCGTGAAAATTAGGCATTTTTGGCATACATAACACGAATTTACTGCGATAGTGGCATGCCCCACCGTATTCTTTTGATCCCACATTAGTTTCACACCCAAAACTGTACCATTAATCGTCGAGGTCTCCCGAGTGAATATGTAGGGAGGGAGTCTGGGGAGGGAGTGATTGAGCCCTTCCCCAGAAAATTTAAGATAAATTTAAAATGCAGTGGTGCATTTTGGTGCATACATAAACATAGTCTTTAGATGACTCTTGCCCTTGTTTTGTTTATACAAATATTATATTTTAAGTTGTTATTAAATAGTGGTGTTAGTTGTTTATATATGTTTGTATTTAAACTATTTATTTAGTTAAATATTTTCATTAATAATTGAATTTTTAAATATAGGCCTGTAAATTTCCTTACAAAAAGATGGCCGTCACGAAAAGCAAGAACACTAATTACCTTCTTCCTAAAGATTTCCAATTTATACCTAGTGCCAGATTTGTGTATAAGCTACATAAAAATACAGTTTAGAGCCTCGCAATCTGACGGGGCCTCAGTTATACAGTTTAGAGCCTCACAATCTGCTGGGGCCTCAGTTATACAGTTTAGAGCCTCACAATCTGACGGGGCCTTAGTTATACAGTTTAGAGCCTCACAATCTGCTGGGGCCTCAATAAGATATAGCTTAGAGCCTCACAATCTGACGGGGCCTCAGTTATACAGTTTAGAGCCTCACAATCTGCCGGGGCCTCAATAAGATATAGTTTAGAGCCTCACAGTCTGACGTGGCCTCAATAAGATATAGGCTCCTAACAGTCTGACGTGGCCTCAATAAGATATAGTTTAGAGCCTCACAGTCTGATATGGCCTCAATAAGATACAGTTTAGAGCCTCACAATCTGACGGGCCTCAGTTATACAGTTTAGAGCCTCACAATCTGCCGGGGCCTCAATAAGATATAGTTTAGAGCCTCACAATCTGACGGGGCCTCAATAAGATATAGCTTTGAGCCTCACAATCTGCCGGGGCCTCAGTTATACAGTTTAGAGCCTCACAATCTGCCGGGGCCTCAATAAGATACAGGTTAGAGCCTAACAGTCTGACGTGGCCTCAATAAGATATAGTTTAGAGCCTCACAGTCTGACGTGGCCTCAATAAGATATAGGCTCCTAACAGTCTGACGTGGCCTCAATAAGATATAGTTTAGAGCCTCACAGTCTGACATGGCCTCAATAAGATACAGTTTAGAGCCTCACAATCTGACGGGCCTCAGTTATACAGTTTAGAGCCTCACAATCTGCCGGGGCCTCAATAAGATATAGTTTAGAGCCTCACAATCTGACGGGGCCTCAATAAGATAAAGCTTAGAGCCTCACAATCTGACGGGGCCTCTATGACAATGTAACTGAGAGACTTCTTTGACTCATGTATTAACCTAAAAAAGAAAATTTCAACACAAAGATTTGTAAACAAATCAGCTTTCAAGACCAGATTGGGTTAGTTGTTTGGGTTAGGGTTAGGGTTAGTTGTCGCAAATATGGAAGCAGTATTTCAACGATTCCTGGGTTTAATGGTAAAAAATTGTTCAGGGGAAAGATCATTTTCACAGCTGAAGAGAATGAAAAATGAAATAAGAGCAATTATATATCACACAATTTGTCTGCAATTAGCATCATGTGTATAGAAAGAGATACGTTGTATGGAAAGAGATGATGATGATGATTGATTACTTTTATACCGCTTTTGTCCATGCTATTTAGCATGCTTACAGCGCCCTGGTGTCCTAAAATCTACTTGAAGAAAAAAGTCTGTAAACGGTTCTTACATGACTTTTTATCGTCTTCAATGTCCCTCAAAGATTGAGGGAAACTGTTCCACAATTTTAGTGCAATAGCTTCAAAGGAGCCCACCCCGTATGACTTCTGTGTCCATCTACACTGGGAACTCTCATTAAGGACTGTGTTGGAGAGTGCACTCCGTATGACTTCTGTGTCCATCTACACTGGGAACTCTCAGTAAGGACTGTGTTGAAGAGCGCAGGTTCTGTATGAATACATTTTTAGAAATAAATTTTTGAAGATATACAGGTGCAGAGCCTTAAAATTCTATACAGCTATACGCCAGGGACATAATTTTCTTAGTCAATGCGCTCACTCACAGGAAGCCAATGGAGATCTCGTAGAACTGGGGTGATGAAGTCAGATTTCTTAATCCGTGATACAAAGCGCGCTGCAGTATTTTGTACCTTCAGCAGTCTCTGAATTTGGTTCTGAGGTTAACCCCCACAAACAACTGTTACAGTAATCTAATCTTGACTGGATTAGAGTGACTGCTACGGCATTGGCTGTTCTCTTATTAAGTTGAGGACGCAGCTGACCCAGAGCGCGATGATGACAGAAACAAGCCCTGACCACAGAACTGATCTGAGGGACTTAGTAAGTTTGCTGTCAGTGTAGAAGCCAAGGTCTCTAACCGTGTCAGACAAGGGGATCTCAGAAGCACCAACTTTTATCGATGAAATAACAACCTTTCGAATATTGACATCGAACCACATATAATTGCCTCTGTCTTATGGTCATTTAATTTAAGTCTGTTTGATGCCATCCATGATTTCACCACAAGACAGCAGTCCTCGACAGCTTGCACAGCAGTAGCACAGTCCTAAGGATCAGGGCGGAAACACTTGTACAGTGCCGTGTCATCCACAAATAATTTGCGGGACATGACATGACTTTCAATGATTCTGCCAAGCCGGCTAGTGTACATAGAGGTCCTAAAACTGAGCCCTGTGGCACGCCACAGGTAAGTGAAGTGTCCATGGAAGATGCTTGATTCAATACAATACGCTGAGTCCTGTCAGTCAGATAAGAAGTAAACCAGCAGTGCAGTTCCAGAGATGCCCGCCTGATTCAGAAGTTTTGACAGAAGAATTTTAAGCACATGGTCAATCACATCAAAAGCAGCACTGAGGTGCAACAGGACCAACTAGTGTCAGATCGCCGCGGTCAGCACTGAGGTCCAACAGGACCAACTAGTGTCAGATCGCCGCGGTCAGCACTGAGGTCAAACAGGACCAACTAGTGTCAGATCGCCGCGGTCAGCACTGAGGTCCAACAGGACCAACTAGTGTCAGATCGCCGCGGTCAGCACTGAGGTCCAACAGGACCAACTAGTGTCAGATCGCCACGGTCAGCACTACAAAGAACATCATTCATGACACGGAGCAGTGCTGTCTCACAAGTGTGTCCAGGTCGATATGCAGATTGAAACTTATCAAGCAAGTCTTACGCGTTAAGATGCTGCATAAGCTGCTGTGACGCAACTCTCTCAAGAATTTTAGATACAAAGGGCAGGTTGGAGACCGGGTGAACATTATTGCAATCATTTGGGTCCAGGCCACTTTTTAAGCAGAGCTTTAACGACCGTGGCAGACTGAAGGCTACTATTCACAATATTAACAAGTACAGGAAGTAAGACTTCTAGACAGTGTAAAATAATGTTGGTCGGGATGGAGTCAACAATAGAAGATGTATGTTTAGATGCCATGATGATACGACGTCTCAACTGTTCTTAGGAAACTGGGAAAAATTTCTCTAGAGGGTTGCCTTCAAAGACTTTCTCCACTGCAGACTAATCACAACATTCACCAAAGCTCTTTCTGACTGTTTCAATTTTGTCATTGAAGAACTTGCTCATCTTAACTGCAGCTTTCTCGCTTCTCATGTCAGGTTATTCACCCTAGAGAAATCCTGTGAGAGTAAGTATCTGCTGCCCTAAAGAGAGACAGAATATGCTCTGACATTTCGTGTCTGATTTCTTGCGCATATATGTTCATTGCTTTCCAAAACGTGTGTTTGTCCAATTCAAGACCACTTTTTCTCCAATGCTTCTCACCTAGACGCCTAACAATCTTGGCTTTCTGAACCTGGGAGTGAGCCAAGGGGATTCAGATCTGTCACCAACAAACTTATTTAACACAGGGGCATATGTATCCAACAGAGAAATGAGAGCCCGATTGTAGAGGACTACTAGTTGTTCAATATCTTCAGGTGGTGACTTCACTAACTCAGTCCCAGAAATACTTTTTGTTGTATAGAAAGAGATAAGTTGTATAGAAAGAAATAAGTTGTATAGAGAGAGATAAGTTGTATAGAAAGAGATACGTTTCGTAGATAATCTTTTGATAACATAATCAATGATTTCACCTTTGGGAGATCAACAAAAAAATGTTTTAAGTTGTAACTTAAAGCCTTTTAGAAGATTATATACCTAATAGAATTATTTCTGTGATTTTGTAAATACAATCTTTATTATTTTTAAAATAAACATTAAAAGACAATATATTTATTTCAAAGGCTATGTCTTTTAAATTTATATTTGACCGGCTGATTTAATTTAAAACGGTAGGAGGCCTCTAGATTTTGTATAGCTCAAGGCATCAGCAAGTCTAAGTCCGGCTCTGGTTATACCAGATGCAAAAAGAGAATAAAAAATATTTGCAGAAAAGGTCAAAATGACAGATTTTTATAAATTGTTTATAAAACTAAATATTACAAATTATACTAATAACTATATTTTTAAAAGCATGATATCATTATACAAATTAACACTAACATCCTACCGTATTTTAAAACTTGATCTTATGTTGTCAAGAAATAGATATTAAAAATATAGGCCATGGAAAGTTAGTTGAATTCAGTATTGTAGAGAATGTAGACACGGTATTGTAGAGAATGTAGACACGGTATTGTAGAGAATGTAGACACGGTATTGTAGAGAATGTAGACACGGTAGTATTGTAGAGAATGTAGACACGGTATTGTAGAGAATGTAGACACGGTAGTATTGTAGAGAATGTAGACACGGTAGTATTGTAGAGAATGTAGACACGGTAGTATTGTAGAGAATGTAGACACGGTAGTATTGTAGAGAATGTAGACACGGTAGTATTGTAGAGAATGTAGACACGGTATTGTAGAGAATGTAGACACGGTAGTATTGTAGAGAATGTAGACACGGTATTGTAGAGAATGTAGACACGGTAGTATTGTAGAGAATGTAGACACGGTATTGTAGAGAATGTAGACACGGTATTGTAGAGAATGTAGACACGGTATTGTAGAGAATGTAGACACGGTAGTATTGTAGAGAATGTAGACACGGTATTGTAGAGAATGTAGACACGGTATTGTAGAGAATGTAGACACGGTATTGTAGAGAATGTAGACACGGTAGTATTGTAGAGAATGTAGACACGGTATTGTAGAGAATGTAGACACGGTATTGTAGAGAATGTAGACACGGTATTGTAGAGAATGTAGACACGGTAGTATTGTAGAGAATGTAGACACGGTATTGTAGAGAATGTAGACACGGTAGTATTGTAGAGAATGTAGACACGGTATTGTAGAGAATGTAGACACGGTATTGTAGAGAATGTAGACACGGTATTGTAGAGAATGTAGACACGGTATTGTAGAGAATGTAGACACGGTAGTATTGTAGAGAATGTAGACACGGTATTGTAGAGAATGTAGACACGGTATTGTAGAGAATGTAGACACGGTATTGTAGAGAATGTAGACACGGTATTGTAGAGAATGTAGACACGGTATTGTAGAGAATGTAGACACGGTATTGTAGAGAATGTAGACACGGTATTGTAGAGAATGTAGACACGGTATTGTAGAGAATGTAGACACGGTATTGTAGAGAATGTAGACACGGTAGTATTGTAGAGAATGTAGACACGGTATTGTAGAGAATGTAGACACGGTATTGTAGAGAATGTAGACACGGTATTGTAGAGAATGTAGACACGGTAGTATTGTAGAGAATGTAGACACGGTATTGTAGAGAATGTAGACACGGTATTGTAGAGAATGTAGACACGGTATTGTAGAGAATGTAGACACGGTAGTATTGTAGAGAATGTAGACACGGTATTGTAGAGAATGTAGACACGGTAGTATTGTAGAGAATGTAGACACGGTATTGTAGAGAATGTAGACACGGTATTGTAGAGAATGTAGACACGGTAGTATTGTAGAGAATGTAGACACGGTATTGTAGAGAATGTAGACACGGTATTGTAGAGAATGTAGACACGGTATTGTAGAGAATGTAGACACGGTATTGTAGAGAATGTAGACACGGTATTGTAGAGAATGTAGACACGGTAGTATTGTAGAGAATGTAGACACGGTATTGTAGAGAATGTAGACACGGTATTGTAGAGAATGTAGACACGGTATTGTAGAGAATGTAGACACGGTATTGTAGAGAATGTAGACACGGTATTGTAGAGAATGTAGACACGGTATTGTAGAGAATGTAGACACGGTATTGTAGAGAATGTAGACACGGTATTGTAGAGAATGTAGACACGGTATTGTAGAGAATGTAGACACGGTATTGTAGAGAATGTAGACACGGTATTGTAGAGAATGTAGACACGGTATTGTAGAGAATGTAGACACGGTATTGTAGAGAATGTAGACACGGTAGTATTGTAGAGAATGTAGACACGGTATTGTAGAGAATGTAGACACGGTATTGTAGAGAATGTAGACACGGTATTGTAGAGAATGTAGACACGGTATTGTAGAGAATGTAGACACGGTATTGTAGAGAATGTAGACACGGTATTGTAGAGAATGTAGACACGGTATTGTAGAGAATGTAGACACGGTATTGTAGAGAATGTAGACACGGTATTGTAGAGAATGTAGACACGGTATTGTAGAGAATGTAGACACGGTATTGTAGAGAATGTAGACACGGTATTGTAGAGAATGTAGACACGGTAGTATTGTAGAGAATGTAGACACGGTATTGTAGAGAATGTAGACACGGTATTGTAGAGAATGTAGACACGGTAGTATTGTAGAGAATGTAGACACGGTATTGTAGAGAATGTAGACACGGTATTGTAGAGAATGTAGACACGGTATTGTAGAGAATGTAGACACGGTATTGTAGAGAATGTAGACACGGTATTGTAGAGAATGTAGACACGGTAGTATTGTAGAGAATGTAGACACGGTATTGTAGAGAATGTAGACACGGTATTGTAGAGAATGTAGACACGGTATTGTAGAGAATGTAGACACGGTATTGTAGAGAATGTAGACACGGTATTGTAGAGAATGTAGACACGGTATTGTAGAGAATGTAGACACGGTAGTATTGTAGAGAATGTAGACACGGTATTGTAGAGAATGTAGACACGGTAGTATTGTAGAGAATGTAGACACGGTATTGTAGAGAATGTAGACACGGTATTGTAGAGAATGTAGACACGGTAGTATTGTAGAGAATGTAGACACGGTAGTATTGTAGAGAATGTAGACACGGTATTGTAGAGAATGTAGACACGGTATTGTAGAGAATGTAGACACGGTAGTATTGTAGAGAATGTAGACACGGTATTGTAGAGAATGTAGACACGGTAGTATTGTAGAGAATGTAGACACGGTAGTATTGTAGAGAATGTAGACACGGTAGTATTGTAGAGAATGTAGACACGGTATTGTAGAGAATGTAGACACGGTAGTATTGTAGAGAATGTAGACACGGTAGTATTGTAGAGAATGTAGACACGGTAGTATTGTAGAGAATGTAGACACGGTATTGTAGAGAATGTAGACACGGTAGTATTGTAGAGAATGTAGACACGGTATTGTAGAGAATGTAGACACGGTAGTATTGTAGAGAATGTAGACACGGTAGTATTGTAGAGAATGTAGACACGGTATTGTAGAGAATGTAGACACGGTATTGTAGAGAATGTAGACACGGTAGTATTGTAGAGAATGTAGACACGGTATTGTAGAGAATGTAGACACGGTAGTATTGTAGAGAATGTAGACACGGTATTGTAGAGAATGTAGACACGGTATTGTAGAGAATGTAGACACGGTAGTATTGTAGAGAATGTAGACACGGTAGTATTGTAGAGAATGTAGACACGGTAGTATTGTAGAGAATGTAGACACGGTAGTATTGTAGAGAATGTAGACACGGTAGTATTGTAGAGAATGTAGACACGGTAGTATTGTAGAGAATGTAGACACGGTAGTATTGTAGAGAATGTAGACACGGTATTGTAGAGAATGTAGACACGGTAGTATTGTAGAGAATGTAGACACGGTATTGTAGAGAATGTAGACACGGTATTGTAGAGAATGTAGACACGGTAGTATTGTAGAGAATGTAGACACGGTATTGTAGAGAATGTAGACACGGTAGTATTGTAGAGAATGTAGACACGGTAGTATTGTAGAGAATGTAGACACGGTAGTATTGTAGAGAATGTAGACACGGTAGTATTGTAGAGAATGTAGACACGGTAGTATTGTAGAGAATGTAGACACCTTACCTCATTAGGTAAGTCTTTAAACTAAGTATTTGCAAATATAATAACAACATCAAATCTATTAAGCGCATATATTTTTTATATTGGTTCCACAGCTAACAACATCAAATCTATTAAGCGCATATATTTTATATTGGTTCCACAGCTAACAACATCAAATCTATTAAGCGCATATATTTTATATTGGTTCCACAGCTAACAACATCAAATCTATTAAGCGCATATATTTTATATTGGTTCCACAGCTAACAACATCAAATCTATTAAAGCATATATATTATATTGGTTACACATTTCCCTCATTTTAATAGGTTAAAGGTAGACCTACATTTACAACAAATTAGAAAAAACTGTTATAAAAATGACAATTATGTAGATTTGTTTAATATTATAAATTCGCTTTATTTTTTAACATGTTTTTCTCCGGGAGAAAAAAAAAAAGGGGGGGGGGCACATTTCTCTCATTTTAATATGTTAAAGGTAGACCTTTAGTTACGACGCTTTAAAAAATATGTTATAAAAATGCCTTATTAAAAATGTTAAATATTACATTTTCGCTTTATTATTGAACACATTTTTCTCCGACTGGGAATTGGGGGCACAACTGGACCCCCGCCCCCCACCTGATGGGTGGCACAACTGGACCCCCTCCCCCCACCTGATGGGGGCACAACTGGACCTCCTCCCCCCACCTGATGGGTGGCACAACTGGACCCCCTCCCCCCACCTGATGGGGGCACAACTGGACCTCCTCCCCCCTCCTGATGGGGGGCACAACTGGACCCACTCCCCCCACCTGATGCCTGAAATAAACACATTAAGAAACAATAATAAATTAGAAAAAAAAATTAGTGCGGTTTAATATTGGAAGCGGTCCAGTTTTGGAACAATAATGAGGTACAGTTTTTAACATTGATTTCCAGTTTTGGAACAATAATGAGGTACAGTTTTTAACATTGATTTCCAGTTTTGGAACAATAATGAGGTACAGTTTTTAACATTGATTTCCAGTTTTAGAACAATAATGAGGTACAGTTTTTAACATTGATTTCCAGTTTTGGAACAATAATGAGGTACAGTTTTTAACATTGATTTCCAGTTTTGGAACAATAATGAGGTACAGTTTTTAACATTGATTTCCAGTTTTGGAACAATAATGAGGTACAGTTTTTAACATTGATTTCCAGTTTTGGAACAATAATGAGGTACAGTTTTTAACATTGATTTCCAGTTTTGGAACAATAATGAGGTACAGTTTTTAACATTGATTTCCAGTTTTGGAACAATAATGAGGTACAGTTTTTAACATTGATTTCCAGTTTTGGAACAATAATGAGGTACAGTTTTTAACATTGATTTCCAGTTTTGGAACAATAATGAGGTACAGTTTTTAACATTGATTTCCAGTTTTGGAACAATAATGAGGTACAGTTTTTAACATTGATTTCCAGTTTTGGAACAATAATGAGGTACAGTTTTTAACATTGATTTCCAGTTTTGGAACAATAATGAGGTACAGTTTTTAACATTGATTTCCAGTTTTGGAACAATAATGAGGTACAGTTTTTAACATTGATTTCCAGTTTTGGAACAATAATGAGGTACAGTTTTTAACATTGATTTCCAGTTTTGGAACAATAATGAGGTACAGTTTTTAACATTGATTTCCAGTTTTGGAACAATAATGAGGTACAGTTTTTAACATTGATTTCCAGTTTTGGAACAATAATGAGGTACAGTTTTTAACATTGATTTCCAGTTTTGGAACAATAATGAGGTACAGTTTTTAACATTGATTTCCAGTTTTGGAACAATAATGAGGTACAGTTTTTAACATTGATTTCTATTTTTGGAACAATAATGAGGTACAGTTTTTAACATTGATTTCTATTTTTGGAACAATAATGAGGTACAGTTTTTAACATTGATTTCTAGTTTTGGAACAATAATGAGGTACAGTTTTTAACATTGATTTCTATTTTTGGAACAATAATGAGGTACAGTTTTTAACATTGATTTCTATTTTTGGAACAATAATGAGGTACAGTTTTTAACATTGATTTCTATTTTTGGAACAATAATGAGGTACATTTTTTAACATTGAATTCTATTTTTGGAACAATAATGCGGTACATTTTTTAACATTGAATTCTATTTTTGGAACAATAATGCAGTACATTTTTTAACATTGAATTCTATTTTTGGAACAATAATGCAGTACATTTTTTAACATTGAATTCTATTTTTGGAACAATAATGCAGTACATTTTTTAACATTGAATTCTATTTTTGGAACAATAATGAAGTACATTTTTTAACATTGAATCCTATTTATGGAACTACAATGCAGTACATATATTTAACATTGAATTCTACACTACACAGGTATCTAGATTACCTTTGATATATCGGATCATCAAATATATTGTTGTGTTCACTTTGGTTCAATCTTATTGAGCTTTTCGATGTTTCGTTGAAATCTTTGGTTCAACTATTTAACAAATAATTTTACTAAAATAATTCTACAGATGAAAATTTAGTAAAAATGAATGATATATTCGCTTTATTATTGTACACATTTATCTCGGGGGGCTTGATTCTCTCCAGGAGAGGTGTGGATAGGCATATGGTGTGGATAGGCATATGGTGTGGATAGGCATATGGTGTGGATAGGCATATGGTGTGGATAGGCATATGGTGTGGATATGCATATGGTGTGGATATGCATATGGTGTGGATAAGCATATGGTGTGGATAGGCATATGGTGTGGATAAGCATATTATTGACACGAAATTAAATTTAATAAAATTTAGTTCGATCATGTGACCAAAAAATGTTTTTTTCAGTAATGAAATATTTGTACAGAACATAGGCAAGCTACAAACAATTTGTACAGAACATAGGCAAGCTACAAACAATTTGTACAGAACATAGGCAAGCTACAAACAATTTGTACAGAACATAGGCAAGCTACAAACAATTTGTACAGAACATAGCCAAGCTACAAACAATTTGTACAGAACATAGGCAAGCTACAAACAATTTGTACAGAACATAGGCAAGCTACAAACAAAAATTATGCAAAACTAAATTTAGCTCTTCTTCTGGCATTTTGAATTTACATTTATTTATGAAAACCTTTTGTGGAGGGGCTCCTCTTCCCTTTTTGTCACTTGCGTCAAGTCTGCCATCACTGCACTCCTTGCGTCAAGTCTGCCATCACTGCACCCCTTGCATCAAGTCTGCCATCACTGCACTCCTTGCATCAAGTCTGCCATCACTGCACCCCTTCAAGTCTGCCATCACTGCACTCCTTGCATCAAGTCTGCCATCCCTGCACTCCTTGCATCAAGTCTGCCATCACTGCACTCCTTGCATCAAGTCTGCCATCACTGCACTCCTTGCATCAAGTCTGCCATCACTGCACCCCTTCAAGTCTGCAATCACTGCACCCCTTGCATCAAGTCTGCCATCACTGCACCCCTTCAAGTCTGCAATCACTGCACCCCTTGCATGATGTTATGGAGAAATAGCCGCTAAATCATATCCTTGTCCAAGTGTGAAAAACCTAATGTCATTGTTATAGAAATCACACCAGATGCTATGGAGGCACTCTTTTTTTGGGGCAACCTTTTCTGATGGCTTATTTAACAACAATCGACTAAGAAACTTTCTCAAGAGTTCAAGAGAGATAATATGACAAACTTTTTTGTTCCATTTGTTTTCAACCTAGTGATTTATTCAGGGCATGTAGGCTCGTTTAGTCTCAATTATGGCCTTTTACGTACAGAGTTTTGCTCGAATTTACTGAATTATTAGCCTACATATAAAGTTAGTGCCAGTATCCATTATTTGTTCCACTATTCAACGTTACCACATTTTAGTGTATGTATCACGCTCTATTGGGTAATTGTTACCACATTTTAGTGTATGTATCACGGTCTATTGGGTCAATGTTACCACATTTTAGTGTATGTGTCACGTTCTATTGGGTCAATGTTACAACATTTTAGTGTATGTATCACGTTCTATTGGGTCAATGTTACCACATTTTAGTGTATGTGTCACGTTCTATTGGGTCAATGTTACCACATTTTAGTGTATGTATCACGTTCTATTCGGTCAATGTTACCACATTTTAGTGTATGTGTCACGTTCTATTGGGTCAATGTTACAACATTTTAGTGTATGTGTCACGTTCTATTGGGTCAATGTTACCACATTTTAGTGTATGTGTCACGTTCTATTGGGTCAATGTTACCACATTTTAGTGTATGTATCACGTTCTATTGGGTCAATGTTACCACATTTTAGTGTATGTATCACGTTCTATTGGGTGTAAGGCACACACATTTTTTGGGGATACTAACAGAATCTTTTCAACAAACTTTAAACAGGGTGAGCATTTTGAGAGGGTGAGCATTTTGAGAGGGTGAGCATTTTGAGAGGGTGAGCATTTTGAGAGGGTGAGCATTTTGAGAGGGTGAGCATTTGACAGAAGAATGAAGCAATCAGATTAAAAATTTATATCTCATTTTGACCAAAGAATGGAGCAATCAGATTAAACAGGGTGAGCATTTTGACCAAAGAATGGAGCAATCAGATTAAACAGGGTGAGCATTTTGACCAAAGAATGGAGCAATCAGATTAAACAGGGTGAGCATTTTGACCAAAGAATGGAGCAATCAGATTAAACAGGGTGAGCATTTTGACCAAAGAATGGAGCAATCAGATTAAACATTTATATCTCATTTTGACCAAAGAATGGAGCAATCAGATTAAACATTTATATCTCATTTTGACCAAAGAATGGAGCAATCAGATTAAACAGGGTGAGCATTTTGACCAAAGAATGGAGCAATCAGATTAAACAGGGTGAGCATTTTGACCAAAGAATGGAGCAATCAGATTAAACAGGGTGAGCATTTTGACAAAAGAATGGAGCAATCAGATTAAACATTTATATCTCATTTTGACCAAAGAATGGAGCAATCAGATTAAACATTTATATCTCATTTTGACCAAAGAATGGAGCAATCAGATTAAACAGGGTGAGCATTTTGACCAAAGAATGGAGCAATCAGATTAAACAGGGTGAGCATTTTGACCAAAGAATGGAGCAATCAGATTAAACAGGGTGAGCATTTTGACAAAAGAATGGAGCAATCAGATTAAACATTTATATCTCATTATGACCAAAGAATGGAGCAATCAGATAAAACATTTATATCTCATTTTGTTTCTCTCTTTTTAGTTGCATGGCAAGTTTAAATGTTCAAATAAAGAAAAGAAAAAATTATAATTTTAATGCATCTTTAATTTTCATTTTCTCCGGTGCAACATTTTTTCAATAGAATTATTCTACTAGAATGTGCACATCAAAATGTCAGACAAAATAAAAAATGTCAGACAATCAAAATGTCAGACAATCAAAATGTCAGACAATCAAAATGTCAGACAAAATAAAAATGTCAGACAATCAAAATGTCAGACAAAATCAAAATGTCAGACAATCAAAATGTCAGACAATCAAAATGTCAGACAAAATAAAAATGTCAGACAATCAAAATGTCAGACAAAATCAAAATGTCAGACAAAATCAAAATGTCAGACAAAATCAAAATGTCAGACAAAATCAAAATGTCAGACAATCAAAATGTCAGACAAAATCAAAATGTCAGACAATCAAAATGTCAGACAAAATCAAAATGTCAGACAAAATCAAAATGTCAGACAAAATCAAAATGTCAGACAAAATAAAAAAGTCAGACAAAATAAAAATGTCAGACAAAATAAAAATGTCAGACAAAATCAAAATGTCAGACAAAATCAAAATGTCAGACAAAATCAAAATGTCAGACAAAATCAAAATGTCAGACAATCAAAATGTCAGACAAAATCAAAATGTCAGACAAAATCAAAATGTCAGACAAAATCAAAATGTCAGACAAAATCAAAATGTCAGACAAAATCAAAATGTCAGACAAAATCAAAATGTCAGACAAAATCAAAATGTCAGACAAAATCAAAATGTCAGACAAAATCAAAATGTCAGACAAAATCAAAATGTCAGACAATCAAAATGTAAGACAAAATAAAAATGTCAGACAATCAAAATGTCATATTTTCCAAACTGAAACAGTTGTCAAGTCATTGGTTTTGCACACAATTTGGCTGCCCCAAATATCTATCAGAGTCATCCTTTCACATTGATACATACAGACATATTTAATAGTGTTGGCCCACACTTAATCAGTGATGAGAATGAAGTTAAGCATCATTATATGCTATTGACATTATAGAAATACACTAATCCAAACATCACAGAAATAAAATATATGTTAAAGACACCCCCTCACATAGACACCTTTTAAATGTAAAGACAACATTCAATGTGTGCAGTTATATTAGCAGCTTATCTATTCAATGTGTGCAGTTATATTAGCAGCTTATCTAATGTACTTCATGTTGAAAAATGATAAGCACAGAAAATTGTAATGCATTCCCTGTCAATGGTCTGAAAAGGAATCCTCTCTTCCATGAACCTGTACCAAAACTGAAACAAAACTTTCTTGAACTGTTTAAAGTCTCTGCTCCAACTGGTAGGTAGTGTTCAGATATTCACTAAATGAACTGTTCGTGGTGATGCAGTAAACTGCAGCAAAGCTGTGCTGAAAACTGAAAATAAAGATGGAAAAAAAAAAGATTTTCATAAAAATATTTTTACAGCTGTAAGAATAAAATAAAGAGATGACTAAAAAACAAAGGTCCTTGTTTCATTTTTATTCACTTCAATTAAATATTGGTAAAACATAAACAGGTAAAATAAAGCTTACTTTCAAAAAAGATACAGGTTAATAATAATTTGGAAATGTCTTCCTCCTTTTTAGGCTAATCTCCATGCACATCTGTTGTCAATATTGATAATATAATGCTCTCTGACAACTGCAAACTACCTTATTGCTGGATTTATTCTTCTAAATACGAATAACAAATAGAAAAAAAAAAAAAAACGCTATTCCTTATTCTAATAGCTTAAAATGATAATAAGGAGGAGAGATTGCAAACAGTTTAGGTAAAAGGAAATAAGCAAAAGGATGGATGGGAAAACCCTGAGCAAAAGAATGGATGGGAAACCCTGAGCAAAAGAAGGCAAGAAAACAACAAATATGTCAGCTTGTTTCTATGAACAAACTATAGTAACAACAATATAAAAATAAACACTGAGATGCAATGCGGTTTCCAAGATGATAGCAGGAGAAATGTGAAAGAACTATAGTAGGTGAGATGACAACAAAGGAAATGTGAAAGAACTATAGTAGGTGAGATGACAACAAGAGAAATGTGATAGAACTATAGTAGGTGAGATGACAACAAGGGAAATGTGATAGAACAATAGTAGGTGAGATGACAACAAGAGAAATGTGATAGAACTATAGTAGGTGAGATGACAACAAGAGAAATGTGAAAGAACTATAGTAGGTGAGATGACAACAAGAGAAATGTGAAAGAACAACAGTAGGTGAGATGA
This sequence comes from Omphiscola glabra, assembly GCA_964017045.1. Classification (NCBI taxonomy): domain Eukaryota; kingdom Metazoa; phylum Mollusca; class Gastropoda; family Lymnaeidae; genus Omphiscola; species Omphiscola glabra. The sequence goes on along the minus strand of OZ024795.1, from coordinate 56,414,839 downwards.
CAACAAGAGAAATGTGATAGAACAATAGTAGGTGAGATGACAAAAAGAGAAATGTGATAGAACAACAGTAGGTGAGATGACAACAAGAGAAATGTGAAAGAACAACAGTAGGTGAGATGACAACAAGAGAAATGTGATAGAACAACAGTAGGTGAGATGACAACAAGAGAAATGTGAAAGAACAACAGTAGGTGAGATGACAACAAGAGAAATGTGATAGAACTATAGTAGGTGAGATGACAACAAGAGAAATGTGATAGAACAACAGTAGGTGAGATGACAACAAGAGAAATGTGAAAGAACTATAGTAGGTGAGATGACAACAAGAGAAATGTGAAAGAACTATAGTAGGTGAGATGACAACAAGGGAAATGTGATAGAACAATAGTAGGTGAGATGACAACAAGAGAAATGTGATAGAACTATAGTAGGTGAGATGACAACAAGAGAAATGTGATAGAACTATAGTAGGTGAGATGACAACAAGGGAAATGTGATAGAACAATAGTAGGTGAGATGACAACAAGAGAAATGTGATAGAACTATAGTAGGTGAGATGACAACAAGAGAAATGTGATAGAACTATAGTAGGTGAGATGACAACAAGAGAAATGTGATAGAACTATAGTAGGTGAGATGACAAGGGAAATGTGATAGAACAATAGTAGGTGAGATGTTGTTCTATCACATTTCTCTTGTCATCTCACCTACTGTTGTTCTATCACATTTTTCTTGCTTTCATCTATGGCAATTATGGCCTTAACTTGTGGCTGATCGCCAACTGTACCTCCCCACAACACCTCCCGGTAGGAGAGGACAGAATAAGAATTTTATTTGATTTAAACCTACCTTCTACGAATTAGAGTATATTTCTTTTTCCAGAATGCTTTGATCATGTCCATTAAATTTGTTTCCGTTTCATTATTTTTTTCCTTGGTCGTCCAACGCTGTTGATAATAATGAAGGTCTGGATCTTTCCTGTATTTTTCCAATGTTTCATTGACTGAAAAAAATAACAAAATCTAAATGCAAAGTATTCTATTTCATGTTATTATGCAAAGTACTTAATGTCATGTTTCTATGCAAAGTACTTTATTTCATGTTACTATGCAAAGTACTTTATTTCATGTTAATATGCAAAGTATTTTTATTTCATGTTACTATGCAAAGTACTTTATTTCATGTTAATATGCAAAGTATTTTTATTTCATGTTACTATGCAAAGTACTTTATTTCATGTTACTATGCAAAATGTTTAATTTCATGTTACTATGCAAAGTACTTTATTTCATATTACTAAGCAGAGTATTTGATTTTCATGTTACTATGCAAAGTATGTTATATCATGTTACTATGCAAAGTACTTTATTTCATGTTAATATGCAAAGTATTTTTATTTCATGTTACTATGCAAAGTACTTTATTTCATGTTACTATGCAAAATGTTTAATTTCATGTTACTATGCAAAGTACTTTATTTCATATTACTAAGCAGAGTATTTGATTTTCATGTTACTATGCAAAGTATGTTATATCATGTTACTATGCAAAGTACTTTATTTCACGTTACTATGCAAAGTACTTTAGTTCATGTTACTATGCAAAGTATGTTATATCATGTTACTATGAAAAGTGTGTTATTTCAAGTTACTGAGAAGATATACATAAATAAGCAATTAAGTATTGACCTTTATATTTTTCATTACGACAATGACAATGTTTTTATTTCCATTTCTATTTGTACTTATCCAGGAGGATGAAAGTAAATTATTCAACATAATCCTTTTAGCTCATGCCTGTTTAAGATCATCATATTAGAGAATATACCTTTTATTGCCTGTTTAAGATCATCATATCAAAGAATATACCTTTTACTGCATGTTTAAGATCATCCTATTAAAGAATATACCTTTTACTGCTTTTTAAAGATCATCATATTAAAGAATATTGCACAGTGAAGAGAGACTTATTTGTTTTGATAACTTTTAACAGCTAGCACTTTTATCTCTTCTTTAAAAAGGGATTTAATAAATTTTGCAATGTTTGAAATATAGTATGTGCAATGTTAGACCATATCCTGATAATTTAATGAGCAAGTAAATAGTTATCAAAAGTATAGATACAATTTTATGGGTTCATCTATAGGCCTAACTCTATTTTTCATACATCTAACTTTATATTCCATCTGTATAACTCTATATTCTCTCTGAATAACTCTATATCACAGCTGTATAACTCTATATTCCATCGGTATAACTCTATATCCCAGCTGTATAACTCTATATTCTATAAGTATAACACTATGTTCCCTCTGTATAACTATATTCTATCTGTATAACTCTATATTCCCTCCGTATAACTCTATAGTCCATGTAAATCACTAACCTGATGCTCCTTGTTCTATTGCTTGTTCAAATTTCTGGTATTTCCTGTTCAGCTCAGATTCAGTGGTGTTGACAAATAAATACATATAGCATGAAGGTGTTTCTGACACAGTGTAAACATTATGAAATCTACCGGCTGGGATCTAAACACAGAAAAATAAACAAAATGTTGCCTGTACATTTTTGTGGAAAAGTAAATGAAGCAATATTTAATTTGTCTAAATACAAGTTATAAATAAAATCTATAATCTATTAAAATAATTTGTTAAAAAGACCGGTGGTTCTTGAGGTTTTATTTTGAGAGTGGAATTATTTGATCCTGAAAACGGGTCCAACTTTTGGGATGATGATGTGCACAGGTTTGACAGTAAGCATTTCAACTTTTGGGATGATGATGTGCACAGGTTTGACAGTAAGCATTCCAACTTTTGGGATGATGATGTGCACAGGTTTGATAGTAAGCATTTCAAAACTTTTCATGGGTTTCTGACTTTAGACTTGTCTAACTTCTACACAAAATGATGAATGAACATTTTAGACTTGTCTAATTTCTACACAAAATGATGCATGAACATTTTAGACTTGTCTAACTTCTACACAAAATGATGCATGAACATTTTAGACTTGTCTAACTTCTACACAAAATGATGCATGAACATTCTCAAATAATGCTGCCATCCTAACGGCTCATAGCAGATGCCAGGGCAGCCTTGAAGCTTTCGAGAGATGTCGAGTTCACGGCGGAATTGTCCAGTTGGTTCCAAGCGATTATTGTGCGTGGAAAGAATGATTGTTTATGTTGCACTATGTTACTCCGAGGCACAGTGAAGCATTTGCTATTGTTCAGGGTGTAATTTCTCATGGGGTTGTCAGATGTTAAGTCAGTGTTAAGTGACTGTTTGGCTCTTATTAATCGGCCTGGCTTCTGTGGGGTGAGATAATTGTTTGCTTGGATGGCCGGCATTAGCCCCATGACCACTTTATATAAGAATGTTAGGTGGATCTTTTCTCGTCTCTCCTTGAGGGTGGGGATGTCAAATCTGTTTAAGAGGTCAGTGACGTAGCCAGGAGTGGTGGTTTTATAGTCACGTGCTATGGAGCGCATTGCGTTACGTTGGATTCGCTTCAATTTTTCCACGTCTTGCTTTAGGCATGGGTCCCAGATGATTGCACCATATTCAAGTATCGGACGGACAAGTGCAAGATAGTTATTTCGATTGCAGGATGTTGGGCAGTGGCACAGATTTCTTCGAATAAAACCTAGTGTGGAGTTTGCTTTTTTTGAAATGTGAGGTGACCATTTTAGGTTATTTGAGAAGAGAATTCCAAGGTATGGATTGTTTGTTACTTGTTGAAGGATTGTCCTATTTTGGGTGTACATATAGCTTGATGGGTTTTTTTTTGAGATGCTCATTATGTAGCATTTGGTTTCATTAAATTTCATGCCCCATTTGTCTGCCCAATTCATAAGGCACTCCAAATCTGCTTGAAGTTGGTTGTGGTCATCGTAGTCGATTATCTCTCTGTAGACAAGACAGTCATCTGCAAACAGCCTCACTTGAGATTTTACAGTATCAGGGAGGTCGTTTATGTGACAGAGAAAGAGAAGGGGGCCCAGCACTGTGCCTTGAAGAACTCTTGAGTCTACGGTGGCTTTGCCTGATCAGATGCCATCTACCACTACTTGCATGGTCCGTTTTGTTAGGAATGTTGACAGCCAGGAGTGAAGGTTGCCGGTAATGCCATAGTGGTGGAGTTTGTGTAGAAGACATCTGTGTGGAACAGTGTCAAAGACCTTGGAGAAGTCGAGAATTGCCATGTTGACCTGGTTACCTTTGTCATAGGAGGCAAGGAGGTCATTGGTGGTGATGATTAATTGAGTTTCTGTGGAGTATCCAGAGCGGAAACCGTGGTTTAGAGTGGTCAAAATGTTGTAGTGTTCAAGGTGGTTCATGATGTGATGACAGATGATGTGTTTTAGAATTTTGCATGGGACGGAGGTCAGGGATATCTGGCGGTAGTTTGCTGGGTTATAACGGTCACCTTTCTTGTAGGCACTAGTGATATTTGCATCAAGCCAGTCTAGTGGGAGTTTGCCAGAGTCAAGCGACTTTTGGAAAATGTGGGTGATGGTTAGGGTAATGTTATCAGCCAGGACATTGTTTGGGATACAGTCAGGTCCGGGTGCTTTATTGGGCTTGAGGTTTTTGAGAAGTTTGGCTACTCCTTGTTCAGTTATGTTGAGGGGGCCTATTGTACCAACTCCTTGTCCAGTTATGTTGAGGGGGCCTATTGTACCAACTCCTTGTCCAGTTATGTTGAGGGGGCCTATTGTACCAACTCCTTGTCCAGTTATGTTGAGGGGGCCTATTGTACCAACTCCTTGTCCAGTTATGTTGAGGGGGCCTATTGTACCAACTCCTTGTCCAGTTATGTTGAGGGGGCCTATTGTACCAACTCCTTGTTCAGTTATGTTGAGGGGGCCTATTGTACCAACTCCTTGTTCAGTTATGTTGAGGGGGCCTATTGTACCAACTCCTTGTCCAGTTATGTTGAGGGGGCCTATTGTACCAACTCCTTGTTCAGTTATGTTGAGGGGGCCTATTGTACCAGGTGAAGGTGTTAGGGATGGTATGACTGTTGTGGTAATTTTGGTGAAGACAGATTGAAACTGCCTTAGGAGAATCTCCGCTTTGCATTGGCTATCGCTTACAAGTTGCCCGTATTCTAGTAGGGGGGCTACGCCAATGTTGTCTTGCTTCTTGGATTTTATGTAGCGCCAGAATGGTTTTGTGTTGTTGTTTTCAAGGCCTTCTTGAATGACTCCATTTATGTGCTGCCACTCTCCTCTTCTTAGTTACCTACGACAGTATGAGGTGACAAATTATTGATGATTGCCATTCCATTTCTGCACTGTGCCAGAAGGTAAATGTGTAACTTTGTAAGACCTCATACTGCAGCATCTCTATAAAAAATTGTAAGACCTCATACTGCAGCATCTCTATAAAAAATTGTAAGACCTCATACTGCACTGTATAAAATTGTGAAATTTTTTATATCTTTTTTATGATTCTTGAAGTTTCTATCAAATTCGAGAAGATTCGATTTTTAAAAATTATATTAATGTCCTTTTTATGTTTCAATAAGTCTTTATGATTTTTCTCAAATGTTATTAAAATAGATTTAAAGACATTTTTGAGTTTCTAGAAAGTTCTAAATGAGTGTAGTAGGTTCTACAATGTATTTTCCTTATAATAGCCAAAGCTATTTAAGAAGGTCTATGTTACAATTGATTGATTGATTGATTGATTGATTGATTGAGTACTTGTGTCCATGCTATTTTAGCATGCTCACAGCGCTATGATGTATCCAGGAATATCATTTGAAGAAAACATTCCAAAAATGAGAAAATGCGCGAGAGATTTCCTGCGGCCTGTTAAGTGACTCTGGAACTATCATCACTGTTAAAGCACGCAACAAGACATTCGGTCTATGGCAAATTAGTTGTAGGAGCCAATTATCAAGTGAATTGGGTATAATGTCAGTAGAAGGAGTTGGTCATATTCATTTTATCATCTTACTAAAGGAATAATAAGTATCCGAAGACATACATTCTGATTTTGGCCGAAGTCTTTAGTGTATTTTCCACAAATTTGACTATTTCTTCCAAACAATTTTTGTTGAAATTTCAGATTTCCTTTCTTTTGTGCTCTTGTTGTTTTTATTCCACCATCTCGTTGCAAGCAGCTACGTAAATTGTTGCATCAGAATAGGGATAACTAAAATGTGACCCTATCTTAGGGATAACTAAAATGTGACCCTATCTTAGGATAACTAAAATGTGACCCTATCTTAGGGATAACTAAAATGTGACCCTATCTTAGGGATAACTAAAATGTGACCCTATCTTAGGGATAACTAAAATGTGACCCTAACTTAGGGATAACTAAAATCTGACCCTATCTTAGGATAACTAAAATCTGACCCTATCTTAGGATAACTAAAATCTGACTTATCTTAGGGATAACTAAAATGTGACCCTATCTTAGGGATAACTAAAATGTGACCCTATCTTAGGGATAACTAAAATTACTCCTTTAGAAATGGGGATCCTACTTTATTTTAATTTATATATGATCATAGATTTGACCTTTTTTAATGAGACATCTATGAAAAGTTATATTTGTATTTAAATCATGGTTCTTGGCCATGCTCAGATTTAATAAATCAACTGATATAGGTTTGGAAACTAAATTCAACGTTTAAAAGAGTTATTATAAATCTGGCTTTTTTTTTTTAGATGTTAACCGGGACTTGAGTGAAATTTTTTTGACAGGGCCCATTTGTGTAGTTGTTTGGTGTATAATGTTTCAAAACCTGGTGGGGTAAGGGGGGGTGGCACTCTCAAATGTTTCATATATCCTTACAACTGGTAATGTGGTAGGGATGGCACTCTCAAATGTTTCATATATCCTTACAACTGGTAATGTAGATTGATGTTTAAATCATGCTTCCCTATTGCCGATAAACTCATCCATTTAACAATAAAGCTTAAATTTAAGTCCTAAATCATGTGTAATATTAATCATGCAACATAAATATGATGATTAATCAACAGGAAACCATCCCTGAAAATATGCTTGAAATGAGTCCTTCATATACAATTTTCTAAGAAATTAAGGTCAAAAGAAATCTATCCATGCAGCAATACAATTTTCTAAGAAATTAAGGTCAAAAGAAATCTATCCATGCAGCAATACAATTTTTCATCCAGTTATCAGCTACATGAATAGGGTTTGACATTTCTCAGACCCGAAAACATCATAGCGTTACTATTTTTAGAACATTGGACAAAACATGGCAGCTAATAGTGTGTTTCAGATATCATTCGGACGATTCTTGTATCTAGACACACTGTTACATGTGCTGTACCCGCAATGAAGTCACTGTAACATGTGCCATATGCGCAATTAAGTTCCATTTCACAAAATAGTTGTCAAAAAAATTGTGTCAAATATTTGGTAAAATGACCTCTTGGCTAACATAGTAGTAACCAATGAACAGTGATGACATTTGGACCTTTGGGCTAACATAGTAGTACTGAACAGTGATGATATTTGGGCCTCTTCGCTAACATAGTAGTACTGAACAGTGATGAAATTTGGGCCTCTTCGCTAACATAGTAATGTTGAGCAATGATGACATTTGGGCCTCTTCGCTAACATAGTAGTACTGAACAGTGATGACATTTGGGCCTCTTCGCTAACATAGTAGTACTGAACAGTGATGACATTTGGGCCTCTTCGCTAACATAGTAGTACTGAACAGTGATGACATTTGGGCCTCTTCGCTAACATAGTAGTACTGAACAGTGATGACATTTGGGCCTCTTCGCTAACATAGTAGTACTGAACAGTGATGACATTTGGGCCTCTTCGCTAACATAGTAGTACTGAACAGTGATGACATTTTGTCCGACCCGAATACCCCGGATGATTACACAGTTCTATTTATAGATTTCCGTCATTAAATGACAAGCCATATTCAAGACTTTGGCAGAACAATAATCATGAAATAAATAGTCCAGCCAAAGTACAAATCAGATCACTCAACAAAATGTGCAGTGCACATTGAAATAAATAGTCCAGCCAAAGTACAAATCAGATCACTCAACAAAATGTGCAGTGCACATTGAAATAAATGGTCCAGCCAAAGTACAAATCAGATCACTCAACAAAATGTGCAGTGCACATTGAAATAAATGGTCCAGCCAAAGTACAAATCAGATCACTCAACAAAATGTGCAGTGCACATTGAAATAAATGGTCCAGCCAAAGTACAAATCAGATCACTCAACAAAATGTGCAGTGCACATTGAAATAAATAGTCCAGCCAAAGTACAAATCAGATCACTCAACAAAATGTGCAGTGCACATTGAAATAAATGGTCCAGCCAAAGCACAAATCAGATCACTCAACAAAATGTGCAGTGCACATTGAAATAAATGGTCCAGCCAAAGTACAAATCAGATCACTCAACAAAATGTGCAGTGCACATTGAAATAAATAGTCCAGCCAAAGTACAAATCAGATCACTCAACAAAATGTGCAGTGCACATTGAAATAAATGGTCCAGCCAAAGCACAAATCAGATCACTCAACAAAATGTGCAGTGCACATTGAAATAAATGGTCCAGCCAAAGCACAAATCAGATCACTCAACAAAATGTGCAGTGCACATTGAAATAAATGGTCCAGCCAAAGTACAACACAATTCACTCAACAAAATGTGCAGTGCACATTGAAATAAATAGTCCAGCCAAAGTACAAATCAGATCACTCAACAAAATGTGCACATTGAGCATCATAATTCTCTCACAAAACCTATATCTTAAGAAAATTATGTAATTTGTCTCTTTCACACCTGCAAGTAGGCTGGACTGACCATCAATCTTAACAAGGTAAAATTCTTGTCCCCAGGAGCAGACTCTCTTTTGCCAATTTTTTTATAAGGGTAATGCCTGGAAGTTTTTTATAGGGGTAATGCCTGGAAGTTTTTTATAGGGGTAATGTCTTGAAGTATTTTATGGGGGTAATGCCTGGGGTAATGCCTGGAAGTTTTTTATAGGGGTAATGCCTGGATGTATTTTATGGGGGTAATGTCTGGGGTAATGCCTAAAAGTTTTTTATAGGGGTAAATGTCTGGAAGTATTTTATGGGGGTAATGCCTGGGGTAATGCCTGGAAGTTTTTTATAGGGGTAATGCCTGGAGGTATTTTATGGGGGTACTGTCTGGGGTAATGTCTGGAAGTATTTTATGGGGGTAATGCCTGGAAGTTGTTTGAGAACTTAACATACCTTGGATATCCCATACCCTGATCATTCCCCTTACAAGATGTTTGACCAATATGAAACGACTCCAGTCTCTTAGAGAGGACCAAACTGCTTGTCTGTAAGGTATTCATGCTAAATCTTTTAAGGTAAATTGAACCGGACCACCTACATGAGCAAGCAGACAGTTACTACCAGATATATTGGCTATATAGAATAATAACCAGTTACCACTAGATATATTGGCTATATAGAATAATAACCAGTTACCACTAGATATATTGGCTATATAGAATAATAACCAGTTACCACTAGATATATTGGCTATATAGAATTATAAAATGGGCTCGTATTTTGGCTGAGTATTTTAGCTGAGTATTTTAGCTAAAATTTAAGAATAATTTCCAGGCACCCGTAGGGTGCAGAATGTCAACAAAACCTACAATCTCAGAGTATCACTGACATCCAGAAGAACAAAATCTACAATCTCAGAATATCACTGACATCCAGAAGAACAAAATCTACAATCTCAGAATATCACTGACATCCAGAAGAACAAAATCTACAATCTCAGAATATCACTGACATCCAGAAGAACAAAATCTACAATCTCAGAATATCACTGACATCCAGAAGAACAAAATCTACAATCTCAGAATATCACTGACATCCAGAAGAACAAAATCTACAATCTCAGAATATCACTCACATCCAGAAGAACAAAATCTACAATCTCAGAATATCACTGACATCCAGAAGAACAAAATCTACAATCTCAGAATATCACTGACATCCAGAAGAACAAAATCTACAATCTCAGAATATCACTCACATCCAGAAGAACAAAATCTACAATCTCAGAATATCACTGACATCCAGAAGAACAAAATCTACAATCTCAGAATATCACTGACATCCAGAAGAACAAAATCTACAATCTCAGAATATCACTGACATCCAGAAGAACAAAATCTACAATCTCAGAATATCACTGACATCCAGAAGAACAAAATCTGCAATCTCAGAATATCACTGACATCCAGAAGAACAAAATCTACAATCTCAGAATATCACTGACATCCAGAAGAACAAAATCTACAATCTCAGAATATCACTGACATCCAGAAGAATAAAATCTACAATCTCAGAATATCACTGACATCCAGAAGAACAAAATCTACAATCTCAGAATATCACTGACATCCAGAAGAACAAAATCTACAATCTCAGAATATCACTGACATCCAGAAGAACAAAATCTACAATCTCAGAATATCACTCACATCCAGAAGAATAAAATCTACAATCTCAGAATATCACTGACATCCAGAAGAACAAAATCTACAATCTCAGAATATCACTGACATCCAGAAGAACAAAATCTACAATCTCAGAATATCACTGACATCCAGAAGAACAAAATCTACAATCTCAGAATATCACTGACATCCAGAAGAACAAAATCTACAATCTCAGAATATCACTGACATCCAGAAGAACAAAATCTACAATCTCAGAATATCACTGACATCCAGAAGAACAAAATCTACAATCTCAGAATATCACTCACATCCAGAAGAACAAAATCTACAATCTCAGAATATCACTGACATCCAGAAGAATAAAATCTACAATCTCAGAATATCACTGACATCCAGAAGAACAAAATCTACAATCTCAGAATATCACTGACATCCAGAAGAACAAAATCTACAATCTCAGAATATCACTCACATCCAGAAGAACAAAATCTACAATCTCAGAATATCACTCACATCCAGAAGAATAAAATCTACAATCTCAGAATATCACTGACATCCAGAAGAACAAAATCTACAATCTCAGAATATCACTGACATCCAGAAGAACAAAATCTACAATCTCAGAATATCACTGACATCCAGAAGAACAAAATCTACAATCTCAGAATATCACTGACATCCAGAAGAACAAAATCTACAATCTCAGAATATCACTGACATCCAGAAGAACAAAATCTACAATCTCAGAATATCACTGACATCCAGAAGAACAAAATCTACAATCTCAGAATATCACTGACATCCAGAAGAACAAAATCTACAATCTCAGAATATCACTGACATCCAGAAGAACAAAATCTACAATCTCAGAATATCACTCACATCCAGAAGAACAAAATCTACAATCTCAGAATATCACTGACATCCAGAAGAACAAAATCTACAATCTCAGAATATCACTCACATCCAGAAGAATAAAATCTACAATCTCAGAATATCACTGACATCCAGAAGAACAAAATCTACAATCTCAGAATATCACTCACATCCAGAAGAACAAAATCTACAATCTCAGAATATCACTGACATCCAGAAGAACAAAATCTACAATCTCAGAATATCACTGACATCCAGAAGAACAAAATCTACAATCTCAGAATATCACTGACATCCAGAAGAACAAAATCTACAATCTCAGAATATCACTGACATCCAGAAGAACAAAATCTACAATCTCAGAATATCACTGACATCCAGAAGAATAAAATCTACAATCTCAGAATATCACTGACATCCAGAAGAACAAAATCTACAATCTCAGAATATCACTGACATCCAGAAGAACAAAATCTACAATCTCAGAATATCACTGACATCCAGAAGAACAAAATCTACAATCTCAGAATACCACTCACATCCAGAAGAATAAAATCTACAATCTCAGAATATCACTGACATCCAGAAGAACAAAATCTACAATCTCAGAATATCACTGACATCCAGAAGAACAAAATCTACAATCTCAGAATATCACTGACATCCAGAAGAACAAAATCTACAATCTCAGAATATCACTGACATCCAGAAGAACAAAATCTACAATCTCAGAATATCACTGACATCCAGAAGAACAAAATCTACAATCTCAGAATATCACTGACATCCAGAAGAACAAAATCTACAATCTCAGAATATCACTGACATCCAGAAGAACAAAATCTACAATCTCAGAATATCACTGACATCCAGAAGAACAAAATCTACAATCTCAGAATATCACTGACATCCAGAAGAACAAAATCTACAATCTCAGAATATCACTCACATCCAGAAGAACAAAATCTACAATCTCAGAATATCACTGACATCCAGAAGAACAAAATCTACAATCTCAGAATATCACTGACATCCAGAAGAATAAAATCTACAATCTCTGAATATCACTGACATCCAGAAGAACAAAATCTACAATCTCAGAATATCACTCACATCCAGAAGAACAAAATCTACAATCTCAGAATATCACTGACATCCAGAAGAACAAAATCTACAATCTCAGAATATCACTGACATCCAGAAGAACAAAATCTACAATCTCAGAATATCACTGACATCCAGAAGAACAAAATCTACAATCTCAGAATATCACTGACATCCAGAAGAACAAAATCTACAATCTCAGAATATCACTGACATCCAGAAGAACAAAATCTACAATCTCAGAATATCACTGACATCCAGAAGAACAAAATCTACAATCTCAGAATATCACTGACATCCAGAAGAACAAAATCTACAATCTCAGAATATCACTCACATCCAGAAGAACAAAATCTACAATCTCAGAATATCACTGACATCCAGAAGAACAAAATCTACAATCTCAGAATATCACTCACATCCAGAAGAATAAAATCTACAATCTCTGAATATCACTGACATCCAGAAGAACAAAATCTACAATCTCAGAATATCACTCACATCCAGAAGAACAAAATCTACAATCTCAGAATATCACTGACATCCAGAAGAACAAAATCTACAATCTCAGAATATCACTGACATCCAGAAGAACAAAATCTACAATCTCAGAATATCACTGACATCCAGAAGAACAAAATCTACAATCTCAGAATATCACTGACATCCAGAAGAACAAAATCTACAATCTCAGAATATCACTGACATCCAGAAGAACAAAATCTACAATCTCAGAATATCACTCACATCCAGAAGAACAAAATCTACAATCTCAGAATATCACTGACATCCAGAAGAACAAAATCTACAATCTCAGAATATCACTCACATCCAGAAGAATAAAATCTACAATCTCTGAATATCACTGACATCCAGAAGAACAAAATCTACAATCTCAGAATATCACTCACATCCAGAAGAACAAAATCTACAATCTCAGAATATCACTGACATCCAGAAGAACAAAATCTACAATCTCAGAATATCACTGACATCCAGAAGAACAAAATCTACAATCTCAGAATATCACTGACATCCAGAAGAACAAAATCTACAATCTCAGAATATCACTGACATCCAGAAGAACAAAATCTACAATCTCAGAATATCACTGACATCCAGAAGAACAAAATCTACAATCTCAGAATATCACTCACATCCAGAAGAACAAAATCTCCTTTTATTTTAAGCGGGACAAGAGAAATGAATTTATGTTAAGCAGGACAAGAGAAATGAATTTATTTTAAGCAGGACAAGAGAAATGAATTTATTTTAAGCGGGACAAGAGAAATGAATTTATTTTAAGCGGGACAAGAGAAATGAATTTATTTTAAGAGGGACAAGAGAAATGAATTTATTTTAAGAGGGACAAGAGAAATGAATTTATTTTAAGAGGGACAAGAGAAAGAATTTATTTTAAGAGGGACAAGAGAAATGAATTTATTTTAAGAGGGACAAGAGAAATGAATTTATTTTAAGAGGGAGAAGAGAAATTACTTTATTTTAAAAGGGACAAGAGAAATTATTTTATTTTAAGAGGGACAAGAGAAATTACTTTATTTTAAGAGGGACAAGAGAAATTACTTTATTTTAAAAGGGACAAGAGAAATGACCAACCTGTAGAGATTCATTAGCATTGAGTGTTATGTTTCTTTTTTGATCTAGAAGTTCCACAATAACCTTCCCATCAAGTACAGACAAAGTTGTGTTTTTGAAGTCAGCTTGTACATAGTTTTCTAGATGTAAGCCTGCAAAACAAACAAACACAATCAATACATAATACACTTTATTAATGGCATATAGGCTACACATGAGACACTTTACTAACGGCATATAGGCTAAATATGATACACTTTATTAATAGTATGTAGGCTACACATGAGACACTTTACTAACAGCATATAGGCTTCACAGGATACACTTTATTAATGGCATATAGGTTACATGTGATCCACTTTACAAATGGCATATAGGCTACACATTGTTATGTTGACAACGTGTTAACATCATATTTCCCCGTGCATAAACTCTAGCTGACCCCAAGTTCGGTACTGCAATTGGGGTGTGGCTAACTAAATATAGTCTCCCTTGACCTTGTTTACAACTAAATAAAATCTATAGTCTGTATTATTTAGATTTGTGTGGAAAAATCTAGAGAAATCAGGAAAGAAAAACAATGTAGAAGCCCGTTCGAGAAATGTATTTGAATATATATTGGGCGACAGGAAGGAAGAGGGGGAGAGATATTTTTGGGATTACGATAGAGTTTTGCTATACGAGAAAAATTTGTTTACTAGCATTTGATGTGTATGTGTAGATTCCTTTTCATCATTGTACCTTTTTACAACATTGTATCTTCTTCAACATTGTACCGGTACAAGCAAATCATTATACAGTAAGTCAATAGCTTTAATTTCTTTCTTTCTGATTTTGTAATTTATTATGAACTGAATAAAATTATTAAATTGTAATTAGCCCTAGTTTGAGTATCATTTCTTTGTTATTGTATTTAGTTTTTGGTATCATATTCTGTTGCATATTCTGTTGCGTATTCTGTTGCATATTTTGTTGCGTACTGTTTGTCAGCGAGCCATTTAATTAAATAAGAGATTAAATTCTCTAATCTTACAACAATATGTAACAACATGATCCACTTTACTAATGGTATATAGGCTACAATTGACCCACTTTACTAATGGTATATAGGCTACAATTGACCCACTTTACTAATGGTATATAGGCTACAATTGACCCACTTTACTAATGGTATATAGGCTACACTTGACCCACTTTACTAATGGTATATAGGCTACACTTGATCCACTTTACTAATGGTATATAGGCTACACTTGATCCACTTTACTAATTCATGTAACAAGACACTAAGAATTAAAATTAAATACATATTCACCTGGAAAATCTGCAACAAAAACAACATTTGCAAATTCATCATCTAAAGATGCTTCTATGTGTTGTAATTTTGTTCTCCAGTCAGATAAGTCAACCATCAAGGGCATAATAAAAGATGGACTATTGAAAGGGCTCCATGCAGCAGTTAATAGGTCAACATTTGGATTCACCATTCTTAAAAAAAAATTTAATTAAAAGTGATGGTTCAGTATTCCAGATGATAAAAAAATAACTTTATCTGTAGGAAAAAATATATCCAGCTCTTCATTTATTTCATGCAGTTCTTTGGCCCGTTAAGCCCTGTGAAATATCTAATAGCCCAGTTTTCTATGTATTCCTCACATTGTATTATGTACATTAACTGCAAAATTGTCAATAAAGAATGATTTGCCACAAATGTATACAAAGCAGTGGGTGCCCCTAATAGAGATCCCTTTCACTGGGGATACCATAACAAATACCATGAATGCACTACTTGGGTTAGGAAACATTTGCTCTCATTGCCTCAAGTTCCAGGGATTAAATATTTAAAAAATCCCTGAATGATAAGTTGTTTATTGTGTTGACAATATGACAAGTTGTTTATTGTGTTGACAATATGATAAGTTGTTTATTGTGTTGACAATATGATAAGTTGTTTATTGTGTTGACAATATGATAAGTTGTTTATTGTTTTGACAATATGATAAGTTGTTTATTGTGTTGACAATATGACAAGTTGTTTATTGTGTTGACAATATGATAAGTTGCTTATTGTGTTGACAATTTACCTTTGTTGAAATCTTTCATTTAATGACTGCCAAACGTCAAAGTAAATCTCCACATGGGTAATATTGTAGCTTTTAAGGTGACCTGAAATACATTGGGCATACTGTTGCATCATATCTGCATGTGACGACCATCTTCTATTACCTGCTGCCCAGACCTTGGGAACAAGAACAATAGACACATTTTTAAACATTTAGTTTTTCTCTCTATACTATAACAAATATTATATGTATGTGTATGGCCAAGCAAACCAAACTGCAAGACTATGTAGATTTTATTAGAATAAAAATAATATTGTCATAACAGAAGTTCAACAAAATTAATGATAATTCAATCAAAATGTACAACATGCTTCATATTTATATTTTGTGAAATTTGACATTGCCTCTCATTCTTATACTTTGATTATATGACAATACAGATGAACTTTGTCACAATACAGATGAGCTTTGTCACAATACAGATGAGCTTTGTCACAATACAGATGAGCTTTGTCACAATACAGATGAGCTTTGTCACAATACAGATGAGCTTTGTCACAATACAGATGAGCTATGTCACAATACAGATGAGCTTTGTCACAATACAGATGAGCTTTGTCACAATACAGATGAGCTTTGTCACAATACAGATGAGCTTTGTCACAATACAGATGAGCTTTGTCACAATACAGATGAGCTTGTCCTATGCACACCTCCACTGTTGTTGTTTATTGCACTTAACATGAGCTTGTCCTATGCACACCTCCACTGTTGTTGTTTATTGCACTTAACATGAGCTTGTCATATGCACAGCTCCACTGAAGCTGGCCATGCTAAGGTGTCATTTCCTGACTGTTTCAAATGAAGGTGGCCATGCTAAGGTGTCATTTCCTGACTGTTTCAAATGAAGGTGGCCATGCTAAGGTGTCATTTCCTGACTGTTTCAAATGAAGGTGGCCATGCTAAGGTGTCATTTCCTGACTGTTTCAAATGAAGATGGCCATGCTAAGGTGTCATTTCCTGACAGTTTCAAATGAAGGTGGCCATGCTAAGGTGTCATTTCCTGACTGTTTCAAATGAAGGTGGCCATGCTAAGCAATGATGGATGATGGATTGCACTTTTATTTCAGTTAGCTCTGTCTTCCTCTAACTTGCATCTAGTAGGTGTGTTGCTCTGTCTTCCTCTAACTTGCATCTAGTAGGTGTGTTGATCTGTCTTCCTCTAACTTGCATCTAGTAGGTGTGTTGCCCTGTCTTCCTCTAACTTGCATCTAGTAGGTGTGTTGATCTGTCTTCCTCTAACTTGCATCTAATAGGTGTGTTGCTCTGTCTTCCTCTAACTTGCATCTAGTAGGTGTGTTGCCCTGTCTTCCTCTAACTTGCATCTAGTAGGTGTGTTGCCCTGTCTTCCTCTAACTTGCATCTAGTAGGTGTGTTGCCCTGTCTTCCTCTAACTTGCATCTAGTAGGTGTGTTGCTCTGTCTTCCTCTAACTTGCATCTAGTAGGTGTGTTGCCCTGTCTTCCTCTAACTTGCATCTAGTAGGTGTGTTGCCCTGTCTTCCTCTAACTTGCATCTAGTAGATGTGTTGCCCTGTCTTCCTCTAACTTGCACCTAGTAGGTGTGTTGCTCTGTCTTCCTCTAACTTGCATCTAGTAGGTGTGTTGCTCTGCCTTCCTCTAACTTGCATCTAGTAGGTGTGTTGATCTGTCTTCCTCTAACTTGCACCTAGTAGGTGTTGCCCTGTCTTCATCTATACTTGCATCTAGTAGGTGTTGCCCTGTCTTCCTCTATATTTGCATCTAGGTGTGTTGCCCTGTCTTCCTCTATACCTGCATCTAGTAGGTGTGTTGCCCTGTCTTCCTCTATACTTGCATCTAGTAGGTGTGTTGCCCTGTCTTTCTCTATACTTGCATCTAGTAGGTGTGTTGCCCTGTCTTCCTCTATACTTGCATCTAGTAGGTGTGTTGCCCTGTCTTCCTCTATACTGGCATCTAGTAGGTGTGTTGGTATCATGAGGACAAAAGATTCTTTATTTTGTATTGAAGCTAAGAGATTTGGAAATTTATTGTATAATAGGGTTGTACCAAGATAGAGCTTTTAAGTAGACAAATGAAGCACAAACATTTTTGTGTTCATAAAACAGCAAATGTTACATAAATACAACAATCCTTTTGTCTTCTTTCCAAACATTTCAATAGTACTAACCACAGTGGCATGTTGGAAATTGCAGTTACTGGCATATTGTATGTATGTAGTACAACTAATAGAATTTACATGGAGAACAAATAAATTAAAAGATCAGGTACATTGAATCCAAAACGGTATTAACCAAATTCACAACATTGCTATGATGTGTTTTCCTGCTTGTTTTTTATATTGTACTTCCCCCAATTTTCTTTCGGTTCCTCTGATTTTTGTATTGGTGAGGTACTTGCACCCATTCTTTTTCTTTTACTTTCTTTCTATTGCAGACCTACATTTGAAGCCTAAGAAATGGCAAGCCTAAAAAACTGCAGTTTTGGGAGTTTTCTTGTTTGGTTCAGTCAAAAATGGAGAGTCTTTCCAGTCAAAAGTTACAGCATTTTTATGTAACAATGTAAGCATTTTTGATTGATTGGAGTACTTATATAGCGCTCATTCCATGCTATGATAGCATGTTCACGGCGCTCCGATGTTCGAGAGGTCTCACTGCTGCCAGTTAGGCGCATGTGAACTCCATCTCCCCATCTCCGGGTTTTTATGTAACAATGTAAGCAATCAGCATTTTTATGTAACAATGTAAGCAATCAGCATTTTTATGTAACAATGTAAGCAATCAGCACTTTTATGTAACAATGTAAGCAATCAGCACTTTTATGTAACAATGTAAGCAATCATCATTTTTATGTAACAATGTAAGCAATCAGCACTTTTATGTAATAATGTAAGCAATCAGCATTTTTATGTAACAATGTAAGCAATCAGCACTTTTATGTAACAATGTAAGCAATCAGCACTTTTATGTAACAATGTAAGCAATCAGCACTTTTATGTAACAATGTAAGCAATCAGCACTTTTATGTAACAATGTAAGCAATCAGCACTTTTATGTAACAATGTAAGCAATCAGCATTTTTATGTAACAATGTAAGCAATCAGAATAAGAAAATGGTGTCACTTAATGTATAGAAGAAAAACAGATTATATTTGGCGCCCCTTGACATCTGCAATTGTTGTCTAACAGTTTAAAAAGAAGAAAACTATGTCAACTATGTGTCTGATGACTAACAATAAAATGGTCAGTCTATTGTCTACTTACTAAGTCTTAGACTAACTTTATACTAGGTTTAGCCTACCTTTTTTTGGCTTTACTGTAAGTTTAATGATAATAAAAATACTAATAAGTATTAGTATGTTTAAGTATCTCAGGTCTGTTTAAATATCTCAGGTCTGTTTAAGTATCTCAGGTCTGTTTAAGTATCTCAGGTCTGTTTAAGTATCTCAGGTCTGTTTCAGTATCTCAGGACTGTTTGTTTCAGTATCTCAGGTCTGTTTCAGTATCTCAGGACTGTTTGTTTCAGTATCTCAGGACTGTTTGTTTCATTATCTCAGGTATGTTTGTTTAAGTATCTCAGGTCTGTTTCAGTATCTCAGGACTGTTTGTTTCATTATCTCAGGTCTGTTTCAGTATCTCAGGTCTGTTTGTTTAAGTATCTCAGATCTGTTTCAATATCTCAGGTCTGTTTCAATATAACAGGTCTGTTTCAATATCTCAGGTCTGTTTCAATATATCAGGTCTGCTAGTGTAGTCATCACTACTACATACAGCACCTTCAAAGACTGATGATGGTCAGGAGAGCTACCAAGGTTCAAAGACTGATGATGGTCAGGAGAGCTACCAAGGTTCAAAGACTGATGATGGTCAGGAGAGCTACCAAGGTTCAAAGACTGATGATGGTCAGGAGAGCTACCAAGGTTCAAAGACTGTTGATGGTCAGGAGAGCTACCAAGGTTCAAAGACTGATGATGGTCAGGAGAGCTACCAAGGTTCAAAGACTGATGATGGTCAGGAGAGCTACCAAGGTTCAAAGACTGATGATGGTCAGGAGAGCTACCAAGGTTCAAAGACTGATGATGGTCAGATTTAATGCTATCACGCATATTTGCAGGACAGTCCTTATGTGCCATCTGGAGGCAAAACTGTTTAGAAAAGTCAATCCTCTTTATCACTCACCTTAGACCGAATGACCGAATATGAAACCATGATTACAGAGATTTTATAGACAATCATTTCATTTTCCTCACCAGAAAAAAACATTGGCTCCATTTATGGAAAGATATTTTCCCATACTTTGTTTTACTCATTACATTATTTTTCTAACCTGATTGCACTCTTTTCCCATTATTACCATTTCTGCTTGTGGTAGTTAAATACATGTTCTAGAATTTAATAAATATATACATGTTTGCATCTATATTGGTTAATTTTATTCTTGTGTTTTGTGTTTCAAAAGTGTTTTTAATTTGACAAATTCATGCTTGTTTTTATATTGCAAAAACAAAACACCAGTTGTGTTGCAACAGTCATGATTTGAGCTCAGATATATTATGCCTATCTGTCAACCTAGTCTGTACAGTCAGTGCCTATCAGTAAAGCAAGTCTGTACAGTCAGTGCCTATCAGTAAAGCAAGTCTGTACAGTCAGTGCCTATCAGTCAAGCATGTCTGTACAGTCAGTGCCTATCAGTAAAGCAAGTCTGTACAGTCGGTGCCTATCAGTAAAGCATGTCTGTACAGTCAGTGCCTATCAGTAAAGCAAGTCTGTACAGTCAGTGCCTATCAGTCAAGCATGTCTGTACAGTCAGTGCCTATCAGTAAAGCAAGTCTGTACAGTCAGTGCCTATCAGTAAAGCATGTCTGTACAGTCAGTGCCTATCAGTAAAGCAAGTCTGTACAGTCAGTGCCTATCAGTCAAGCATGTCTGTACAGTCAGTGCCTATCAGTAAAGCAAGTCTGTACAGTCAGTGCCTATCAGTAAAGCAAGTCTGTACAGTCAGTGCCTATCAGTCAAGCATGTCTGTACAGTCAGTGCCTATCAGTAAAGCAAGTCTGTACAGTCAGTGCCTATCAGTAAAGCAAGTCTGTACAGTCAGTGCCTATCAGTCAAGCAAGTCTGTACAGTCAGTGCCTATCAGTCAAGCAAGCGTCTGTACAGTCAGTGCCTATCAGTCAAGCAAGTCTGTACAGTCAGTGCCTATCAGCCAAGCAAGTCTGTACAGTCAGTGCCTATCAGTCAAGCAATTCTGTACAGTCAGTGCCTATCAGTAAAGCAATTCTGTACAGTCAGTGCCTTTCAGTCAAGCAAGTCTGTACAGTCAGTGCCTATCAGTAAAGCAATTCTGTACAGTCAGTGCCTTTCAGTAAAGCAAGTCTGTACAGTCAGTGTCTATCTGTCAAGCAATTCTGTACAGCCAGTGCCTATCAGCCAAGCAATTCTGTACAGCCAGTGCCTATCAGTCAAGCAAGTCTGTACAGTCAGTGCCTATCAGTAAAGCAATTCTGTACAGTCAGTGCCTTTCAGTAAAGCAAGTCTGTACAGTCAGTGCCTATCTGTCAAGCAATTCTGTACAGCCAGTGCCTATCAGCCAAGCAAGTCTGTACAGTCAATGCCTATCAGCCAAGCAAGTCTGTACAGTCAGTGCCTATCTGTCAAGCAAGTCTGTACTGTCAGTGCCTATCAGCCAAGCAAGTCTGTAGTCAGTGCCTATCAGCCAAGCAAGTCTGTACAGTCAGTGCCTATCAGTCAAGCAAGTCTGTACAGTCAGTGCCTATCAGTCAAGCAAGTCTGTACAGTCAGTGCCTATCAGTAAAGCAATTCTGTACAGTCAGTGCCTATCAGTAAAGCAATTCTGTACAGTCAGTGCCTATCAGTAAAGCAAGTCTGTACAGTCAGTGCCTATCAGTAAAGCAATTCTGTACAGTCAGTGCCTATCAGTAAAGCAATTCTGTACAGTCAGTGCCTATCAGTAAAGCAATTCTGTACAGTCAGTGCCTATCAGTAAAGCAATTCTGTACAGTCAGTGCCTATCAGTAAAGCAATTATGTACAGTCAGTGCCTATCAGTAAAGCAATTCTGTACAGTCAGTGCCTATCAGTAAAGCAATTCTGTACAGTCAGTGCCTATCAGTCAAGCAAGTCTGTACAGTCAGTGCCTATCAGTCAAGCAAGTCTGTACAGCCAGTGCCTATCAGCCAAGCAAGTCTGTACAGTCAATGCCTATCAGCCAAGCAAGTCTGTACAGTCAGTGCCTATCTGTCAAGCAAGTCTGTACTGTCAGTGCCTATCAGCCAAGCAAGTCTGTACAGTCAGTGCCTATCAGTCAAGCAAGTCTGTACAGTCAGTGCCTATCAGCCAAGCAAGTCTGTAGTCAGTGCCTATCAGCCAAGCAAGTCTGTACAGTCAGTGCCTATCTGTCAAGCAAGTCTGTACAGTCAGTGCCTATCAGCCAAGCAAGTCTGTACAGTCAGTGCCTATCAGTCAAGCATGTCTGTACAGTCAGTGCCTATCAGCCAAGCAAGTCTGTACAGTAAGTGCCTATCAGTCAAGCAAGTCTGTACAGTCAGTGCCTATCAGCCAAGCAAGTATGTACTGTCAGTGCCTATCAGCCAAGCAAGTCTGTAGTCAGTGCCTATCAGCCAAGCAAGTCTGTACAGTCAGTGCCTATCAGTCAAGCAAGTCTGTACAGTCAATGCCTATCAGCCAAGCAAGTCTGTACAGTCAGTGCCTATCAGTCAAGCAAGTCTGTACAGTCAGTGCCTATCAGTCAAGCAAGTCTGTACAGTCAGTGCCTATCAGCCAAGCAAGTCTGTACAGTCAGTGCTTATCAGCCAAGCAAGTCTGTACAGTCAGTGCCTATCAGTCAAGCAAGTCTGTACAGTCAGTGCCTATCAGTCAAGCAATTCTGTACAGCCAGTGTCTATCAGCCAAGCAAGTCTGTACAGTCAGTGCCTATCAGTAAAGCAATTCTGTACAGTCAGTGCCTATCAGTAAAGCAATTCTGTACAGTCAGTGCCTATCAGTAAAGCAATTCTGTACAGTCAGTGCCTATCAGTAAAGCAAGTCTGTACAGTCAGTGCCTATCAGTAAAGCAAGTCTGTACAGTCAGTGCCTATCAGTAAAGCAATTCTGTACAGTCAGTGCCTATCAGTAAAGCAATTCTGTACATTCAGTGCCTATCAGTAAAGCAAGTCTGTACAGTCAGTGCCTATCAGTAAAGCAATTCTGTACAGTCAGTGCCTATCAGTAAAGCAATTCTGTACAGTCAGTGCCTATCAGTAAAGCAATGCTGTACAGTCAGTGCCTATCAGTAAAGCAATTCTGTACAGTCAGTGCCTATCAGTAAAGCAATTCTGTACAGTCAGTGCCTATCAGTAAAGCAATTCTGTACAGTCAGTGCCTATCAGTAAAGCAATTCTGTACAGTCAGTGCCTATCAGTCAAGCAAGTCTGTACAGTCAGTGCCTATCAGTCAAGCAAGTCTGTACAGCCAGTGCCTATCAGTAAAGCTAGTTGGTACAGTCAGTCAATTCCTTTTGTGCTTGCCTAAAACCTTTTTCAACCGTAAGAATCAAGAATCGCAGGACTATAACCTGTATATTTATTTGTTTTAACTTATATCAGCAGTTAAGTGCATTTCCTGACACAACTTTTATTTTGATTGTAAACCAAATTATCTTTTAACTAAAGCTACCATACATTTTTTTATTTACACACATTGTAATGTGTCTCATTAATCCTCTTGGAAATGTCTACATTTCTTAAAGATGCCCTAAGAACCTTTTATCTTGAAAATGTCAACATTTCTTAAAGATGCCCTAAGAACCTTTTATCTTGGAAATGTCTACATTTCTTAAAGATGCCCTAAGAACCTTTTATCTTGAAAATGTCTACATTTCTTAAAGATGCCCTAAGAACCTTTATTCTTGAAAATGTCTACATTTCTTAAAGATGCCCTAAGAACCTTTTATCTTGGAAATGTCTACATTTCTTAAAGATGCCCTAAGAACCTTTTATCTTGAAAATGTCAACATTTCTTAAAGATGCCCTAAGAACCTATTATCTTGGAAATGTCAACATTTCTTAAAGATGCCATAAGAACCTTTTATCTTGAAAATGTCTACATTTCTTAAAGATGCCCTAAGAACCTTTTATCTTGAAAATGTCTACATTTCTTAAAGATGCCCTAAGAACCTTTTATCTTGGAAATGTCTACATTTCTTAAAGATGCCCTAAGAACCTTTTATCTTGAAAATGTCTACATTTCTTAAAGATGCCCTAAGAACCTTTATTCTTGAAAATGTCTACATTTCTTAAAGATGCCCTAAGAACCTTTTATCTTGGAAATGTCTACATTTCTTAAAGATGCCCTAAGAACCTTTTATCTTGAAAATGTCAACATTTCTTAAAGATGCCCTAAGAACCTATTATCTTGGAAATGTCAACATTTCTTAAAGATGCCATAAGAACCTTTTATCTTGAAAATGTCTACATTTCTTAAAGATGCCCTAAGAACCTTTTATCTTGAAAATGTCTACATTTCTTAAAGATGCCTTAAGAACCTTTTATCTTGAAAATGTCTACATTTCTTAAAGATGCCCTAAGAACCTTTTATCTTGAAAATGTCTACATTTCTTAAAGATGCCCTAAGAACTTTTTGCTCTCTGGATGTTCAGTTTTATATCCTAATTAAATACTCATTTTTATGGTGTTTTTTAATATATGCAGAAATCAACATCTTTCAGCTTTTTCAGTACAATATGTATTGGGCTAATGGGTTATTGTTAACCAAATAAGTTAAAAAATAATAACAACTGGAACAGAAAGTATATTGTTATATATGACACACATTGTGTTGAACTTATCCAGAATTAGATGGGTCATGAAACTCTAGAATTAGATGGGCCATGAAACTCTAGAATTAGATGGCCATGAAACTCTAGAATTAGATGGGCAATGAAACTTCAGAGTTAGCTGGGTCATGAAACTCTAGAATTAGATGGGCCATGAAACTCTAGAATTAGATGGGCCATGAAACTTCAGAGTTAGCTGGGTCATGAAACTCTAGAATTAGATGGGTCATGAAACTCTAGAATTAGATGGGTCATGAAACTCTAGAATTAGATGGGTCAAAGAAAGTTTTGTCAGTCCTTGTGTTTGTCAAAGAAAGTTGTGCCAGTCGTGGTGGTTTATGCTATAAAAATAAAATTGTACCAACATTTGGATCCAGGTATCCAGATTCTCCTTTATCTTTGTCAAAATACTTAATTCGTACATGTTGTACGCTCCAATGATGCACCATCATGTCCCAGGAATAACCGTAAAGACCGTTGGTCCAATTATTGTACCCCTGAAAAAAAATTTCATTTCTTTTTAACAAAAGAATTTTCCAAAATTCCACGTGTTCTTTTAATCATTGATATGAACAAAGTTTTTAGTTGAGAGGTCACAAATAATATATTCTATCAAATTAATTATGCACTTGAACAACAGGAATGTTACAAAAAAACTCCAATAACTAAGAAGTGGAAGCACTCCAAATAAATTCCACTCAATATCAATAAAGACTTTATATGTACAATTAGACCAACCTTAGTTATGCCATGAGAATATGGAAGGAAACATTGCCAGAGAATGAAGATAAAAGTAAATGCAGAAAAAAAACTGTGTTTAGAATTTGGAGTTGTTGGCAAACTTTCTGGATTGGCATCTTTATGTAAGCTCTGAAATATAAATATTTATTGTTATTCAACTAATAATGCATATTTATTGTTATTCAACTAATAATGCATATTTATTATTACTCAACTAACAGTAGATATTTTAAATCACAAAGTTTTATAATAGCATTTGGGGGTTATCCAAATATTACATACTGCAAAAAAGGACATAATTTCATACCCCCCCCCCGGCCATTGCACCTGGCATGTGGTGCACAAAAAGACATATTTTTATACCCCCTTCCCAATGAACCTGTGTATGTTGTGCACAAAAAGGACATATTTTCATACCCCCTTCCCAATGAACCTGTGTATGTTGTGCACAAAAAGGACATATTTTCATACCCCCTTCCCAATGAACCTGTGTATGTTGTGCACAAAAAGGACATATTTTCATACCTCCTTCCCAATCAACCTGTGTATGTTGTGCACAAAAAGGAAATATTTTCATACCCCTTCCCAATGAACCTGTGTATGTTGTGCACAAAAAGGACATATTTTCATACCCCCTTCCCAATGAACCTGTGTATGTTGTGCACAAAAAGGACATATTTTCATACCTCCATTGCACATGTGCATGTGGTGCACAAATAAGCTTTCTCTCCCTTATACGGTAATCAACAAATTCATCATAAAACATGCTAAAAAAGTTCATCACAGATTTTCTCCTTTCTTCAGGATGTTGAAATAGTGACACACAACATAGAAAGTACAATAACATACAAAGGACTATGGTGGACTATAACATACTATTGGACTATGGTGTAATAAAATATACAAAGGACTAGCATGGACTAAAACATACAAAGAACTATAACATACAAAGGACTATAACATACAAACAACTATGGTGAACTATAACATACAAACAACTATGGTGGACTATAACATACAAAATACTAGGTGAACAACAACATACAAACAACTATGGTGGACTATAACATACAAAAGACTATGGTGAACAACAACATACAAACAACTATGGTGGACTATAACATACAAAAGACTATGGTGAGCAACATACAAACAACTATGGTGGACAATAACATACAAAAGACTATGGTGAACAACAACATACAAACAACTATGGTGGACTATAACATACAAAAGACTATGGTGAACAACAACATACAAAAAACTATGGTGGACTATAACATACAAAAGACTATGGTGGACTAAAACTGTCATTTGGCAGCCAACACTGCTAAATATAATTTTTTTGCAATAACAAGCAAGTTCATTTGTTGAAAATACAAACAGTTGGACAGTTATTATAATGAAACTTTTTGTGATATTATTTCAATACATTTCTCAGATTTTTACATCTTAGTCAGCTATAATAGAGATATAAATGGACAGTCTCAAGTTCAGCTATAATAGAGATATAAATGGACAGTCTCAAGTTCAGCTATAATAGAGATATAAATGGACAGTTTCAAGTTCAGCTATAATAGAGATATAAATGGACAGTTTCAAGTTCAGTTATAATAGAGATATATATGGACAGTCTCAAGTTCAGCTATAATAGAGATATAAATGGACAATTTCAAGTTCAGTTATAATAGAGATATAATTGGACAGTCTCAAGTTCAGCTATAATAGAGATATGAATGGACCCTTCCCCTCCTCCTCATATGCACCTAAGGACCCTTCCCCTCCTCCTCATATGCACCTAAAGACCCTTCCCCTCCTCATATGCACCTAAAGACCCTTCCCCTCCTCCTCATATGCACCTAAAGACTAGCAATAAAGTTGATCAGTAATTTATCACCTTCCATCACAATTGAGTAATAAAATGTGTAATACATTCTACACTACCTCCAACTTCACTCCCATTACAATTGAGTAATAAAATGTGTAATACATTCTACACTACCTCCAACTTCACTCCCATTACAATTGAGTAATAAAATGTGTAATACATTCTACACTACCTCCAACTTCACATTATTTTTTGTGTAAATGCAGTGGCAACTTGGCAGGAGTTCCTTTTCTTCTGGGGTAAATATTTTCAACTGGTCAGGCACCGATTTAAAAAACACTCTAGGCGAACTTGAAGAGCAAAACAGCATACCTGTAGCGATCATTGTGTATGGAAACATACCTAGAAATAAAAAAAGAAAAACAATATTTTGATGACAATTAAGATAATATAAGATAAGATAATATAAGATAAAATAATATGAGATAAGATTCTTTAATTGATCCAAACAAATGGAAATGTTTTTTGATTGAACTGTACATTTTCAACACAAGACATCCACATTAAATTGTTTCACTAGTGAAAACAAAACAGCCATTCAGTGAATTCTCTTAGCCATATCAACGACATATTAGTTCTCTTAGCCATATCAATGACATATTAGTTCTCTTAGCCGTATCAACGACATATTAGTTCTCTTAGCCGTATCAGGGACTTATTAGTTCTCTTAGCCGTATCAGGGACTTATTAGTTCTCTTAGCCGTATCAGGGACTTATTAGTTCTCTTAGCCGTATCAGGGACTTATTAGTTCTCTTAGCCGTATCAGGGACTTATTAGTTCTCTTAGCCGTATCAGGGACTTATTAGTTCTCTTAGCCGTATCAGGGACTTATTAGTTCTCTTAGCCATATCAGGGACTTATTAGTTCTCTTAGCCGTATCAGGGACTTATTAGTTCTCTTAGCCGTATCAGGGACTTATTAGTTCTCTTAGCCGTATCAGGGACTTATTAGTTCTCTTAGCCGTATCAGGGACTTATTAGTTCTCTTAGCCGTATCAGGGACTTATTAGTTCTCTTAGCCGTATCAGGGACTTATTAGTTCTCTTAGCCGTATCAGGGACTTATTAGTTCTCTTAGCCGTATCAGGGACTTATTAGTTCTCTTAGCCGTATCAGGGACTTATTAGTTCTCATTAAGTTTTGTGACTTTGGCTGAATTACTGAAGGCATGAATTTACACTGAAACTTAGTAACAAGCATCAATGGATGTGCCATGACCAATTAAGTTACAAGCATCAATGGATGTGCCATGAACAATTAAGTTACAAGCATTAATGGATGCACCATAAACAACTTAGTTACAAGCATTAATGGATGCACCATAAACAACTTAGTTACAAGCATTAATGGATGCACCATAAACAACTTAGTTACAAGCATCAATGGATGCACCATAAACAACTTAGTTACAAGCATCAATGGATATGCCATGAACAACTTAGTAGTTTTTGCTGACTGTATAAAATGAAAGAAATGATTGTCAATTTCAAAGTAACTTTGAAAGGCAAGAATTATCAATCAGATAGTCGATTATTCTAAAAATTGTGTCAATTTAGAACTTTGAAATTTTTCTTTCATGAATAAAATGTTTTTGTCCCTTCTCAGTCACTTTTCAAAATATAAATATTTATATTATTTTGATGAAAGGAAAAAATTCTGCTTTTCCCCCAGCCATAATTGTACCTTCATAGATTCCTGAGAAAAACTCTAGATGTGTTAGGAACAAATTAATTTGGAACATACTAAAAAAAACATAACTAATTATTTTTAAGAAAATTAAAACTCAACCTCAACAAGCAACATCATTAATGGGCCAATAGGCTAATAGGCCAACAGGCTAAAATCATGTGTCAATTGTTGAAAATAGCCTTTGTTTAGGAAATATTTACAGTCTGGTTCTGTAGTCTACACCAGGGGTCTCAAAACTACGGCCCTTGGGCCGGATCCGGCCCGCGAGGCCAGTTCAACCGGCCCGCCGACGGTACTTGAAATTTCGTTCTGGCTTGAAATTATTGTACGTAATCATTATCCGGCCCACGCTCGTCATTTTTTTTGTTTTTTTTTTTTTTTTTGTTTGTTATCCGGCCCGCCGTGAAAAAGGTTTGGAGACCCCTGGTCTACACCATCCAAGTTAGCCAAACAATGACACTGTTTTGTTTCAAGAGATACAAAGTCATGACAATCCAAATTGCATGAATCCTATATAGTTGTTTCAAAAGACATAAATCATGACAATCCTAGTTGCAGAAATCCTTTATAATTGTTTCAAGAGATACAAAGTCATGACAATCCAAATTGCATGAATCCTATATAGTTGTTTCAAAAGACACAAAGTCATGTCAATCCAAATTGCATGAATCCTATATAGTTGTTTCAAAAGACACAAAGTCATGACAATCCAAATTGCATGAATCCTATATAGTTGTTTCAAAAGACACAAAGTCATGACAATCCAAATTGCATGAATCCTATATAGTTGTTTCAAAAGACACAAAGTCATGACAATCCAAATAGCATGAATCCTATATAGTTGTTTCAAAAGAAACAAAATCATGACAATCCAAATAGCATGAATCCTATATAGTTGTTTCAAAAGAAACAAAGTCATGACAATCCAAATTGCATGAATCCTATATAGTTGTTTCAAAAGACACAAAATCATGACAATCCTAGATGCATGATCCTATATAGTTGTTTCAAAAGACACAAATACATGACAATCCTAGATGCATGATCCTATATAGTTGTTTCAAAAGACACAAATACATGACAATCCTAGATGCATGATCCTATATAATACATCACTATTTCTTATTTTATATCATGGTAATATCTTGAAACTACATCATTGAGGTTTTAGTCATTCAACATAGAATCCAGACAACATGTAGCCATTATACATTTGCTGATGGGTTGAATAGGTGAAAAGTTGATTATGTCTTCTCCCCCTGCTTTTAGCACATTCATTATTCATGTCTTATCTCTCCCTCCTTGTAGCACATTCATAATTCATGTCTTCTCCATCTCCTTGTAGCACATTCATAATTCATGTCTTATATCTCCCTCCTTGTAGCACATTCATAATTCATGTCTTCTCCCTCTCCTTGTAGCACATTCATAGTTCATGTCTTATCTCTCCCTCCTTGTAGCACATTCATAATTCATGTCTTCTCCCTCTCCTTGTAGCACATTCATAGTTCATGTCTTATCTCTCCCTCCTTGTAGCACATTCATAATTCATGTCTTATCTCTCCCTCCTTGTAGCACATTCATAATTTATGTCTTATCTCTCCCTCCTTGTAGTACATTCATAGTTCATGTCTTATCTCTCCCTCCTTGTAGCACATTCATAATTCATGTCTTATCTCTCCCTCCTTGTAGCACATTCATAATTCATGTCTTATCTCTCCCTCCTTGTAGCACATTCATAATTCATGTCTTATCTCTCCCTCCTTGTAGCACATTCATAGTTCATGTCTTATCTCTCCCTCTTTGTAGCACATTCATAATTCATGTCTTATCTCTCCCTCCTTGTAGCACATTCATAGTTCATGTCTTATCTCTCTCTCTTTGTAGCACATTCATAATTCATGTCTTATCTCTCCCTCCTTGTAGCACATTCATAATTCATGTCTTATCTCTCCCTCCTTGTAGCACATTCATAATTCATGTCTTATCTCTCCCTCCTTGTAGCACATTCATAATTCATGTCTTCTCCCTCTCCTTGTAGCACATTCATAGTTCATGTCTTATCTCTCCCTCCTTGTAGCACATTCATAATTCATGTCTTCTCCCTCTCCTTGTAGCACATTCATAGTTCATGTCTTATCTCTCCCTCCTTGTAGCACATTCATAATTCATGTCTTATCTCTCCCTCCTTGTAGCACATTCATAATTCATGTCTTATCTCTCCCTCCTTGTAGTACATTCATAGTTCATGTCTTATCTCTCCCTCCTTGTAGCACATTCATAATTCATGTCTTATCTCTCCCTCCTTGTAGCACATTCATAGTTCATGTCTTCTCCCTCTCCTTGTTGCACATTCATAGTTCATGTCTTATCTCTCCCTCCTTGTAGCACAATCATAGTTCATGTCTTATCTCTCCCTCCTTGTAGCACATTCATAGTTCATGTCTTATCTCTCCCTCCTTGTAGCACATTCATAGTTCATGTCTTATCTCTCCCTCCTTGTAGCACATTCATAGTTCATGTCTTCTCCCTCTCCTTGTTGCACATTCATAGTTCATGTCTTATCTCTCCCTCCTTGTAGCACATTCATAGTTCATGTCTTCTCCCTCTCCTTGTTGCACATTCATAGTTCATGTCTTATCTCTCCCTCCTTGTAGCACATTCATAGTTCATGTCTTATCTCTCCCTCCTTGTAGCACATTCATAGTTCATGTCTTATCTCTCCCTCCTTGTAGCACATTCATAGTTCATGTCTTATCTCTCCCTCCTTGTAGCACATTCATAGTTCATGTCTTATCTCTCCCTCCTTGTAGCACATTCATAATTCATGTCTTCTCCCTCTCCTTGTAGCACATTCATAATTCATGTCTTCTCCATCTCCTTGTAGCACATTCATAATTCATGTCTTATCTCTCCCTCCTTGTAGCACATTCATAGTTCATGTCTTATCTCTCTCTCCTTGTAGCACATTCATAGTTCATGTCTTATCTCTCCCTCCTTGTAGCACATTCATAATTCATGTCTTATCTCTCCCTCCTTGTAGCACATTCATAGTTCATGTCTTCTCCCTCTCCTTGTAGCACATTCATAGTTCATGTCTTATCTCTCTCTCCTTGTAGCACATTCATAGTTCATGTCTTATCTCTCCCTCCTTGTAGCACATTGATAATTCATGTCTTATCTCTCCCTCCTTGTAGCACATTCATAATTCATGTCTTATCTCTCCCTCCTTGTAGCACATTCATAATTCATGTCTTATCTCTCTCTCCTTGTAGCACATTCATAATTCATGTCTTCTCCCTCTCCTTGTAGCACATTCATAGTTCATGTCTTATCTCTCCCTCCTTCTAGCACATTCATAGTTCATGTCTTATCTCTCCCTCCTTGTAGCACATTCATAGTTCATGTCTTATCTCTCCCTCCTTGTAGCACATTCATAATTCATATCTTATCTCTCCTTCCTTGTAGCACATTCATAGTTCATGTCTTATCTCTCCATCATTGTAGCACATTCATAATTCATGTCTTCTCCCTCTCCTTGTAGCACATTCATAATTCATGTCTTATCTCTCCCTCTTTGTAGCACATTCATAGTTCATGTCTTATCTCTCCCTCCTTGTAGCACATTCATAATTCATGTCTTCTCCCTCTCCTTGTAGCACATTCATAATTCATGTCTTATCTCTCCCTCCTTGTAGCACATTCATAGTTCATGTCTTATCTCTCCCTCCTTGTAGCACATTCATTATTCATGTCTTCTCCCTCTCCTTGTAGCACATTCATAATTCATGTCTTCTCCCACTCCTTGTAGCACATTCATAATTCATGTCTTATCTCTCCCTCCTTGCAGCACATTCATGTCTTATCTCTCCCTCCTTGTAGCACATTCATAATTCATGTCTTATCTCTCCCTCTTTGTAGCACATTCATAGTTCATGTCTTATCTCTCCCTCCTTGTAGCACATTCATAGTTCATGTCTTATCTCTCCCTCCTTGTAGCACATTCATAGTTCATGTCTTCTCCCTCTCCTTGTTGCACATTCATAGTTCATGTCTTATCTCTCCCTCCTTGTAGCACATTCATAGTTCATGTCTTATCTCTCCCTCCTTGTAGCACATTCATAGTTCATGTCTTATCTCTCCCTCCTTGTAGCACATTCATAGTTCATGTCTTATCTCTCCCTCCTTGTAGCACATTCATAATTCATGTCTTATCTCTCCCTCCTTGTAGCACATTCATAATTCATGTCTTATCTCTACCTCCTTGTAGCACATTCATAATTCATGTCTTCTCCCTCTCATTGTAGCACTTTCATAATTCATGTCTTATCTCTCCCTCCTTGTAGCACTTTCATAATTCATGTCTTATCTCTCCCTCCTTGTAGCACATTCATAATTCATGTCTTCTCCCTCTCCTTGTAGCACATTCATAATTCATGTCTTATCTCTCCCTCCTTGTAGCACATTCATAATTCATGTCTTATCTCTCCCTCATTGTAGCACATTCATAGTTCATGTCTTATCTCTCCCTCCTTGTAGCACATTCATAGTTCATGTCTTCTCCCTCTCCTTGTTGCACATTCATAGTTCATGTCTTCT
Organism: Omphiscola glabra; assembly: GCA_964017045.1. Taxonomy (NCBI): domain Eukaryota; kingdom Metazoa; phylum Mollusca; class Gastropoda; family Lymnaeidae; genus Omphiscola; species Omphiscola glabra. The sequence continues at coordinate 56,380,918 of OZ024795.1, read as the reverse complement.
CCCTCTCCTTGTAGCACATTCATAGTTCATGTCTTATCTCTCCCTCCTTGTAGCACATTCATAGTTCATGTCTTATCTCTCCCTCCTTGTAGCACATTCATAGTTCATGTCTTATCTCTCCCTCCTTGTAGCACATGCATAGTTCATGTCTTATCTCTCCCTCCTTGTAGCACATTCATAGTTCATGTCTTATCTCTCCCTCCTTGTAGCACATTCATAGTTCATGTCTTCTCCCTCTCCTTGTAGCACATTCATAGTTCATGTCTTATCTCTCCCTCCTTGTAGCACATTCATAGTTCATGTCTTATCTCTCCCTCCTTGTAGCACATTGATAATTCATGTCTTATCTCTCCCTTCTTGTAGCACATTCATAATTCATGTCTTATCTCTCCCTCCTTGTAGCACATTCATAATTCATGTCTTATCTATCTCTCCTTGTAGCACATTCATAATTCATGTCTTCTCCCTCTCGTTGTAGCACATTCATAGTTCATGTCTTATCTCTCCCTCCTTGTAGCACATTCATAGTTCATGTCTTATCTCTCCCTCCTTGTAGCACATTCATAGTTCATGTCTTATCTCTCCCTCCTTGTAGCACATTCATAGTTCATGTCTTATCTCTCCATCCTTGTAGCACATTCATAGTTCATGTCTTATCTCTCCCTCATTGTAGCACATTCATAGTTCATGTCTTATCTCTCCCTCCTTGTAGCACATTCATAATTCATATCTTATCTCTCCTTCCTTGTAGCACATTCATAGTTCATGTCTTATCTCTCCATCATTGTAGCACATTCATAGTTCATGTCTTCTCCCTCTCCTTGTAGCACATTCATAATTCATGTCTTCTCCCTCTCCTTGTAGCACATTCATAGTTCATGTCTTATCTCTCCCTCCTTGTAGCACATTCATAATTCATGTCTTCTCCCTCTCCTTGTAGCACATTCATAATTCATGTCTTATCTCTCCCTCCTTGTAGCACATTCATAGTTCATGTCTTATCTCTCCCTCCTTGTAGCACATTCATAATTCATGTCTTCTCCCTCTCCTTGTAGCACATTCATAATTCATGTCTTCTCCCTCTCCTTGTAGCACATTCATAATTCATGTCTTATCTCTCCCTCCTTGCAGCACATTCATGTCTTATCTCTCCCTCCTTGTAGCACATTCATAATTCATGTCTTATCTCTCCCTCCTTGTAGCACATTCATAGTTCATGTCTTATCTCTCCCTCCTTGTAGCACATTCATAGTTCATGTCTTATCTCTCCCTCCTTGTAGCACATTCATAGTTCATGTCTTCTCCCTCTCCTTGTAGCACATTCATAGTTCATGTCTTATCTCTCCCTCCTTGTAGCACATTCATAGTTCATGTCTTATCTCTCCCTCCTTGTAGCACATTCATAGTTCATGTCTTATCTCTCCCTCCTTGTAGCACATTCATAGTTCATGTCTTATCTCTCCCTCCTTGTAGCACATTCATAATTCATGTCTTATCTCTCCCTCCTTGTAGCACATTCATAATTCATGTCTTATCTCTACCTCCTTGTAGCACATTCATAATTCATGTCTTCTCCCTCTCATTGTAGCACATTCATAATTCATGTCTTATCTCTCCCTCCTTGTAGCACATTCATAATTCATGTCTTATCTCTCCCTCCTTGTAGCACATTCATAATTCATGTCTTATCTCTCCCTCCTTGTAGCACATTCATAGTTCATGTCTTATCTCTCCCTCCTTGTAGCACATTCATAGTTCATGTCTTATCTCTCCCTCCTTGTAGCACATTCATAGTTCATGTCTTATCTCTCCCTCCTTGTAGCACATTCATAATTCATGTCTTATTTCTCCCTCCTTGTAGCACATTCATAATTCATGTCTTCTCCCTCTCCTTGTAGCACATTCATAATTCATGTCTTATCTCTCCCTCTTTGTAGCACATTCATAATTCATGTCTTATCTCTCCCTCCTTGTAGCACATTCATAGTTCATGTCTTATCTCTCCCTCCTTGTAGCACATTCATAGTTCATGTCTTATCTCTCCCTCCTAGTAGCACATTCATAGTTCATGTCTTATCTCCCTTTCATGCTTGTTATTAAGTAAAATGTGTTTTTTGTTACCCTCAATTTAGTCAAATGAACATGGGAACTGATGGAACAAGTGCACATGGGAACTGATGGAACAAGTGCACATGGAAACTGATGGAACAAGTACACATGGGAACTGATTGAACAATTGCACATGGGTACTGATGGAGCAAGTGCACATGGGAACTGATGGAACAAGTGCACATGGGATCTGATGGAACAAGTGCACATGGGAACTGATGGAACAAGTGCACATGGGAACTGATGGAGCAAGTGCACATGTGCTTGAGCATGTAAGAGTTTGGATGGAACAAGTGCACCTGTGCTTGAGCATGTAAGAGTTTGGATGGAACAAGTGCACCTGTGCTTGAGCATGTAAGAGTTTGGATGGAACAAGTGCACCTGTGCTTGAGCATGTAAGAGTTTGGATGGAACAAGTGCACCTGTGCTTGAGCATGTAAGAGTTTGGATGGAACAAGTGCACATGTGCTTGAGCATGTAAGAGTTTGGATGGAACAAGTGCACCTGTGCTTGAGCATGTATGAGTTTGGATGGAACAAGTGCACCTGTGCTTGAGCATGTAAGAGTTTGGATGGAACAAGTGCACATGGGAATCCAAACACAGAATTACACATGGGATATTTTACATCTCAGAGAATGTCAAAACTACAGACAACTTACTTGAACAATGTTCGCCTCGCATGCATGAACAATCCACAAACAGAGGAAGAAAACAAACTCAAATACTCTTTGAGCAGAAAATGAAAACTGACTCACCTATACTAAAGAGCTGTTAAACTGACTCACCTATACTAAAGAGCTGTTAAACTGACTCACCTATACTAAAGAGCTGTTAAACTGACTCACCTATACTAAAGAGCTGTTAAACTGACTCACCTATACTAAAGAGCTGTTAAACTGACTCACCTATACTAAAGAGCTGCGAGTTCATCAGGTGAAATGTGGTAGCAATGACAAGACCCAGTCCACGTGTTTTGTCAAAAAATAATATAAATCCAATAAAAAGATCAATAGTGATTCCACCAAAATGAACTATGTAGAGGTCAATCTGTCCAGGAGTGAGAAAGATTCTGAAGAAAGAGAGGGATATTAAAAGCATGTTATCAATCTGTACTGGAGTGAGAAAGATTCTAAAGACAGAGAGGGATATTAAAAGCATGCTAATTGGAGATTGAAAGTAGAGCAGACCCTTTCTTGTCACCATTACATATGTAGTAAGTAGAGCAAACCCTTTTTTGTTACCATTATATATGTAGTAAGTAGAACAGACCTTTTATTGTTACCATTACATATGTAGTAAGTAGAGCAAACCCTTTTTTGTTACCATTACAAAATTTAGTAAGTAGAGCAAACCCTTTCTTGTGACCATTATATATGTAATAAGTAGAGCAGACCCTTTCTTGTTACCATTACAAAATGTAGTAAGTAGAGCAAACCCTTTTTGTTACCATTACAAAATGTAGTAAGTAGAGCAAACCCTTTTTTGTTACCATTTCAAAATGTAGTAAGTAGAGCAAACCCTTTCTTGTTACCATAATATATGTAGTAAGTAGAGCATGCTCTTTCTTGTTACTATTATATATGTAGTAAGTAGAACAAACCCTTTCTTGGTACCATTATATATGTAGTAAGTAGAGCAGACTCTTTCTTGTTAACATTATATATGTAGTAAGTAGAGCAAACCCTTTTTTGTTACCATTACAAAATGTAGTAAATGGAGCAAACCCTTTCTTGTTACCATTATATATGTATTTTTAGACAATATGGTGTGTATGGCATGGAACATTTGTGTACAAACACTGGAAAATAATCTAATCTTTTTGGCTAAGAAAGCAGAAATGGTTGATCTGCCACATTTGAATAGTAAACCCTAACACAACTGCGGCTGATCAGCTAAGAGTGACAAGCCAAGTTCCACAAGGAGTGCAGCAAGCACAATGGCTGATCAGATGAGAGTGACAAGCCAAGTTCCACAAGGAGTGCAGCAAGCACAATGGCTCATCAACAGAGAGTGACAAGCCAAGTTCCACAAGGAGTGCAGCAACCACATTGGCTGATCAGATGAGAGTGACAAGCCAAGTTCCACAAGGAGTGCAGCAAGCACAATGGCTCATCAACAGAGAGTGACAAGCCAAGTTCCACAAGGAGTGCAGCAAGCACAATGACTGATCAGATGAGAGTGACAAGCCAAAGTCCACAAGGAGTGCAGCAAGCACAATGACTGATCAGCTGAGAGTGACAAGCCAAGTTCCATCAGGAGTGCAGCAAGCACAATGGCTGATCAGATGAGCGTGACAAGCCAAAGTCCACAAGGAGTGCAGCATTGTTTTGTTGGTAACTAATACTGGCATTCTGGCCTGATTTCAAGTTTGCTTTTGAAGGTAAGATATTTTCTTAGTTACGTCAGATCCAATTTAGTGGAAAAATTAGAAAACCCCCAATAAAATTGATATTCTCTACAGTAACAGTGAACTTCACAGAAATTGAAAATGAGGATTTAAGCTTACCTATATAATTATTTGTTTTAGTTTTTCAATGGTATATTTTAATATCATTTTTTTCATGGGTACAGTAACTTTTCCTTGGCTTACATTGGATATGCTAAGAGTTGTCAATGACTTTTCCTTGGCTTACATTGGATATGCTAAGAGTTGTCAATGACTTTTCCTTGGCTTACATTGGATATGCTAAGAGTTGTCAATGACTTTTCCTTGGCTTACATTGGATATGCTAAGAGTTGTCAATGACTTTTCCTTTGCTTACATTGCTGTTGTTTCCTGGCTGGGGTGCCTCTTTCCCCCATATAGCCTCCCTTTCAATGGATAAGACAATCTTGATGTCGTACTTATCTGCTTTCCTGGGTAGGTGTTGTATGAAAGAGCTCATCAACTGTGATGCTGATTTAGAGCTAAATCAAAAACTTACAATGCCCCCTTCCATACACACACTCCAGGAATGTAAGACCCTAGTTAAGCCTGAACAACGTTATGCATGGTCCTGAGCTATGTGATCACTCTAATGTTCTAACACACTCCATAACACACAATAAACGTATAAAATGGTACAAAGAGCATTTCCGTATATTTAAAGAATGATTGTATTAAACAAAGAATGATTGTACTAAACAAAGAATGATTGTACTAAACAAAGAATGATTGTACTAAACAAAGAATAATATACTAAACAAAGAATAATATACTAAACAAAGAATGATTGTACTAAACAAAGAATGATTGTACTAAACAAAAAATGATTGTACTAAACAAAGAATGATTGTACTAAACAAAGAATAATATACTAAACAAAGAATGATTGTACTAAACAAAGAATGATTGTACTAAACAAAGAATGATTGTACTAAACAAAGAATGATTGTACTAAACAAAGAATGATTGTACTAAACAAAGAATGATTGTACTAAACAAAGAATGATTGTACTAAACAAAGAATGATTGTATTAAACAGAATGATTGTACTAAACAAAGAATGATTGTATTAAACAAAGAATGATTGTACTAAACAAAGAATGATTGTACTAAACAAAGAATGATTGTATTAAAGAATGATTGTATTAAACAAAGAATGATTGTACTAAACAATGAATGATTGTATTAAACAAAGAATCATTGTATTAAACAGAGAATGATTGTATTAAACAAAGAATCATTGTATTAAACAAAGATTGATTGTATTAAACAAAGAATGATTGTACAAAACAAAGAATGATTTTAGTAAACAAAGAATGATTGTACTAAACAAAGAATGATTGTACTAAACAAAGAATGATTGTATTAAACAAAGAATGATTGTATTAAACAGAATGATTGTATTAAAAAGAGAATGATTGTATTAAACAGATATTCTTTTGTTGATAAAACTATTTCAATACTCTTTAAAAGAACACTGTTCTGGGAACAAAGAACACTGTTCTGCAAACAAAGAACAAATGTGTGCATCAAAGAAAAGTGTACATTAGACAGTTAGACAAAAAGAGAAGCTTGGCTCAACTTGACAGGAAGTAATGTGACATGGAGATGTTACAAAGTGTCAATTTTTGCACATTTGAATATGCCCGCACATTTATCTATGAAACACTATGGTGACGGATACATCAGACAAATCTTTTTTATGTGTTCAATTGAGATGAGACAGGGCACCGCTAGGTCACACAAAATTGTGACAGATAATGAACATGTTAACAGGCACTTACTTGAAAGGGCTGAAGACAGGGTGTTTTGAGAGATTAGGCATGGAGTATCCAGACATCCAATCTAAATCAAGTTTCTTGAGCCCAGCAATAAAATACACCAGGAATACCTAAGGCAAGGTAGAATTTTAAAAATCAAAATTCATTGCTATTTACATTAGTTGTATGTACTTGTATCATCTTCAATCAGTTCAATCATAAAAATATCAAGAAAAAATCCAAAATGTCAACAAAAGTGGTACTGCAATGACCATGACAGAAGTAAGGATTTCCAAAATGTCAACAAAAGTGGTACTGCAATGACCATGACAGAAGTAAGGATTTCCAAAATGTCAACAAAAGTGGTACTGCAATGACCATGACAGAAGTAAGGATTTCCAAAATGTCAACAAAAGTGGTACTGCAATGACCATGACAGAAGTAAGGATTTCCAAAATGTCAACAAAAGTGGTACTGCAATGACCATGACAGAAGTAAGGATTTCCAAAATGTCAACAAAAGTGGTACTGCAATGACCATGACAGAAGTAAGGATTTCCAAAATGTCAACAAAAGTAATACTTCAATGACCATGACAGAAGTAAGGATTTCCAAAATGTCAACAAAAGTGGTACTGCAATGACCATGACAGAAGTAAGGATTTCCAAAATGTCAACAAAAGTAATACTTCAATGACCATGACAGAAGTAAGGATGTTCAAATGGTTTTTTTGGCAAACAGGTTTTCGGTGTTAGAAATCTGCTTATAAACAGATTTTATAATTAGGTATCAAGTCCTGAAGGATTGCATATGGGGGGGGGGGGGGGGGGGTTTCCTATACTTACTATTTATTTGAGGGGAAGGGGTTGGTGGGGGGTTCTAGGATGACCTTGGACTTGACACCTACTTTCAATGAATTCTAATCCTTTCATCACAGCCATGTCATATCAACATATTTTATAAGACAGTAACATCCACAGCCCAAGTGAGATGGGACACAGAGGGCTGGTTGCCTGGGATTTTGGGCGGGGGGGGGGGGCATTTTTGGTACACTACGTATAATTTATTTTTTTTACTCCTTTTTTTATTTGACAATGAAAATAATTTGAAAACCGGTTTGTGAAAATCATAAGCGGTTTTGGTTTTGAAACCAAACATTTTGTTTTCATTTGACATCCTTAGTGTGGAGTTCACTTTAGTACTTGAAGATGGAAATAAACAAATTGTCAACTTCTAGAGGATTTACAGAAAGAATTATTTGGGATCTTAATGCAATTTTTGAATTCTTAAAATTTAACTTACACACCCTAATTGAAATATGTTTAAAACAAAGATATCTAATCTTATGATACAAAACATGTGGCAACAAATTTATCAAAGGGCGCAAAGTAGAATAAAAGTAAATAGCTTTTGAAAAGAATCAATTTTGCATACACAAATCTACTAATTTTAACAAAAAGAGGATGTTTTGAAAAATTAATTTTTTCTCAATTTATTGTGTAGATTAGCCAGAAATTGTCACCAATTGTAAAGAGCAACAAAAAATTACACTTTTAACATTTTTAATGCACAACAAAAATTTGGTAAATCAACAAGAATAAATAGCCTACTATATAAAGACATACCTGTGCACGCATCAGTGTGTAATTCCAAAGAGGAATATGTGCGTTGTTGATTTTGGGATTAAAAAAGCCATCTAAAGACCTGTTCAATTTAAACATATACAGATAACTTGAAAGATTGGAAACAATGAAATTCATTAAGTTTAAGTCTTCTATTGATTTAGTTTTGAGACCTGTAGGAAATGTTATCTTCATTACATAATCTAATCCCATTTTTTGTGTAAGTTACTTAGCTTAATTATCCATTTCTATGGTATAGGAGTCATGAATGCTGACAGTTTTTAAGAGATTATGGTAAGATATTCCTTTCTAACCCTGGATCCCAACCCATGGGTCTCACCCTCAAATCGCAAGGCAGTGCATTTCTGTGGAGTTCCAGGTCAAACGGATAATTAATTCAGAATTTAATTTTAATTTTAAATCTTTTAATTACGAATGAGTAATTTCATGATAGTCTCATTTGAATCACTTAATGATTAATTTCATGATAGTCTCATTTGAATCACCTAAATGAGTAATTTCATGATAGTCTCATTTGAATCATCTAAATGAGTAATTTCATGATAGTCTCATTTGAATCACCTAAATGAGTAATTTCATGATAGTCTCATTTGAATCACCTAAATGATTAATTTCATGTTCGTTTCATTTGAATCATCTAAATGAGTAATTTCATTATAGTCTCATTTGAATCATCTAAATGATTAATTTCATGTTCGTTTCATTTGAATCATCTAAATGAGTAATTTCATTATAGTCTCATTTGAAACATCTAAATGAGTAACTTCATGATAGTCCCATTTGAAACATCTAAATGATTAATTTCATGATAGTCTCATTTGAAACATCTATTTTCTTTGTGTTTTTGTTCACCTTTCTTTCTGGGTTGGGGGCCACTTTTCTTCTGTAAAATAGGTTAGTGAGGCAAAAAAAGGTTGAGAACCTGTGCTTTAGAACTACATCATCTTTGCTTTTTAATTAACTTTATATGAAAATTCAAATGTATAAAACTAGTACAACTTACCAATATCTATTAGAATCAGATATGGCAAAGAGAAATGCGAGTATTCCAAATAAATAGGAATGGTTGTTCCATGTTGTCTTGTCCAAAAAAAAAAGATACCAATAACAGCCAACATAGATTGCACAACTCATTCTAAACTTGAAGCCAAACATAATTCCAAACGCAGCTGAAAGAATATAATTTAATATAATTAGCTTAATCAGGTTTACCAAAATTTTAAGGGTTGAAACCGGGACCAGTTGCATACCTTAGGGGGCTAAATGCGGCTATTAGCAATAGCCCCAGGTGGCACTTTTGTTCATTTTATTACAACTATAAAATAGATTTATGTGTGAGGGTGCAAACTTTAGGAGTTCACCAAGGGTGGCATTTAGTCAAGGTAATACCAAAGGTCTGAAAATTGACACAGTGCGTGTTGGATATTTAGGCATAGAAAAACTATTGACTCTTTCATTTGTCTCACTTAGATCTACTTTCTGGGATATGTCTTTATTACTTTTTGTTCCAAATCTCTGAACAGCTTAGTAATAGGAAATTTATATTAATTATGAGAAGAATACTGACTACAATGCTAGCAACTTCAGAAATCCGTGATCCCCTCTCAGTTCCCTCAGCTTCTTAATATGACACAGAAGACAGCGGAGTCAGTTAAGCACTGGATGACAATAAACAAGCTCAAATTGAATGATGAAAAGACTGAGCTGATCCCCATTGCTACCGCTCAAAAGCTAAATTCTTTAAAAAATACACCATCCTTTACTCTCTCAGGCGTGCAGATTGAATTTGCTCAAACAGTGCGAAACATGGGTTTCTAGACAGAACACTAACTATGGAAAATCACATAAACATGATTTGCAAGGCGATTTTTCTAGAGTTGCGCAGAATTAGTCATATCAGACCTTTCTTAACGTTGGATGCATCAAAGAGGCTGATGTCTGCATTTGTGCTATCACGCATGGACTACAGTCTTCCAGCTAGGCTCCTGGATAAAATTAAAAAAGTACAGAATAATGCGGCTCGCATTGTTCTTCGTAAATGCAATTTCGACCATGCTAAAACTCTTCTGAGAGAACTGCATTGGCTGCCGGTCCGCGCTCGCATAGAGTACAAAATTGCAACTCTGTGCTACTGCTGCTTGCATGACCTGGCGCCCTCTTATCTCCAAGCACTCATGACGCCTTATGTGCCCACTAGACAACTCCGATCATCCGATAGTGGCAAACTCTCTATACAGCGTGTTTGCCTTGAGACTTACGGAAAGCGCTCGTTCACATTTGCTGGCCCAACCATTTAAAACACCCTTCCTGACGCTCTCAGAAACAGCCAGACACTGGAGTCCTTCAAAACAAATTTAAAAACTCATCTATTTCGCAAACACCTGCTGGGGTGATGTTGTCTACCATCTTTTACAGCTAGTTATTATCTCCTAGATTTGTTTTTGTACCAGGCTTCGAGCCTTTGGGAATGAAGCGTGATTTTTCAAATGAACTTTATTATTATTATATTATTATTATTATATTATTATTATTATATTATTATTATTATATTATTATTATTATATTATTATTATTATTATATTATTATTATATTATTATTATTATTATATTATTATTATTATATTATTATTATTATATTATTATTATTATATTATTATTATTATATCATTTCTTTACACTCATAGAGGTTCATAGGTTGCAGACAAAATATTTAGCGCATGTTTCATATTGAAGAGGCTTCAAATTTACACATATCCTCTGTAATAAAAAAAATTCATGTTTTCTGATGTAAACTTACCTCCTAACATGAAAATATACATAACATACATCCATACCAATGGTAATGGATGCAAGAAGTTGAAAAGTGGAAACCAACAAACATCATCAGCCATACCCCAGAGAACATCTGCCATGGCCATGCCACGTTCCTCTATGGTATCAAAAACCATTAAGAATCCTGAAATTTTTATTGATCCAAAACTTGGTTACATGCCCAGGACTAAAAATCAAAAGAACAGGGTTATATTATTTAGATACAGAAAATAAATAACTAGCCCTAATAGCTGTCTGTTCCCTTTGTTACATAATGATAGGATTATTGATCATTTACCTACTCTAAAATGAACTTAAATACTTCTGGTTTCTAAACCTAATGATTCTGGTTTCTAAATTAAATGATTCTGGTTTCTAAACCTAATGATTCTGATTTCTAAATTAAATGATTCTGGTTTCTAAACCTAATGATTCTGGTTTCTAAATTAAATGATTCTGGTTTCTAAACCTAAAGATTCTGATTTCTAAATTAAATGATTCTGGTTTCTAAATCTAATGTTTAATGTTTCTAAATCTAATGTCTAATGTTTCTAAATCTAATGTCTAATGTTTCTAAATCTAATGTTTCTAAATTTAATGATTCTATTTTCTAAGTCTAGTTTACACAATAATATATTATTAAAATCAATAGGATTACTTGGATACATATTTTGACAATCAAACTACAATCACTAGACATTCATTTCTTGTAAGGTTTTTTCCCACTGATACTGATGTTATCTAAAAATTGATATATTAGCAACAACATGAAATAAAAAGTTCATACCAAATAAAACTCGTAAGGTTCCCAGACATGCAGGATCAGCTGGTCGACATAGAAGTCTTACAAGATTATCCCAAGATGTTAAATCTTGCTTCTCAAATCCAAATAATTTTTGCATGGTTATGTTATCGTTCAAAGCTTCTGAGCATTCTGATTTAGAGCTGTCATTTCTGGGAGCATGTCCAGTAGCATTATTTGTGTGGCCAACACTAGAAACAGCTCTTTTTCTTACCATCTTAAAAAATACATTTAAAAACAAGCATAAGCTATGGTCATAGCTTGAATTTTTTTACAAACTGTATGTAAAATATTATAAATTTATATGTCAATTAAAAGAAAAAGCAAAACAAACTTCAAATTTTTGGGGGGTTATTTTAGTTGTTTTTTTAAATATCAAAAAAATTATATGGGGGGTGGGGGGGGGGGGGGAAGAAGTGTCTTGGTGTACAATCATAAAAGACACCTCAAAATTGTACATTGTATGTCAAAATCGTTAGAGTAAACAGAGTGCTGGAGGGGATAATGCATGTTTAAAATTGAAATTTCTGAAATAATAAAAAGTTAAAATTAGTACTTTTTATTAATTTATTTAATTTGGGAGCAAAGAGACCATTCTCCAGAGCTCCAGGCTCTGCTCCATAACCCTGGTTTAATTATTAATAGATTATAAACTTTTTCAGAAATTTTTCCCAGGGGGGGGGGGGGGGGGGGCATTTCAAATTTTCGGGGAGGCTGTGTCATTTTCCAACAGAGGCGTAGCTAAGGGGTGGCAGATGGGACATATGTCCTGGATGTTATACTAGCGGGGGGGGGGGGGGGGTGGTAAATGGGCTTTGATGGTATTTAATGGTTGAAAATAATCAGTTTCAGAGTTGAGAGGTGTGTAAAAATGAATCTTGTCCCTACACGCCAAACACTGTAGATAAGCCCTTGCAAGTGGTGTCAAAATAGGACGAATGGGGTGGTCCACCCAGGTGTCACTATTTCTTTATGAGCAGGTGTGGCATTTTTGGACAACTGTAGAGTTTGTATCAGACAATTTTGAGGTTGTATTTCAAACTTTGGGTTCGGGAGTGCCAAAATTAGCCATAATAATGATTAAAGACATCTTAAATTCCACCAGTGTGATGTAAACTATATTCATTCTAGTTGTGTCACACTTGAGGGTAAGCTTTTGCCCTAGCTTAATATCGTCTATTACAGCGGTCGGCATACTCATTAGTCAAAAGAGCCAAAAATTAGCAGCAGGACGATTAAGAAATTAAGAGCCAAATTTTGTTTTAAGAACTTGTTAAGAACCATGTTTTTCGGAGTTAAAAAAACGATTTATGGCTGATTGGCCGAGCCGCACTCAGGTGGCTAAAGAGCCGTATGTGGCTCGCGAGCTGCAGTTTGCCAAACACTGTCCTATTAAATCTTTATAGTCCACAAAATTTTTTATAAATTAAAATTACAAGAATGCATTTTATAACATATTCTACACCTAATTGGCTAAATTGGAGAGCAACTGAAGAGATCCTAGTTTTAAAATGTAGGTGTCACTTAACCTTAGAGCCATCGTGTGTACCCAGCAACCCTTACGATGCTGGGTGCCTCGGATATTTTAGGGGTTTAAAGATGTGATGAGGATATTTTCTTAATTATCATCCTTCAATGCAGGTTGCAAAAAAGGGAAAAAAAAAGGGGGGGGGGGGGGGAACGGAAAAGTGCTTGACCTGCTTGTGTTATGCACAAAAATTGTATATCACTAAAAATTAGTAATATGGCTTTTATTTATTTTAACATTATTTTATATGCTGAACGCAAATGGATAAAAAAAAACAACTTACTTAATTTCCAAATTTTACCAGAGTCAAAAAGAAAAAAAATGTTAATTAGAAAGGTCTAAACATTTTTATGAATTTTGAAAACTGGTCATTTTAATAAATTGTAAATGAACGGCATAACTATTTTAAGAAGACATGAATTGTTTACAAAAGACATATATTTATTAATGTGTGATTTTATCTAAAGGAAATCATACTCAAATAAAGTATATATTTCCCAATATTCAGTTGATTGAATTGTTTATTTGTAATTTCAAAACACTATAACATTTTTCAGATAAATTACAAATTGCCTCTTAGATATACTTAAAAACACTTTTTTTTTTTACACCCCCCTTCTCCCCCGAGACTAGCTGAAAGAAACCCTGTTAGTGGCTAAGATGCATTTATTTTTGCAATACATAAGATTATGATTCCTTTGACTTTGGACCAAAGTTTGGTAGAGGTTTATTGTATTGAAGGTTTTCACTTGTTTAATTTTGTTTTATCCCTGCCTAAACTTTATATAATATTAATATTAGATGGCTAGAGCTCTGCTGGGTCATGCAGAGAGGGGCAACAACATTTTTTTTCCCGGGGGGGGGGGGGGATATAATGTGTATATAATATAATATATATATATATATATATATATATATTGTGGTAATATGACTACTAAAAAAAGTGTGTAAGTTCAGTGTTAAGAAGTAGTGTAGAAGCCTTCTTCAGCAGACAGTCCAAATACTTAATTAAGGAACAAAAAATGTGAGTGTGAGTCGGGATCTACTAAAAAAAATTATAGAATTGTCACTTCTTAATAAAAAATTTACTATAATTAGTATAAAAGGCTTATTTTTTATTATACTAATCATGACTTATGACAATGACTATGCTCTGACTATGTCATAATTGTCTTGTTATTACTCGCGTTTTTACTTAGAATTTACTATAGTATAGTATAAGTATAGTAGGAGTCTTCATATTCATATTCTTACCTTAAAAATCCTTAATAAGAAATATTTAGGCTTAACATTGATTAAGCTATTTAATTACCATTTTTATAGACGAGCAACGCGTTTCTCACACTATGACTATTTTATTATGTAGTAGCTCAAATAACCATTGAACTGAAGACTTGTATGAGAGACCTCTTGTCGATGCATTGTGATAAAATACAGCAGACCACAAAATATGAAGCATTCGGTGCCGAATGAAATTGCATCCCATATTTTTCCCCCGATTAATTCGTTGAGCCTAGCTAGGGCAATCTAGAAGCGGTGTCGGATCATTTACCTACATCTTAGGTCTTAGTGCCTCACAATCTGCAAGTTAAACTTCTATAATTTAATTGACTTGAAGTCGGCCTGCTTTATGTAATTTCAAGCACTAGGACCCCTAATTAGACTTGCCAGACGTCCGGCAAAAGGAGGACATGTCCTTCTTTTTAGCTCATTGTCCTCCGTCCGGCAGGCAAAGCTAAACTCTTGTAAAATGTCCGGCTTTTCTTACATTTTATATTTTAATTTTTATGTATCGTTGTTACAACTATTAAATAGTATGTTTACGTTGTTACAATGTACAAGTTGTTACAATGTACAAAGTCTATGCATTTCTGCATCCAACATGGCGCAGAGTTAATGCAGATTGACGTTGAAACTATTGTCTTGAAGATATTCAATGACTTTTCTATATACACTGTCAGAACAGAAACTTTAAAGGAGTTTTGTGACTATGTCGACATTAACTATCAGCAACTACAGTATCACTCTAAAACCAGATTGCTCAGTTTGTTATCAGCTGTTGAGAGGCCGCTGAAGCTGTTTATTGCTTTTAAAGAATATTTTCTTTCTGTAAACCAAACACCTGCTATGATAAAAAAAATAATTTGAGAATGATTTTACAGAAGTTTATCTTTGGTTTCTGTATTCCTTGATGTCTGTCTTCCATGTCAATATTGCAGTCAGAGGCGCAACTGGGTTTTTGGCGCCCTTGGCTAATTTATTTTTTAAATAATAAAAATTAAAAAATTAGAGATTTAGCGGCGCCCTTTTGAACAGGCGCAGGCCAGCGCCCCTGGCAACTGCCCCAATGCCAATCCGTTGTTACGCCTCTGATTGCAGTCATGGAAAGAGAAGAAACATCAGTATTAGAGGTTATGAGCCTTCTTCACACAACCTTGGAAGTTTTGAAAGACAGATTGAAAGTCAGGGAGGTGTTGAGAAGACTTGAGGAAAGTGGTCGAGAAGAAGAGTATAATACTTTTATGGCAGATGTTAAGTTGGTGTATGAAGCATGCATTAGTTACTTAGAGAAGTGGTTGAAACCTTTTGATGAGTTTCAATGCTTTAATTGGATGTACTTGGATCAAATCAAAGACTGTAAATTTGATGACCTTTCGGCATGCATATTGTAGCTGAAAGAGAATGTTATTATTGTAGATGATTTGCAATTGTTTGACCAATACTGCAATCTTAAATCATTTGTACAAGACAAAAATTAACAGTTTTTTTAAATGGTATCCGGGTTCGAATGGCGGCGCTGCGTCGTGTCCGGGTCCATGTTGACTAATGCTATTTGGGTTTCATTTGTAGTGTTTATTTTACTTAAAATGAAGAATTAAGTTTACAAACGTATAGTGCATTCAATGATCTTTCATTTGATACCTCATTTTGTCTTACAAACCCAACAATAATATTTTTAATAGTTTTTTAATCCCAACTCTCACTTCTGGTACTCGGGTACCAATAGGTGCAGCCTTCCTTTAATATGTTGAATAGCTTCCCCAAGAAGCCAAGAGACCATTTCGAGTGAATTCCTTCATTCAAATCATAACATCCTTGGGCAAATTTAACGAGTGGAGCAACAGTCTACAATTATGTTGTAGTAGGCTAATAGGGGTAATGTTTGTATTGTGGGGTAATGTTTGAAATAAAGGCTAATTATTGTATTAGGGGTAATGGTTGTATTAGGGGGTACTGTTTCTTTAGAGGTTAATGTTGTATTTGGGGTAATGTTTAGAGAATTAAATATTTTAAAGTGTGTTGATGTTCATAATAAATTTTGGTAAAGTATTCACAAAAGGCTGGAAATTCTGAGATGTGTTCTGTACGCCGTAGGCTGTAGGGAAAGAGCAAGCCAAGGCAATTTGTTGTCGAGGGTTGCCTATTTTAGGAATTTTAGGCAGTAAATAAAAAGGTGTTCTTTTTAGAAGCTGATATTGAAAGTTTTGAATTTTCAAAAGGGTGACATTTTGGTTACTTTATGACTGATAGGATACGATAGTTGCCTCTGTTGATACGATGGTTGTCTCTGTTGATACGATGGTTGCCTCTGTTGATACGATGGTTGCCTCTGTTGATACGATGGTTGCCTCTGTTGATACGAATTTTGCCTCTGTTGATGTGTTGGTTTTCTCTGTTGATATGATGGTTGTCTCTGTTGATACGATGGTTGTCTCTGTTGATACGATGGTTGCCTCTGTGAAAGCAGTATTTCAACTATTCCTGGGTTTAAGTTTAATGGTAACAAATTGTTCAGAAGAACAATATATTTTTTACTGAAAGAGGGAATCAATTTTTTAAAAACCTAAAAACATAGTTGTTCGTATAAATCCTTTATAAAATGTCATATCGGGCAATGGGGTGGGGCTGGACATTGGACAAAACATGCATAAAACTAACGCACTTTATAAGTATCCCAATTGTGCCCCCATTCCCAAGGCTAACAACCAGCCAAACGTTCACGCCGCTGAACTATATTAATATAGACCCACCCGGTTTGACACCGCAGATTTATTTCACCAACTATTTCAGAGAAGCAAAAGAAAATATTACGCAACAAACGTACTTGCCATATTTTTTTAAAAAGGAATTTCATTTACCGCAGTTATCGGGAATTTTCCTTCATGTACCCCTTGAATTTTAGGGTTGGGGTGGGGCTGAAAATAAAACAAAATGTGTTGGCATCGGCAACGAGTCTATGTGCCAAGTTTCAGCTCGATAGCTTGACGGGAAGTGGGTCAATTAGCCGTCCGAAGATTTTGTCAGCCAGCCAGGAACCCACAAACAAAAGCAAAGTAAATATAAAGGATTTTAAAAATTAACTGAGAGGAACTTTGTCAAAAGAATAATTCTCTGCACTTAGCATCATGTGTTTATATAGCTATAAGTTATGTAGCACATCTTTTGATGACGTAATCGGGAAATCAAGAAAATCATGCTTCAATTTGTAACTTAAAGCCTTTTAGAAGATTATATTAAAGAATTATTTTGGGGATTTTTGCAAACAAATACTTAATTATTAAAAAAAAATATATAAAAAATTAGAAGACGTTATATTTCATTAAGTTTAAAGGGTTAGGGTTAGTTATATTTTATTTTATGTTTTTCTTAACCAGCTGATGTATTTTAAAGCGCAAGTGCTTTGTATAACTTATGACTAAGTCTGGCCCTGTCTAGGAGGATAGGAAAGAAGAGAAATGGATAATACAGGATGCAAGCGTTCAGTCGCTCCCCCCCCCCCCCTTTTTTTTTTCCTCCCACGCTAAAATTGATTTCAATCGGAGCGTCCATTTAAATCTAGAGACAAGAAGACAAATATTATTTAGTCCGGTGTAATGTTTGTGTAAGCCCCACCTTTTATTTTTTGTATGCCATCTTTAAGGCATTTAAGGCATGTTAAGTGCTGAATTTAAAGCAACAAAACAAAATAGACCCTCTAAAGCGCAGATTCCCAACCATTTTTTAAATCAAGACCCTATTTTATAGAGGCAGTGACTCCCATTTTATAAAGCAAATTTACCAGCGACCCTGAACCCCATGCATTAAAATAAATTATTACCTTACCGATAAAGAGGCGTCCATCAACAAAATAGGGGGGGGGGGGTGGAAATGTTTGACAGTTGTTGACAAGGGGTGGAGAGGGAGATTAATTGGCGTCAACAATCATGTTTTCTCTATTAAAATTTACTCTAAAAAATTGGCTGATTATTACATTATTTTAAATAATTTATAAGTGTAAATTGTAAACATAATTTTTAGGCTTTTAACAATATAGGATTTATTTAATGCTTGTCTGGTCAGATAGCTGGTCAGAATGTTAGCACACGTTGTTAGTGCAACAGAAGTCAAAAGTTGGCCTCTCTTCACCTGTAGATTCTATTTGTCGCAAATGACCATGGTGGTATTTTTGTGATCATGTTGCAGGTATGGAACAAGGTTCAAGTGTCATGTTCAGTCAAGATAAATGATATTGATGGAGTAGGAATACGATATTTTTTAGAATTAGTAGAAAGTAAAGTGGGTAACAATAATAACATCGCTGCTTGAACGGATTTGCAAAATCTGTAACATCTATTCTGCGTCACAAGTCATGTCGACATTGCAATTTAAATAAAACCCGCAAATTTAGGGGTGGGGGGCAAATGCTCCCCTGCCCTACCCAAATGATGTCTTGATGCCCATTGTTACGATAGAGCAACACCTGGCTACTCCATGGGAACTAGCAGCTAGAAACTATACTATAATTGTCAGTTAACTGGCAACAATCATATTTACACTTGCACAAACAATGATATTTAGTGTTCAACAACCGTTCAGTTGATTCTACTGCATTATATAATTTAAGTGTAAAAACTTTTTAGCTTCTTGATTAACAAGTTAAAGATGTAATAAAATGTTTTTCCTACAATTTTATGTGTCATTAAAATAGATGAGCACAAAGTAATGCATTTATACATTTATTTATATTATAACTCATTTTTTTTATTGGGGGGGGGGGATAAAATGTTGACATAATTACTGGGGGGGGGGGGTCTGACAGATGTTGACAAGGTGGAGGGGGTTAAAAATTGCGTAAAAATAGTTGACGTAATTAATGGACGACACCCAACGCCCAATAAAGAGGGCGATGCACGTAACCATAAATAAAAGTACAACATCTTTAGGTGATGGGTACAACCTCTTGGGGTGATGGTACAACCTCTTGGGGTGATGGGTACAACCTCTAGGTGATGGGTACAACCTCTCTGGGTGATGGGTACAACCTCTTGGGGTGATGGGTACAACCTATTGGGGTGATGGGTACAACCTATTGGGGTGATGGTACAACCTCTAGGTGATGGGTACAACCTCTCTGGGTGATGGGTACAACCTCTCTGGGTGATGGGTGCAACCTCTTGGGGTGATGGGTAAAAACTCTTGAGGTGATGGGTAAAACCTCTTGGGTTGATGGGTGTGTTAACCCTTCACCGAGAAAAATTTGTGTGTACGTACATGTGTGTTGTCTTTCAGTTATATCATGTGTGTTGTCTTTAAGTTATATCTCCCGAACATTTGTGTGTAAGTATATGTGTGTTGTCTTTTAGTTATATCTCCCGCACATTCGACTGTAAGTACATGTGTGTCGTCTTTCAGTTATATCTCCTGAAATAAATCTGGAACAAACAGTGACACACCCGTCAACCACACCCCCCCCCCCTTTCCAAAAAACCCCACCTCCGCCACAAGGGATGTAGCAATCTACGAGGATAACATCTGGGAAATGTCACGAGACTATATTATATTAGATTAAGCAACCATCTTTGTTTACGCTGAAGTTTTTTGTAGGGCCAGGCTAAGCTGAGTTGTTCAAGCTTGGTCGAGTTGTTCAGTTGTTCTTGACATTTTATTGAATTCTCTGACAAATGACAGACACCCATGGGAGAAATAAGGATTCGACTACCTCCCATAGCCGGAAGCAACCCTGTGTGGTATTTCCCTTGACGTCTATTTCTATGCTGAGAGTCTGGGAGTGGCAAGAGGATTGGACAGAGAAAATTGTGGGAAATACTTGGAAAAAACAAATATCGAATGAATAAGTGATATTGATATGATGAAGACAGTATAGATTTGTTGGCGGGGGTGTAACTAGTGCGGTCACATCAGCTGATGGAGGGGGAGAGGGGGCAAATGGTTTAAATAGTGCGAGCACAATCAGCTGATGGAGGGGCAAATGGTTTAAATAGTGCGAGCACAATCAGCTGATGGAGGGGCAGAGGGACAAATGGTTTAAATAGTGCAAGCACAATCAGCTGATGGAGGGGCAGAGGGACACATTGTTTAAATAGTGCGAGCACAATCAGCTGATGGAGGGGCAAATGGTTTAACTAGTGCGAGCACAATCAGCTGATGGAGGGGCAAATGGTTTAACTAGTGCGAGCACAATCAGCTGATGGAGGGCCAAATGGTTTAACTAGTGCAAGCACAATCAGCTGATGGAGGGGCAAATGGTTTAAATAGTGCAAGCACAATCAGCTGATGGAGGGGGCAGAGGGACAAATGGTTTAAATAGTGCGAGCACAATCAGCTGATGGAGGGGCAAATGGTTTAACTAGTGCGAGCACAATCAGCTGATGGAGGGGCAAATGGTGGAGGGGGGGGACAGTTTTTCGTTTAGGCATATCTTGGAGGAAGGATGGCAATGTCAATAGAGAGTCAATTGTCGCACCCCCACCCCCCTCCTGCTATTTCTGGACTATTTTAACTCTCCAGCCTGTCACAAATCTCGCCACCCCCCCCCCCCCACAAAAAAATAAATAATTGTTAAAATTTTAACATTTAATTACAATTAAATCTAAAGCACACTTGACTAATAATTAGATGAAAGTAACATCTCTTGTCGTAAAACATATGCCACAAAAGATTCAAAATGTGTGGAAGTGAGTCATCAAAGCTTTTAACAGCTCTCCCTCAATTCATCGCACAGGTTTGTCTTATTACAACCAAAGACCACACAACCCTCCCTCAATTCATACAGAGACCACACAACCCTCCCTCAATTCATACAGAGACCACACAACCCTCCCTCAATTCATACAGAGACCACACAACTCTCCCTCAATTCATCGCACAGGTTTGTCTTATTACAACCAAAGACCACACAACTCTCCCTCAATTCATACAGAGACCACACAACCCTCCCTCAATTCATACAGAGACCACACAACTCTCCCTCAATTCATCGCACAGGTTTGTCTTATTAACACCAGAGACCACACAACTTGCACAAGTTGGTGTTTGAGGCCGTGTGTCATATTGAATGCACGTGTTGGTGGATGAGGCCATGTGTCATGGTGAATGCACGTGTTGGTCGATGAGGCCGTGTGTCATGGTAGATGAGGCCGTGTGTCATGGTAGATTAGGCCGTGTGTCATATTGAATGCACGTGAATGTGGCTGAGTCATATTGAATAGAATATTTTGGTCGATGAGGCCGTGTGTCATGGTGAATGCACGAGTTGGTCGATGAGGCCGTGTGCTATGGTGAATGCACGTGTTGGTCGATGAGGCCGTGTGCTATGGTGAATGCACGTGTTGGTGGATTAGGCCGTGTGTCATGGTGAATGCACGTGTTGGTCGATGAGGCCGTGTGCTATGGTTAATGCACGTGTTGGTCGATGCGGCCGTGTGCTATGGTTAATGCACGAGTTGGTCGATGAGGCCGTGTGTAGTGCTATGGTGAATGCACGTGTTGGTCGATGAGGCCGCGTGTCATGGTGAATGCACGTGTTGGTCGATGAGGCCGTGTGCTATGGTTAATGCACGAGTTGGTCGATGAGGCCGTGTGCTATGGTTAATGCACGTGTTGGTCGATGAGGCCGTGTGCTATGGTTAATGCACGAGTTGGTCGATGAGGCAGTGTGCTATGGTTAATGCACGAGTTGGTCGATGAGGCCGTGTGCTATGGTTAATGCACGTGTTGGTCGATGAGGCCGTGTGCTATGGTTAATGCACGTGTTGGTCGATGAGGCCGTGTGCTATGGTTAATGCACGAGTTGGTCGATGAGGCAGTGTGCTATGGTTAATGCACGAGTTGGTCGATGAGGCCGTGTGCTATGGTGAATGCACGTGTTGGTCGATGAGGCCGTGTGCTATGGTTAATGCACGAGTTGGTCGATGAGGCAGTGTGCTATGGTTAATGCACGAGTTGGTCGATGAGGCCGTGTGCTATGGTTAATGCACGAGTTGGTCGATGAGGCCGTGTGCTATGGTTAATGCACGTGTTGGTCGATGAGGCCGTGTGCTATGGTTAATGCACGTGTTGGTCGATGAGGCCGTGTGCTATGGTTAATGCACGAGTTGGTCGATGAGGCCGTGTGCTATGGTGAAGATGAGGCCGTGTGCTATGGTGAATGCACGTGTTGGTGGATGAGGCCGTGTGTCATATTGAATGCTATTGGATGTCATTGCTAACCGTTTTAATATTGAACTATATCCCTTCAATGTATTCGGACAGACAGATAAATTATTTTTTAATTTGGTTTGGTAATCGTTGTAACCGCACAACAGATGTTGACAAAAGTTTTTATCACCATTTTAAATTGAAATTTATTGATCTAAGCTACAAATATTTTTTTATTAAGTGAAGTGACTGTTCAGTATGTGTAGGTGTTCAAATATTGTAATTGTAATGTGATTTAATATCATACTTCTATTTATAGACTATCAACATAGCTTCTCTTTATATCAACATAGCTTCTCTTTATAGACTGCCAACATAGCTTCTCTTTATAGACTATCAACATAGCTTCTCTTTATAGACTATCAACATAGCTTCTCTTTATAGACTGCCAACATAGCTTCTCTTTATAGACTACCGTATCTACATAGCTTCTCTTTATAGACTATCAAAATAGCTTCTCTTTATAGACTATCAACATAGCTTCTCTTTATAGACTATCAACATAGCTTCTCTTTATAGACTATCAACATAGCTTCTCTTTATAGGCTATCAACATAGCTTCTCTTTATAGACTGCCAACATAGCTTCTCTTTATAGACTACCGTTTCTACATAGCTTCTCTTTATAGACTATCAAAATAGGTTCTCTTTATAGACTATCAACATAGCTTCTCTTTATAGGCTATCAACATAGCTTCTCTTTATAGACTGCCAACATAGCTTCTCTTTATAGACTACCGTTTCTACATAGCTTCTCTTTATAGACTATCAAAATAGGTTCTCTTTATAGACTATCAACATAGCTTCTCTGTATAGACTATCAACATAGCTTTTCTTTATAGACTATCAACATAGCTTATCTTTATAGGCTATCAACAGCTCATCTTTATAGACTACGGTCAGGTGCTGCCCACTAAGAAAACAGTGGTTGATTGGAATGGCCAAGTCATGCAATGATGGACTAGAATGGCCAAGTCTTGCAATGATGGACTGTAGTGGCCAAGTCTTGCAATGACGGACTGGAGTGGCTAAGT
The DNA here is from genome assembly GCA_964017045.1 of Omphiscola glabra. Lineage (NCBI taxonomy): Eukaryota > Metazoa > Mollusca > Gastropoda > Lymnaeidae > Omphiscola > Omphiscola glabra. The sequence continues at coordinate 56,357,330 of OZ024795.1, read as the reverse complement.
CATGCAGTGGTGGACTGTAGTGACCAAGCCATACAATGGTGGAATGTTGAGGTCTAGATTCTACAGTTTGGATGGAAGCTTACATTGCAACCAATTTAGGCTTTTACAAGGGAAACACATTGAAGTGCCCCCCCCCCCCCCAAACAATTCATTTGGAACTTTAAATCTGATTTTGAAAAAAATAATAGAGCTTTCAGAAACATGAAATGACATCTTTAACACTAGTTAATATTTTAACACCAGTTAATATTTTAACACTAGTTAATATTTGAACACTAGTTAATATTTGATGTCAGTTAAAAAATATCTAGACTAGGAATTTAAGAAAATTATAGTATGCAACATGTAAATAATTAAATAAAAATTCCATTGTACTATCGATTGAAAATATACCTATTCAGGGACGGAGTTTTACTAAATCACATATGCTGATTTAATTTTGGGCTAAATAACTTTATGATTCTTCCTTCCACACATAAACATCTGCTATATAAGCTAAATCATAAACCAAATAGTTGATAACAACCTAATTTGCTAAACAATTTTAATAAAACTTCATAAAAGAACATCCATGACTGTAAACCCTTGGGTAGCCCATGTACCCATTAGCACACCCCTGAGCTATGGGATTGTTCTAATCTACTATTTTTTAAAACACAAAGTTAAGCATTATTTAAAATATGTGCACCAAACAAAAGCGCACCTAAAAACTTCCTTTAATAGATTTTGAAAGTGCACAGTTCCCAATCAAGACTTAACTGAACGCCCCACCATGTTTGAAAGTGCACAGTTCCCAATCAAGACTTAATCAAATTAAAAAAGCTTATACCAAAAGTAACTTAACTGAATGCCCCACAAAGACATTGAAAAAATATTTTTGTACATCTTACCCTCTACACTTTAGGATTTTTTTGTTATAACAGCTTTTCAGAAAAGGGGATTATGACCAAACTTTCCAGGAAACATCTGTAGGTCAGGAGGAATGTCCTTGGCAAATTTCGTTGTTATCTACATGTTATGTTTTATTTGGTTTTCTTGTGATTGATCGACCCATCTACAAAAGCAAAGTTAATATAATATAAAGGATTTTAAAAATTAACTGAGAGGAACTTTGTCAAAAGAATAATTCTCTGCACTTAGCATCATGTGTTTATAAAGCTATAAGTTATGTAGCACATCTTTTGATGACAATCGGGAAATCAAGAAAATCATGCTTCAATTTGTAACTTAAAGCCTTTTAGAAGATTATATTAAAGAATTATTTTGGGGATTTTTGCAAACAAATAATTAATTTTAAAAAAATAAAAATTAGAAGACGTTATATTTCATTAAGTTTAAAGGGTTAGGGTTAGTTATATTTTATTTTATGTTTTTCTTAACCAGCTGATGTATTTTAAAGCGGCAAGTGCTTTGTATAACTTATGACTAAGTCCGGCCCTGTATATAGTATTTATATATAAACATAAATTGTCATATTACAAACTGAAAATGAAATGTTTCTGTACAGTAGTAAAATATATGGGTTATATTATATGGATTTGAACACGTTGATTCCCAATATATCAGAATCTGCCCATCACTTCTAGATTTTGAATGCATTCAAGTTCGAGAAATATAATTATAGTCAATTAATATTAAAAATAATATATACACATATTTTTAACTGTGAAATGATAGCTGTTTCTGTACTGATGTCAAATGATAGCTGTTTCTGTACTGATGTCAAATGATAGCTGTTTCTGTACTGATGTCAAATGATAGCTGTTTCTGTACTGATGTCAAATGATAGCTGTTTCTGTATTGATGTCAAATGATAGCTGTTTCTGTACTGATGTGAACTTTTTTCGTGGAAGGGGGCAGCAATTTCTTGGCCCTGCCCGGATGGCATTGGCCCTAGCTATGCCACTGCTGATTCTCAACCCGAGTACTTAGTCATAGCAATTTAAAATGAAGGATGCGCCAGACAGGACACCTAGAGAGTTTGCCAGACAAGACACTTCAAGAGTTGCAGTTTTATTTTAAAATGACAGCTTGAATCAAAAGAGAAAAGGACAACAAAAAAATCTAGTTAATTTTAACTTATGAGTTATTGGACTTGTATGGAAATAATGTCAATTTAACATAAATGCTGACGATGTCATTAATAAGCATGGACTGCACGAGAGATTTATTCATTAAAGGTCAGGACAGTAGATGTGATAGAGGAATTGGGATAGAGGAAATGGAAAGGAGATGCTTTGTTTTCTAAGTCTTATTTCATTTTAACATAGCTGAAATCTCATTGACTTGCCTGTGAAGGGAACAAATAGTTAGCAGAAGCAAATTACCTTCTAGATCTACTGTAACCTGATAGAATCTAGCTGGCAAATAGAATCAAATTATAAACTATGGCAACCTGCTAGAATCTAGCTGGTATATAGAATCAAATAATGATCTATGGTAACCTGCTAGAATCTAGCTGGTAAATAGAATCAAATTATAAACTATGGTAACCTGCTAGAATCTAGCTGGTATATAGAATCAAATTATAAACTATGGTAACCTGCTAGAATCTAGCTGGTAAATAGAATCAAATTATAAAATATGATAACCTGCTAGAATCTAGCTGGTAAATAGAATCAAATTATAAACTATGGCAACCTGCTAGAATCTAGCTGGTATATAGAATCAAATAATGATCTATGGTAACCTGCTAGAATCTAGCTGGTAAATAGAATCAAATTATAAACTAAGGTAACCTGCTAGAATCTAGCTGGTAAATAGAATCAAATTATAAACTATGATAACCTGCTAGAATTTAGCTGGTAAATAGAACAAAAGAAGAAACTTACAGCTGGGTTATTTTTATTTATAAGTTTAAAGTGAGTTTAGATGATTTTATCAGGCAATTATTGCCACACTTCAATGTGTTGTGCCAGTACTTAGCTATTGGCACACTTCAATGTGTTGTGCCAGTACTTAGCTAATGCCACACTTCAATGTGTTGTGCCAGTACTTAGCTATTGGCACAATTCAATGTGTTGCGCCAGTACTTAGCTATTGGTACACTTCAATGTGTTGTACCGGTACTAAGTTATTAGCACACTTCAATATGTTGTACCGGTACTGAGCTTTCCCCTAATAGGGTCTCATAAATAACACTTATTCATCACCATCAAATTAGCCTTGTACCATTACAATTACTTAGCCCAGTACCATTACAACATTACCATCAAATTAGCCTCGTACTGTTACAACAGATTTAAACGGTTGATTATTCCTACAAAATAATTCATTCTGTGTTTGTCAGATATCATGACTCATTTCTCATAATGAACTCTTCAGCACTGTCAAATTGTCCTGGGATGTGTTCTTCAACATTGAAGAGCTGCTGAATTATTTTAGTTTTATGATGATTAAAAGGCAACCAGTTAAGATGACTGAGATGAAAGCTCGTATTGCTGTTTCCAAAGGAGTCAAACTGGACTGGCAGCAGCAGGGCACTTTTATTGCTGGACTCCTCACCATCCAAATCTAAAAAAAAACAAAAAACTATTACATTCACTGCAGTTATACAAAGGCAACATAAACTGTGTTCAAAACATCTAACATGCTATCCCCTCTGTATGTCTATCATATCCCAGTGGCCTGTAAACTGTGTTCAAAACATCTAACATGTTATCCCCTCTGTATGTCTATCATATTCCAGTGGTCTGTAAACTGTGTTCAAAACATCTAACATGCTATTGCTATCCCCTCTGTATGTCTATCATATCCCAGTGGCCTGTAAACTGTGTTCAAACTGTATGTCTATCATATCCCAGTGGCCTGTAAACTGTGTTCAAAACATCTAACATGCTATTGCTATCCCCTCTGTATGTCTATCATATCCCAGTGGCCTGTAAACTGTGTTCAAAACATCTAACATGTTATCCCCTCTGTATGTCTATCATATTCCAGTGGTCTGTAAATTGTGTTCTAAACATCTAACATGCTGTCCCCTCTGTATGTCTATCATAGTGGCTTGCAAACTGTGGCTTTTTAAAAAAGATTTTAAATTCATGATTTATAAAATGACTCCTCCCACAAAAAAAGGTTGCAGATTCACCAACGTAGCAGACCCAAAACAAACAAAGACAAATTGTGGACTTCAAGTTGTTACTAGGATATCTCACAAGTTTATTTGTGAGAGTGAAAGCAACATTAGGTGGGTAAATAAAAGTTGATTTGTGAGAGTGAAAGCAACATTAGGTGGGTCAATAAAAGTTGATTTGTGAGAGTGAAAGCAAGATTAGGTGGGTCAATCAAATTACGAAACATCGCTCAGATATTTTTATAGCCTTTAAAAATAATTCGAAATCATGGATTTAATTTTAAAAGATTTTTAGGCTCTTTATGGACTGTCAGAATTTCCGTCATAATTATTGAAGAATCTAAGCAAAAAAATTAAAAAACGCATTCTGCAGATGCAAAATCTCCTAATCAGTGCATTTATATTATATGGATAGCCCCTTGGATTGTTCTCTCTTAAATCTGTGCCTATATATTATATGGATAGCCCCTTGGATTGTTCCCTCTTAAATCTGTGCCTATATATTATATGGATAGCCCCTTGGATTGTTCTCTCTTAAATCTGTGCCTATATATTATATGGATAGCCCCTTGGATTGTTCTCTCTTAAATCTGTGCCTATATATTATATGGATAGCCCCTTGGATTGTTCTCTCTTAAATCTGTGCCTATATATTATATGGATAGCCCCTTGGATTGTTCTCTCTTAAATCTGTGCCTATATATTATATGGATAGCCCCTTGGATTGTTCCCTCTTAAATCTGTGCCTATATATTATATGGATAGCCCCTTGGATTGTTCTCTCTTAAATCTGTGCCTATATATTATATAGATAGCCCCTTGGATTGTTCTCTCTTAAATCTGTGCCTATATATTATATGGATAGCCCCTTGGATTGTTCTCTCTTAAATCTGTGCCTATATATTATATGGATAGCCCCTTGGATTGTTCTCTCTTAAATCTGTGCCTATATATTATATGGATAGCCCCTTGGATTGTTCTCTCCTAAATCTGTGCCTATATATTATATGGATAGCCCCTTGGATTGTTCTCTCTTAAATCTGTGCCTATATATTATATGGATAGCCCCTTGGATTGTTCTCTCTTAAATCTGTGCCTATATATTATATGGATAGCCCCTTGGATTGTTCCCTCTTAAATCTGTGCCTATATATTATATGAATAGCCCCTTGGATTGTTCCCTCTTAAATCTGTGCCTATATATTATATGGATAGCCCCTTGGATTGTTCCCTCTTAAATCTGTGCCTATATATTATATGGATAGCCCCTTGGATTGTTCCCTTAACTTTGTTTTATTGAACAACTCTTCAAGACACTGCAGTCAGCCTTAGTTCAATTCAAATTAGTGAGTTAGGAGAATTGATTTATTTTTGGCTTTGATATAGTTTAGGACAGTGTTTCATGAATAGTTTAGGACAGTGTCCCCTTTCGCTCGCATAAGTTCATACGCCAGCCACTCTTCTCCCATTCACGCCTGGACTACTTCATGAGTTCATACGCCAGCCACTCTTCTCCCATTCACGCCTGGACTATTTCCATAAATCAAGCTAAGGTACCTAGCTAAAATCATCGGGGATTCTCACCTCGTCAGACAGTGTTTCATTGAATAGTTTAGGGCCCTGTTTCATTGAATAGTTTAGGGCCCTGTTTCATTGAATAGTTTAGGACCCTGTTTCATTGAATAGTTTAGGGCCCTGTTTCATTGAATAGTTTAGGGCCCTGTTTCATTGAATAGTTTAGGACCCTGTTTCATTGAATAGTTTAGGACCCTGTTTCATTGAATAGTTTAGGACCCTGTTTCATTGAATAGTTTAGGACCCTGTTTCATTGAATAGTCTAGGACACTGTTTCATTGAATATTATTTTGACTGGGTCAACTTAGAATGAAAATATTATGTAAAACATATGAAAGAAATAATAAAACCAAAAGTAAAATAAGAATAGAAGTAACCTAAGATTTATTCTGAAGTTACCTACCAAACTGACCAACTACATATGTGTCACTAATAGTACCGCTAGTTATCCGGACTTCTTTATCCAAACATTGTACACAAACATCCGAAGCTGGTTTAAAAAAAATTACATAAAATTGTATAATAAAAATACACAATTTAAATCAAAGAATCATTGAAATGAAAAGCTTGTAAACCCTTGAGATAAAATTTCTAAATTTTTAAAATATTTGTTAAAATCAGACTTGTTGCTATTTTTTAAACAATTTGGTCAACAGGAAAGCTATTTTATTTTGGATTGTAACCATGGACTGTTAAATTATTATTATTATTATTATATGTTGTCTTATATAGCGCGGTACCCCAGCCTAGGGCTGGGCTCACCGCGCTGTACATAAAAATATTAGAAAGATAATCGTGACAATAAAATAAAAATACATTTATATAATAAAGTACAGCTGTATAAAGACAAAACAAAAACAAATGCATATTCACCCCACCCACCCCAGAACTTTTACATGTGAAGCCATTGACGTCAGCCAGCAGCATCGTTTATCGGCCAGATTTGAGGAATCAGTCGGGGTAATAGAGTTTAAAGAGATGTGTTTTGAGTGCAGTTTTGAAGGCCTGTGTGGTTGGTATATTGCAGATGTGTAGTGGAAGAGAATTCCATTGTTTGGGGGCACAGAAAGAGACAGATCGTTCACCATATGTTTTAGTACGTGTCTTAGCAACGGACAGAGTATGCGTGTCTGTGGAGGAGCAAAGCTGTCGAAGGGGTGAAGTTTGATGGAGTCATCAGGGTGAAATAATGGGAAAACTAATCAAAATGACAATGCTTTCAATTTCAAGTAGGTAAATAAAACTTTGATGACTTAACAATAATTTGTTAAATCTAAAAATTAAACACAAAATATGTTAGAGACTTGTTTAACATCTTACATAAAGCAGTTAAATCTATGTTACGTAACATCTTACATGCAACAGTTAAATCTATGTTGTGTAACATCTTTCATGAAACAGTTAAATCTATGTTATGTAACATCTTACGTGAAACAGTTAAATCTATGTTATGTAACATCTTACGTGAAACAGTTAAATATATGTTATGTAACATCTTACATGAAACAGTTAAATCTATGTTGTGTAACATCTTACGTGAAACAGTTAAATCTATGTTGTGTAACATCTTACTTGAAACAGTTGAATCTATGTCCCAGTCTTCCTCACAATCTTTGATGATAGTTTCCAGAACAGAATCGTCATTGCTAACATCTTCTTGACTGCTTGTTATAAGCTGAATGTTGTCCAAAAGAACATATTAATATTAGGAAAAATGAGATAGTTGTTATAGACAAAATATACAATTCATATAAAAACTGGTCATCCATTACTTTAATTAAAACAACCAAAAAATCCCCCTCTTCCTTCCACTCTGCCCGCCATCTTTAAAGCCCATATTCTCCACTCTCCCAACCATCTTTAAAGCCCATATTCTCCACTCTGTCCACCCTCTTTAAAGCCCATATTCTCCACGCTAACCACCATCTTTAAAGCCCATATTCTCCACTCTGTCCACCATCTTTAAAGCCCATATCCTCCACTCTGCCCAACCATCTTTAAAGCCCATATCCTCCACTCTGCCCAACCATCTTTAAAGCCCATATTCTCCACTCTGTCCACCATCTAAAAAGCCCATATCCTCCACTCTGCCCACCATCTTTAAAGCCCATATCCTCCACTCTGCCCAACCATCTTTAAAGCCCATATTCTCCACTCTCTCCACAATCTTTTATCATTTCTCATCATTACCCTCTTTTCGGTGGCATAGGAAAATTTGGGGGGAGGGGGGCACTGACCCTTATGGCACTTGTACTCTATAAAAGGGGTGGGGAGGGGGGCACTGCCCCTTATGGCACTTGTACTCTATAAAAGGGGTGGGGAGGGGGGCACTGACCCTTATGGCACTTGTACTCTATAAAAGGGGTGGGGAGGGGGCACTGCCCCTTATGGCACTTGTACTCTATAAAAGGTGTGGGGAGGGGGGCACTGACCCTTATGGCACTTGTACTCTATAAAAGGGGTGGGGGGCATTTTCTGCCAAGTGCAAGAACAAGATTTCAGGGATTAAAATAAGCTTGGCACAATGTTATTTTATCATCAATTACTGTAGCTTACTTGTCAATCAAATGTAGGTATTTCAACTAAGGGAATGGTAAATCAAATGTAGGTATTTCAACTAAGGGAATGGTCAATCAAATGTAGGTATTTCAACTTAGGGAATGGTCAATCAAATGTAGGTATTTCAACTAAGGGAATGATCAATCAAATGTAGGTTTTTGAGAGAAATTTCAAATAAGGGGATAGTCAATCAAATGGTATTTGAGAGAAATTTCAACTAAGGGGATAGTCAATCAAATGTAGGTATTTGAGAGATATTTCAACTAAGGGGATAGTCAATCAAATGTAGGTATTTGAGAGATATTTCAACTAAGGGGATAGTCAATCAAATGTAGGTATTTGAGAGATATTTCAACTAAGGGGATAGTCAGTCAAATGTAGGTTTTTGAGAGAAATTTCAACTAAGGGGATAGTCAATCAAATGTAGGTATTTGAGAGATATTTTAACTAAGGGGATAGTCAGTCAAATGTAGGTATTTGAGAGATATTTCAACTAAGGGGATAGTCTGTCAAATGTAAGTATTTGAGAGATATTTCAATTAAGGGCATAGTCAATCAAATGTAGGTATTTGAGAGATATTTTAACTAAGGGGATAGTCAATCCAATGTAGATATTTGAGAGATATTTTCTTTTGATGACATAGAGTTTCATGAAATGATAGGCCTATGAGACAGCTGGAATAATATTCTGATGGACTGAAACAACCAAAACAGTTCCCTTTAGCCTCCCTTGGACTGAAACAACCAAAACAGTTCCCTTTAGCCTCCCTTTGCACACAAACATTCAAGTTAAAAATGTAATAATAGTTTTAAAAATGAGAAATACAACTTTCAGAAGTTAGAATGCTGGAAAGACAGCCTTATTATAAAGATTCATGTTAACAAAAGATATGATAAAACCAGCCAGAGTAATTTGATGCATGTCATTGTAAGTGTCATTTGACTATATGCATGTCATTGTAAGTGTCGTTTGACTATATGCATGTCATTGTAAGTGTCATTTGACTATATGCATGTCATTGTAAGTGTCATTTGACTATATGCATGTCATTGTAAGTGTCATTTGACTATATGCATGTCATTGTAAGTGTCGTTTGACTATATGCATGTCATTGTAAGTGTCATTTGACTATATGCATGTCATTGTAAGTGTCGTTTGACTATATGCATGTCATTGTAAGTGTTGTTTGACTATATGCATGTCATTGTAAGTGTCGTTTGACTATATGCATGTCATTGTAAGTGTCGTTTGACTATATGCATGTCATTGTAAGTGTCGTTTGACTATATGCATGTCATTGTAAGTGTCGTTTGACTATATGCATGTTATTGTAAGTGTCATTTGACTATATGCATGTCATTGTAAGTGTCATTTGACTATATGCATGTCATTGTAAGTGTTGTTCGACTATATGCATGTCATTGTAAGTGTCGTTTGACTATATGCATGTCATTGTAAGTGTCATTTGACTATATGCATGTCATTGTAAGTGTCGTTTGACTATATGCATGTCATTGTAAGTGTCGTTTGACTATATGCATGTCATTGTAAGTGTTGTTTGACTATATGCATGTCACTGTAAGTGTCATTTGACTATATGCATGTCATTGTAAGTGTCGTTTGACTATTAGTCAAGTGCAATGAATCTCTGTCTGGGTTCACCAAGTGACTTCTGGTACAGAACAGAGCCACAATTTTATTTCAGGTTCAGGGCCACATGGTTTACGAAGCGTTCTCTGACTTTAAAAACATTTAAATTTATGACAAACATTGAAGCGGCTTTTCTTCCATGTTTCATTTCATCTTCTCTATTGCTATCTTCCTACTAAATGTTCAATCCTTTCGACCTCCGTTGGTCAAATAAAGAAAATACAAATGGTTGGCCTTATACCAATCTAGTATAGATTAGATATATTTTAAATGCTTTTTTGTGATGGTAAGCATAAATATGGCTAGGTAGCCTTTGATTTCTGTCTGTTCTCCCCCCCCACCCACCCACCTCCATCCCATCAATGTGTCGTATCGGCACTTTTCTATATACATTGAAAACTGGAAATAACTCAAACTCTCGGGACCAATTCAAAAGTGGCGGTGTTTATATCTGACTGTAAAAAATGATTCGGGGCAAGTCAGCATATATGCTAGAGACAGAAGTTAGCACATATGCTAGAGACAGAAGTTAGCACATATGCTAAAGACAGAAGTTAGCACATATGCTAGAGACAGAAGTTAGCACATATGCTAGAGACAGAAGTTAGCACATATGCTGGAGACAGCACTGTTTCAAGATTCATTATTTCCTGGTTTCCCTGTACCAGCTCTATAAATATTTATATGTACTATTTTTGGGGAGTCTGCAAAGTCAAAAGTTCGACGCCGGAGGCACAATGTCTTGCAATGCCACTTCCTCTTTCCCACCCAACATACAACGTTTGCTCATCCCAAGCCTTTCTTACATTTATCTCTTGACAATGGTTGCATCATTTATTGACCGTAATCAGCAACAAGTTATCAGAAAATAACAAGATGTTGCATTTAAATCTAGGTGATTATCAATGGTTCTGGATTTTACTTTGGTTTTAATTTAATCAAATTTGTAAATGTGCTGTCTACCAGGTATGCCTTTCTTTATTTGTTCACTGATTAGTTGTCATTTTCTGCCCAAAAATGTGCTGTCTACCAGGTATGCCTTTCTTTATTTTTTCACTCATTAGTTGTCATTTTCTGCCCAAAAAGCCACCTATCCACCAGGAAAATGGCAATCTGCCCCTGCTATTGTGTTTGTTTCATAAGTATTGTAACAACTGTGTCAGACGCCAGCCTTGAAAAAAGTTGGCTACCATCGAAAAACATGGATTGTATGTTAATAAAGAACACACACAAAAATAATGTGGACCAGTGACCATGATAATGTTAACTTTGAGAAAAATGTCCTTAAAAAGAATTGATACAGAGCCTAAAATTGACAGTTACTTTTCCCTGAAAGAGTATAGGCTGCAATTAAACAGTTCCTACAGAACTGCCAGCTGTGATGTTACAGTTCCTACAGAACTGCCAGCTGTGATGTTTTCACAGTTGGAGGAAAAGGCAGAGACAAGTAGTGATCATGATTACAAGCTGCCGTTAAAGAATATGAGGTGAGAGGCCCAGGTGGAAGTCTCTGGCCGATGATTCTAGATATGCAGCCCTGAGAAAGCTGCTCCTAGGCAACCGTTTCGTCCCAGCTATTCCGCAAACTAGTTGCAAGGTGGAAACCCACTGTGGAACCCCTTTTTATAGGGCGTCCGACGCTTCCCTGGGATAGGTGGGAGAAGATATTAGGATGTAAATTTACCATCCCAACTCCTAGGAAAGTTGATCATGTGCACTGTGTGTATGCACAGTGCCAGACCAACCGGGTGGCCTTGGTGTGGGGCAGCCTCCAGCAGAGATCCTGATCGGGCGGACTCAGGTGGGGGCCGACCCGGCAAAGGGATATCTCCAATGTGCCGCTTCGCTGCCCGATTTTTGGGCCTTTGGGGAGGGCATAAGGAGCAATAGCTCGACGGCCCGCTGATGTCATTTCCTAATGTGACATTTCACACTGGGTCTGTATTTAACTGAATTGGTATAGGCTGCAATCACACTGGGTCTGTATTTAACTGAATTGGTATAGGCTGCAATCACACTGGGTCTGTATTTAACTGAATTGGTATAGGCTGCAATCACACTGGGTCTGTATTTAACTGAATTGGTATAGGCTGCAATCACACTGGGTCTGTATTTCCCTGAATTGGTATAGGCTGCAATCACACTAAGTCTGTATTTCACTGAATGTGTATAGGCTGCAACCACACTGGGTCTGTATTTCACTGAATGTGTATAGGCTGCAACCACACTGGGTCTGTATTTCACTGAATGTGTATAGGCTGCAATCACACTAAGTCTGTATTTCACTGAATGTGTATAGGCTGCAACCACACTGGGTCTGTATTTCACTGAATGTGTATAGGCTGCAACCACACTGGGTCTGTATTTCACTGAATGTGTATAGGCTGCAATCACACTAAAATTTTTCTGGAATGAACACTCTAATCGAGCTGCCAATTTTTATCTTCAAGCTTCAATCAGAAAATATGACAAAAAATGATATTTTGATTTTCCACCGTATGTCAGTGGTATATGTCCACAAAGCACAGATTGTGACTAATCTTGATTGAGCTAATGTTGTGGCACAAATGCATAGGAGGGGGGATGTTGTGGAACAAATGCATAGGAGGGGGAATGCTGTGGTACAAATGCATCGGAGGGGGGTGTTGAGGTACAAATGCATATGGGGGTGTTGTGGTACAAATGCATAGGGGGGATGTTGTGGTACAAATGCATAGGAGGAGTGGGATATTGTGGCACAAATGCATAGGAGGGGAAATGTTGTGGTACAAATGCATAGGAGGGGAGATATTGTGGCACAAATGCATAGGAGGGGGGGATGTTGTGGCACAAATGCATAGGAGGGGGGAAGTTGTGGTACAAATGCATATGAGGGGGGTGTTGTGGTACAAAAGCATAGTGTATTAGTGTATACCTTCTTATCATAGTGTACTAGTGTATACCTTATAATCATAGTGTATTAGTGTATACCTTCTTATCATAGTGTACTAGTGTTACCTTCTTATCATAGTGTATACCTTCTTATCATAGTGTATTAGTGTATACCTTATTAGTGTATACCTTCATATCATAGTGTATTAGTGTATACCTTCTTATCATAGTGTTTAGTTTATACCTTTTTATCATAGTGTATTAGTGTATGCCTTCTTATCATAGTGTATAAATGTATGCCTTCTTATCATAGTGTATTAGTGTATACCTTCTTATCATAGTGTATTAGTGTATACCTTCTTATCATAGTGTATTAGTGTATACCTTCTTATCATAGTGTATACCTTCTTATCATAGTGTATTAGTGTATGCCTTCTTATCATAGTGTATTAGCGTATGCCTTCTTATCATAGTGTATTAGTGTATGCCTCTTTATCACAGTGTATTAGTGTAGAGCTTCTTATCATAGTGTATTAGTGTATACCTTCTTATCATGAAGCCCAGAAAGATGAAAATGAATGGGACATTTTAACCAAACTAACAAAATTGAACGTCTGGTTCAAGGGACGGGCTACCGATATGATTGACAAGCAAAAACAATGTTATTTCAATGAATTAATCTAAAACCCTTCTAGCTTATTCTAACTCTAGTAAACTTATCGTATAATTGTCATAAAACCATTGCTTATTTTTGTCAATATTGATAATGAATAGTTGGCAGTTAAAGTATTAATACAACTAAAAAGTTGAAAATAAAAAGAACAACTTACATGAGACAATTTAAGGGTCCTCAACTTTATCATGCCAGATGCTATTTCCTCTGGAACAAATAAAATCCTGTTCTCTGACAGGTTGAGTATCTCTAGATTTTTAAGATTCTTCATGGACAAAGGAAGCTCCTTAAGCTGAGAATTAAAGCAATAAGCATGAATTTTAAATCCTCATTTTGTACATAAGGATAGAAGGGGTAATCTGTATACAAGGTTATAAGGGGCAATATTTACACAAGGTTACAAGGAGTGATCTGAACTCAAGATTAGAAGGGGTGACTGGTCCATAAGGTTAGAAGGGGTGATTTGTACATAAGGTTAGAAGGGGTGATCTGTACACATGGTTATAAGGGGTGATCTGTACACAAGGTTATAAGGGGTGATCTGTACACAAGGTTATAAGGGGTGATCTGTACATAAGGTTATAAGGGGTGATCTTTACACAAGGTTATAAGGGGTGATCTGTACACAAGGTTATAAGGGGTGATTTGTACATAAGGTTATAAGGGGTGACTGGTACATAAGGTTAGAAGGGGTGATCTGTACATAAGGTTAGAAGGGGTGATCTGTACACAAGGTTATAAGGGGTGACTGGCACATAAGGTTATAAGGGGTGATCTTTACATACGGTTATAAGGGGTGATCTGTACACAAGGTTATAAGGGGTGATCTGTACACAAGGTTATAAGGGGTGACTGGTACATAAGGTTAGAAGGGGTGATCTGTACACAAGGTTAGAAGGGGTGATCTGTACATAAGCTTAGAAGGGGTGATCTGTACACAAGGTTATAAGGGGTGATCTTTACACAAGGTTATAAAGGGTGATATGTACACCAGGTTATAATGGGTGATCTTAACTCAAAATTAGAAGAGGTGATCTGTACACAAGGTTATAAGGGGTGGTCTGTACACAAGATTATAAGGGGTGATCGGTACATAAGGTTATAAGGGGTGATCACTGCCTATATTAAAAATCCAAAATATAGTCCATAACTAGCACAACAAGAATAAGTAGGAACATATTATGATAAGGCAGTCTGATAAAGTCTAAGCCTTATTTTGTCTTCTATTGACAGAATGGCTGAACAATAAGCTTTCAAATGTGTGGTCAACTGAGAACATTTGGCTACAGTACCCCCCCCCCCCCCCCAATCAAACAAATTATTATTTATTACTTTCTGATTATTAATCATTTTTGTTTTAGTCCAATCCTCATTTAAAGTCAAATGTATCAAACAATAAACCCCTTTGTTAAGGTAACACCAAAGTAAATATTAAATATTTTATAAGTATAGAACTCATTATCACTGAGAGAAGTTTCAGTATAAGAAATATTAAAAATATGCTAAGTCTATAAATCTTGTTCACTGAGGAAAGTTTCAGTATCTACAAATCAATGTGTACCAAGGTCATGACCAGAGTCACTTCATGTTCAAAATTGCTGGATTAAATTTCATACAGATTGTATGCAACTAAACATATTTGTTAAAATTACTTAATACTGAATATTACTGTATTTAACTAAGCTATTTGGTATTAATGTAATTATCTAAGCTATTTAGTATTAATGTATTTAACTAAGCTATTTGCTTCAAAGAAGTTGTCAAATAGTTTTCATAAAGTAAGTAATCCTAGCTAACTTTGACTTTTTAAAAATTGTACTTAATGACATTGATATATCATCTAAAATTGTAGAACATGAACTTCCATAATTGCAATGAGATTCTTTTCCTTATTTAGCTTGATGATTACCTTCCCACTTTCAAGATCTGAGTTTGAAAGTAGGACATTGTCCCCTCCCCCTTTTTTTTCCCCCAACCCAAAGTCACAATAAAGAAATCAGATGAATGGCAGTCTGTTAAAAAACATTCTAACAAAATAACCTTTTTTGTTATAGAACTTCAACATCAACTATTAAAATAACCTTTTTTGTTAGAGAACTTCAACATCAACTATTAAAATAACCTTTTTTGTTATAGAACTTCAACATCAACTATTAAAATCAATTTGAATCATATAAAATGATTGGATTAGTATTTCTATATGTGGATGCAGTAAAAAGTGGAAGACCAGAGCTTTACAAATTGTGCAATGCTTATTCTGACAGTCCATATATTAAATATTTATATCTTTAATACAGCCAAACTGTCAATTAAAATCTTCTAATCTACCATTTCTTTTGTTTTCCAAAATGAACTTGCTAAATATCGCAGGGACGGATAGATATCGAAATTCAAACATGGGTTGCTAAAAATAAAAGTTTAAAAAATGTTTTTTTTAAAATTTAAATAGCATTTTAATTTTTTTAAATTGATTTTAAATTTTATTCTATGCTTTCTTTAGGTTTTGAAGTTTATAATTTTTTTATAAATGTTCAATATAAGTAATTAATTTTTTTTTAAAAGCAGTAATATACTTATATAAGTGAACATTATAAGAAAAACAAATAAAATCTTAAATCAGTTTTAAATGACTGTCCATTTGTCAATGTCATAATACTAACTTTGGTCAATGTCATTCTATACCACCACAGAATTCTTCTGAAATAATTTAATAGAAAAACTAATCTCACCCCCAAGTAAAATTCTAATGCCAAGGAAATATTGTAGAAATATGTCAATAAAATAAATTTGAAAAGTTAAATCGACTAAATATGATATTATTTGATATAAAAATTATGCAATCATAATTATATGTGACCAATAAGTTCATAATAACAAACAGCAGTTGTTCCTAGCCAGTGCCTTTAAATAGAAGTAGTTTAGAGCAGGCCTGCACCCACTTTGTGGCCCATGAAGTTACGAAATATTATTTTTATTATCATTTTCTCAATAGCTTTCCCCGTCCTTTTATCTTTCAGCCCGCACAAATTTTTCATAAAGTATTACATTTTGAGTTGTGCAGACCTGGTTTAGATGATAAAGACACATTTTTCACACTAATTTACTTGGTCCCTTATATTTTGTATATATGTTAAGCTACAGTGATACACTACCTTATTGGAATAAAGACAGAGTTCTATCAAAGCTTCAAGATTACCAAAATCATCTGGCAGAAACTCCAACCGATTTTTTGAAAGGTTACATTGCTTTAGAGCTGACAGCTGTGTAAATGAGCCGGGCAGTACAGCAAACATATTGGAACCTGCCAGTTGAGAACATTTTAAATGTTGATTTGAGTACTTAATAAATTCAAAAGATGGAAAATATTTAAGAAGTTAATAAAAATTTAGTTGAAAATAAAATTTTTAAATGAATTAGAAAAAAGGTACCTAAATACAATTCTTCCAAATTGTTGAGTCTACCGAATTCCTCTGGCAAAACTCTAAGTTGATTGTCTTCTATATGCAGTTTGGTCAATGATGTAAGATATATAAAAGAAAGAGGTAAGGATTCAAGCCAGTTTCCAATTTGAAAATAATTTTTTGTTCGTTGATTGTTACAACTTGTGCCTAGTAATAAAATCTGAAGAGATTCCAAATGTCCAATGGATTCAGGAAGATGAGTGAGAGCATTCCCACTGAGATCCAATATCTTTAACTTTTTGGAAACAAATCCAAATCCATCTTGCACAGATCCATTTGACAGGTTATTGTTTTTCATTGATATTATCATAATATTTTCAAGGTCTTTGAACCAGTCTGGGAGTAGGGTCAACTTATTCGAATCCAAATCCAAATATTCTAATGCCACTGTGGATTTAAAAGTCTCACATAAATGTCTTAATCCATTATCTGAAAGGTCAATGTGACTTAGTTTTTCCAGTTCACCAAATGACGGTGGAATAGTTGTGAGTCTATTATTTCTTAACTTTAATATTCTTAAATTCTCCAAAAAGTTGATAGTTGATGGAAGGAGATCTATTTGATTATCATTGGCCTCTAAAACTCTTAGATTAGATAACAATCCAAATGTTGCTGGGAGACGTCTCAATGTATTACCATTCACTTTGATCATTTCTAGCGATAGATTTTGTCCAATTTCATTGTAAAGCTTTGTCAATTTGTTGCAGTCTGCATCCAAAATTTTCAGCTTGGAGAGCCGACATAGAGTCTCCGGAAGTATAGAAATATTGTTGTCTCTTAAAGATAGCTCTTTTAAATTGTTTAAATGACCAATATCTTCGGGTAATAGGGATAAATCATTTGCATTTATTGACAAAGTTTCAAGCAGTGGCAGTCGGTTGTGAAGTCCACATGGAAGATATGAGATGTTGCTGTTGTCCAGATTTAACTCTAACACATGACAACCAATTCTCTCAAAATTGAAGGCAGGAAACAGTCTTAAGCTTGGGGTTTGTAGATGACAAGCATGCACCGGTACAGAACTTTGGTCTTCTTCTTTTTGATCAAAACCTTCAGAATGCTGCATGCTAGAAGTCTCCATCTGAAAAGGATCATTTAAGAAAATGTAGGTCAATAAACACCGGAATAAAATTCTAATGTTATGTTTTTGTATTTAGTTTTTTCCTTTCTTATAATCACATGATTTTTTAAATATACCCTCAAATAAAATTATCCAAAATACAAAGTCGTGAAGTAATGTTAAAGTTTTGTAGTTCATTGTGTTCTATATTAGATTGTGAATGTCTCCTGAAAATTTGGTGCAATTATCTTTAAAAATAAAAATGTTGTGGAGAAAATAGTGCAGAAATTCTTAAAGTGGTCACAAGTTTTTGGAGTAAAATATATACCGGTAGTTTAAATAAGGGGCATAAAAAATTATTTTTTAAAAAAATCAATACTCCAGTTTTATAAACATCATAGCCAGCGCTTTAATTTTAAAATGATGTATCATGTAAATATTTAAACATTTCTGTCACTTTCTGTGTGTCTGTGTAGGATTCTCTCACTTTTGTTTATTTGTGTGTTTTTACTATAAATAACTTTTTCTTCATACAACCATGCAATATTTTAAGAGGGTTAACTACCTTCATTTTCTCAATTATTAACCCTATTATTTAACATGTTTAAAGTTTATCATGTATATCGGCTTAGATAAGCCAAATATGGTGGACAAATTTAATTATTTTCAGCGGAGCATAAAGGTAAATGGGGGGTGGTGTTGAGATGGTAAAATCATCAAGGGGATCATTAGAAGTATTTGATGGTAAAAGCCACAGGTCTCAAATGTTGCATTGAATCAGCCATAGGCCTACTAAATGTAATGCCATTGAGACTTTGGGTCAAAAGAGAGATAACTTCTTTGGTGTCCTTTTGGTGCTGCTTTGTTGCTTTGGCAGCATTTCTTCTTCTTTCAAAATAACACTTTGAGCAAAATAGAAATAATTTCCTGATCATATTTAACCTTAACTGCTCTGTCATCGTGGTCTTAAACCATATTTAAACAAGTATACACAATTTTAAACAATGGAACGGATAGATTTTGAGAAAAATTAATAAAAACATTTGTAGATAAAAATAGAAATTAAACTCTTATTTGAAGAAATTAAAAACTTGTGCAAAATATAAGCAAATAAACTTCATCTTTTTCAACATAAAAATAAATTGGCCTATTAATAAGTAAACAATTCCTAAAATTTCTCCATTTCTTTTTCTGGAGCTCTTTTTCGAACCCTCCATCTAAATACTTCATTATTTTCTAAATACTTCATTATTTTCTAAATACTTCATTATTTTCTAAATACTTCATTATTTTCTAAATACTTCATTATTTTCTAAATACTTCATTATTTTCTAAATACTTCATTATTTTCTAAGGACTTCTGGGCTTGAGAGATGCGTATACTGTTCCTTTTCTATCCAAGTACATTTGTTTGTACACCAGCCTTTAGATTTGTTTGTACACCAGCCTTTAGATTTGTTTGTACACCAGCCTTTAGATTTATGAGGGTTAAAAAATCTGGTGGGGCCTTTGCTCCCATGTTGAATTCTCCAACACCAATGCATACTGAAATTTCTCCAAATCACAATGCATTGACTTATTTACATTTTGTCTGGTCGTCAATGCATCGCTACAAGTCATCCTGCCAAACACTGGTTTCATGTGCTCTGCTACTAAAGGGCATAGATAAGTTGAAAACATCTTCTCATGCATCCCAAGTCAAGTGGGAGCCCTTTTGATGCAGCTCTCTGGTAGAAGCACCATGAAGCTGCACCAGTAGGACAGTCACTGTGAAGGAGGGAGACCTTTTGATGCAGCTCTCTGGAAGAAGCACCATGAAGCTGCACCAGTAGGACAGTCACCATGAAGCTGCACCAGTAGGAAAGTCACAGTGAATGGGGTTTCTCATCAGTGGAACTGCAGTGATTATATGTGGCCCATATTGCTTTTCTCCTTTGAGGAACAGAGAATTTGGAGCGTATGGTTTTGGTGAAATATTTATGAAACTTAGCAATCTTAGATTGAGTAAGCTTTCTTTTCCCATTGCTACCAAGAGTGATTTTGTCCAATCTTTTGGCAATATAGTTGACATAGTGTTTGTATCACCATCAGAAACAACACTCCTACACCTAAAGCTGTGTCTCTTCAATGAACAAGCCCATATTTTCATGACAGCCTGCTGCTCCATGCTCCCACTTGAGCAATAACGATTGGTGTCACAGGATGACTTGTGCTCCTGGTACCAAGTATTAAACTTGGCTCGAATAATCTGCCTCCCATACTGCTGCAGGCAGGGCCGGCCTTAGGCCACTGCAACCAATGCGGCCGCAATGGGCCCCGCACTTTCATAGGCCCCGCCCCGAATTTATTTTCGAATACAAAATCTTAATTTTCACTTATTATCCTTATTCTCTACCCAGAATGGACCCTGCGCAATCCGTTTATAAGGTCAGAAAAAATTTTCAGACCAGCATAGCCCATTCTAGTTGCTAATGATGCAGCCATGACCTGTCTGTGTAGAGTGTGGACCCTGTCAGATTTTAGAGAGGTAAATGTCTCAGCCTTTTCCTCCGCAGGTTGCACAAAATACCTGCAAAATACCTGCGCAATCTGCAAATATACCGTACTGCAAGTCCAATTTTTTTCTCATCCTGTTGAAGGTGAAGAGACTGAGAACGGCAAGAAGCACACTGCAGTCCTGTAATTAATGTCTGCAAAGTTTCAATAGCAACCTTGGTTGTAGGCAAAGGCAAATCACTGGGGCTGTCATTGGTAGCGAAAAATGCAAGTTTATGCTTTAATGCGGACAGTGACTGTTTATGTTGAGCAGACTTAGGTTGGATACGAGCATGAACCAATTATCTAGAGGGATACAATAAAAAAAATAGCTACATTCACCACGAAATTTATGTAGGCCTACAGGCGTATCTTTTTTCATAAAATTGTATCATTTTTGTCCTATTTTTGTTAGCTAAAC
The DNA here is from genome assembly GCA_964017045.1 of Omphiscola glabra. Lineage (NCBI taxonomy): Eukaryota > Metazoa > Mollusca > Gastropoda > Lymnaeidae > Omphiscola > Omphiscola glabra. Next base: position 56,336,452 of record OZ024795.1, on the reverse strand, counting down.
AGCAAATTCTCTCCCTTTGCCTTCCCCATTTTAGCTTAAGTCATGTCTTTTTCCACCGCCGCACCTTTCACCTTGGTTGCCATGACCTGTCACCCTTGAGGCAACCAATGTGGCAGCTGTGGAAAATGTCATGGCGCGGATAGCGTAAATTTACCAAAATTTCTGTCAAAGTAGGTTACCTAATTTAGTCTAATTATGGTAATAATTAAAATTAATGAATTAATGTCAATGTAGGCACCCCAATACTTGCTTCGCGGGCAGTAGAAAGACACGGGCTATTCACCGCCTATCGTTGTGATCAGTTGGTGCTTACTGTTTTCGGTAGCTGTCGTGATTTCTTAAAATAGACCAACCTCCTTATTTTAATTTCAATTTGCGGTGCAAGACTGTTACGAGCATATAAATAAAATGGAAATCCGATTACACTGAGACCATCTGTTTGAAAGTGAAAGTGGGGTAAGTGATTTCGCTGTGCGTTATTTTTTTTTGGAATTGTTGATTCACTTGGAAATGACTTTGATGCATAGTTTATATATTGTTAAAAAGGAATCACTTATTTAAAACAATACAGATTATAGCGGGACTTTATGACTGCTTCCAAAATGTGAAAAGTGGCTTCCATTTTTTTCCCACTCATTCTACCGGAAGAGGTTAATTTCAATGTTAACAGTGCTTATTATTATAAGAAACGTTTTTCAAACAGATTAATAAATATTTCCTGTATTATAACATAGTAGTTCGATTATCTAAATGTACATTTTTAATAACTGATTTTTAATAATACTTTTACTGAAGGCCTTATAAATAGTTCATATACAGTGGTATCTCGTGATACCAAATTAATTCGTTCCGTAACCTTGCTCGTAAGTCAATTTGCTCGTATCTCAAAGCAATTTTTCCATTGAAATTAATAGTAATGCCATTAATCCATTCCAGCTCCCAAAATGCCACCTCCATTATTTTTGCTACATGTTTTTGAATAAGAAAAATGTATTTATAGATGACATATATGGTATAAAAACATAATAATAGAGACAATGTAAAGGAATAAACTGGTTTTTTAAGTGTATTTACCTTGGAAATCAGCCAACCTGAGCTTATGGAAGATGCTGGCGGAGGTGCAGGGTGGAGGAGATAGGCGAAGGAGCCTATCGGATATCATTTGTGGTAGTTTATTTTAGTTCAAATTAAGTTTACAAACGTATATAAGTATATATTACATGGTATAGTACATTCAATTATCTTTCATTTAATACCAAATTTTGTTTTACAAACCCAACAAAAATATTTTAAATCGTTCTTTAATCCCAACCTCTCAATTCTGGTACCCGTGTACCAATAGGTGCAGCCTTTAAGTACAGTTTAGGGAGACAATCAATTGATTATTAACAATTGACAATATTGATCATTGATAGTTAGGTACTCCAATATCGCGCTGAGCGGGCAAAAAAAACACTGGCTTCGCGCGGTATATTTTTGTGACGAGCCGTGAACGGCGGGTTTCGGTATATGTCGGGCTTTGTTGTTCCTATGCGTCATTTTCTAAAAATAAATAAGTTTCAGTCTTAAACTCTATTCGCTGAAGAATTCCGGTCACGATGATATAAATGCTGTGTCATTCTGACCGGTCTCAGACGAACAGTTGGAGCGCATACTGTGGGTAAGTTAAAACTTGTGTTGGTTTTTTTGTTTAGCATATGGGCGAAATAAAAACTTTAATGGGAGATAGCTTGATCCCTTTAACATTGAAAGGATTTATAGTTAACATTACTGGCTGTTACTAGAATTTATAATACCGTACGGAAGAAAAAAAATCCACATGTTATGGAAAAACGGCGGCCATCTTTTTTTACATAATTTTTTTGACCGGAGGGAGGTGAAATTATTTGAAAATAAGACGCTTTAAATAAAACATTTCTAAATCATTAAAACATCGGATTAAACAAATGTTTTTGATTCTAATATGACTAAACAATATAAATGTATGCACATAAATAATAATTTGTTTTAAATTAATTGTTTGTATAATTATTCTTAATAAAATAAGAAATTGATTAATTTGCAAAATGTATTAATAAGCTGTTTTTATTAGATAGACTAGACTACTAGTACTAGTTATAAGGGTGTTTTGATAGACCTATATTCATACTAGAGTTAAATTAATGAAATAAAAAAATGTAATACTAGGGAATTTATTGTATTTGCGTGATTTAAATTTAATTGCAAACAACCTTTTTTTTCAGTCTAGCCCTAGTTATTACTACTCTATTATTATTAGATAAACTAAGACTACTAGTTATAAGGGTGTATAAATAGACCTACATTCATACTATAATTAAATTAAATATATTTTAACAGTGGGGACAATCCTTTAATTTATTTTGTCTACTTAGGGTGATTTTTGTTTAAAAACCAATTTATAATTGCAATGTCATTCGCTTATACTTAAGAATTTTCCTTTGTTTTTTCAATAGATTGCACACATGGGGAAATGCATTGCAACCTGGAGGAGACCAATAAGATAAACAACCCAATTTGATGTTGACAATGAAGTTGTTTTAATCTACCAATCGATGAGAATGAAGTGTTGCTGCTAGAGCTCCGGAGCACGAACCACGTCCACGATTTTTCAAGACAGTTGTTGCTCTGTCTTAAGGATATGTTAAGACCACAGTTAAATTATTTTGTAAGTTGGTATTATTTGACATAGAACAGAACATGAAGAAATAACATTGTCAAATTTAGTTTCTGATGTTCTAATGGGAGATTTTCATTTGGTTAATTTGTGTTTTGATTGAAATTGATTTCAATTTTCATTTCACTAATTTTAAATTTTTTGTATACTTTCAGTTCAGGTGGACAACAATGTCACATTTAATTTCTGATGTTCTTATCAATGTTCCCTCTAAGGTTTGCTGGTTCGTGTGCAAAATCATTAAGCTGTGTGCAAAGTTTTACTTTGCAGAGTGCAGTGTATCTGTTCGAATTTATTTTTATAAAAATTGGCTGCGCGGATGCTCAAAACTGCTGCGCGGCATCTGTGAGGTAAGCCGCGCAACTTAAAGGGAACATTGGTTCTTATGAGAGATTCTCATTTTGTTTAATTGTGTGTTTTGATGAAATTCATTTGAATTTTCAGCTCACTCATTTAAAAGTTTAATTTTTAACATTTTGCATATTTTCAGGTGGACAAGGATACAATCTGTTGCTGTGGACTAGGACACTATCTGTTGCTGTGGACCGTGGATTGCAATGTTGCATTGGATGTTTTATTATATTTAGATTGTCACTGTCTATTTGTACTGAAGATATTATTGAAATAGCATTGTTAGTTTACAAGTTATGCTTAAAGACGCACATCAATGTCGAAAGATTACATGACATTTTTTAATTTTGTATAGCATGGTTTTAATTGCTTTTGCAATATTTGAATATTCTGTTACATTTGGATTGTCACAAACTATTATTAATGAAAATTTGATTGCAGTAGCTTTATTAGTTTAAAAGTTATGTATTTAAATGTAAAAATGTCTCGGCTGTGGTTTCTTTTCATGACATATTTATTCTGAAATTGCATGAATTTTTCTGACCTGTATTTTATTTATTTTAAATGTGCCTTACTTTAAGATGGACATTATCTGTTTGTATTGAAAATTTTATAGCAGTAGCTTTATTAGTTTAAAAGTTATTTATTTAAATGTAAAAATGTCTCGGCCGTGGTTTCTTTTCATGAAATATTTTTTCTAAAATTGCATAAATTTTTCTGATCTGTATTTTATTTATTTTAAATATGCCTTACTTTAAAATGGACATCATCCGTTTGTATTGAAAATTTTATAGCAGTAGCTTTATTAGTTTAAGAGTTATGTATTTAAATGTAAAAATGTCTTGGCCGTGGTTGCTTTTCATGAAATATTTTTTCTAAATTTGCATAAATTTTCCTGATCTGTATTTTATTTATTTTAAATGTGCCTTCGTTTTAGATGGACATTATCTGTTTGTATTGAAAATTATATAGCAGTAGCTTTATTGGTTTATAAATTATGTCATTTAAAAAAAAAAAAAAATTTCCGCCAATTGTTGTTATCCACGACATATGCTCATAAAGTCATATTTAATAAAATATAATAAGTTAATTCACAATTCATGTGTTTTATTTTGTTAAACATTGTGTTGTAAATGTCTCCTCCAAATTTGATAGCTCTAACTTTAATAGCCAAAAAGATACAAGCAAAATAGTACCAACAGAGTAATAATGCGATCACAGTTTTAAAAATTAAATACAAAGCCAAATAATGGGGAAAAATAAATCACTAAAAAATTCATAACTTTTCTCCTATAAGTCATATAAAGATTATCTTGGTGTCATTGGAAAGCTTAAAGCCAGCTCTTTCCAATGATATGCTCTTTGTCTATATCATATGTATTTGAAAATTTAAGTTGGAGTACCTATGATAGTGATACATTTCATTGATTCATTTAGGCTAGGTTTAGTGAATTATAAAAGTTCACGGTCATGGCAACCAAAATGGCAGCCGTGAGATATGTCATGGCACCAATTTTCTGAATTTACCAATCAATTTCTTTACCTACTTTTATGGGCTTTATTCAAATATTTTAAAATAACAGTCAACGATTTTTTCGCTACAAAAAGCTGGGATAACAGCATTTATGTGAAGGACAGTGTTACCGTTGCCAGTCATATTTTAAAAACTTCCCCAGATTTGGTCTACAAATTTCCCCAGATTAAAAATAATACATATGCTTCCTAATTGTGTAAAAAGACGTTCAAAGAGAGGCGAAGTGGGGACACAGTCCTCGGACAACCACAAAAATGACCACATGCTTCCAAACTATGTGAAAAACGTTAAATTATAGGCAAAGTTGGGACACAATCCCCAGACAACCACATCACAGTATTGTCAAAAATAAAAACTTTTAAATATTTATAATTAATATACATATATTTAAACATCTAAAATGGTAGGTTTACAAATTACAGATTTGGGTACTGTAATTCTTAGCATTTACATTTAATTTAAAAATTACATTTTGTTCCGTTTTCTAAGATAATTATGGGTAAATTCGCACAAGAAGTACGTAAAATTAAGAATAAAACGTTTAAAAATAATGAAAAAGCTTCCTAAATGTATCCCTCACCCTAACCTGAACCCTAAATCTATCCCTCATCCTAACCTGAACCCTAAATCTATCCCTCACCCTAACCTGAACCCTAAATCTATCCCTAAAGCTATAAACACGCACACGAATTCAAGGTACTCCTTGTATGAAATAGCCTAATTATGTATTATGTTTTCAATATTCTGGTTCTGGTTCGGTACGTTGCTGCATCCATATACTGGCATATGTGCAACGGTTGGGGAAGCGATGCTGCCATCCTAGCGGCTCCTAGCAGATGCCATGGCAGCCTTGAACTTGAAGCTTTCGATAGATGTCGAGTTCACGGCGGTATTGTCCAGGTTGTTCCAAGCGATTATGGTGCGTTGAAAGAATGATTGTTTATGTTGCACTATGTTACTCCGAGGCACAGTGAAGCATTTGCTATTGTTCCGGGTGTAATTTCTCATGGGGTTGTCAGAGGTTAAGTCAGTGTTTAGTGACTGTTTGGCTTTAATAATCGACCTGGCTTCTGTGGGGTGAGATAATTGTTTGCTGGGATTGCCGGCATTAGCCCATGACCCCTTTATATAAGAATGTTAGGCGGATCTTTTCTCGTCTGTCCTTGAGGGTGGGGATGTCAGCAGTGGCGTAGTGAGGGGGGGCAAGGGGCGCATCATGCCCCGGGCGCTACTCACAAAGGGGCGCCAAATGGTATATTTCACTATAATATTGTATGGTTTTCGAATAGGAGGGGGCGCTAAAAAGGTATTGTGCCCCGGGCGCGAGTTAAGCTCGCCACGCCACTGGATGTCAGATCTGAGGCCAGTGACGTAGCCAGGAGTGGTGGTTTTATAGTCACGTGCTATGAAGCGCATTTCAACTGACAATGCACTTAGTCGATTTAACAATTTGTTTTGAGGCTGCAAAATTAAATGACTCGGTTACATAAGATGCACAAAGCTTTAGCCCTTATGCTGTAAAGGGAGAGAAGAAGAACACGACACATATTTAATGAAACAAAGGGAAGGCTACCAAAATAAGTAGAAGGGGAAAAACGTAATTGGGAAAAGTTAAAAAAAAATAGTACAGATAGAAGAATTGGCATCAGAAAGAGATGTGAGGGGAACGTATATAAAGATAAATCAGGAAAAGAATTGATATTGAAACAAGATCACACTTGTGTGAAAGTATTAATGGAGAACTGTTCAGAGGGAGCTGTGTGGTACTATAACCAACAAACTCTGAATGAAACAAAAGACGGAACATTCATCATGAAAAATAACAACACCTCATAAAATTATAGAGTAATCTCCCTATTTTATGTAACGTACAAAATCCTCACTAAACTAATAACAAAAAACTGGAAAGGTATAGAGAACATATCCTAAGCAATGGATCGAGCCGAATGGAAGGGTGTTGTGGAGCAGTCCAGGACCCTACATGGGGTGTAAAGCCAATGATGATAAAGATGATTTCAGCGGCCCTACCCTGGGCAGCCCCAACGCCAAGTGGGGCGGTACCGCTCACTACTATAGACCATAGCATTAAAAATACAAAATAGTTTTCATTAAATCACTAATAGCACTAATAGCAGTAATGATGGACAAATGTATACATTCTACAATGTTAGCACTGTTTTTCCCCTTCTCTTTTTCTTCTAATTTTTTCAGTTTTCAAAGCACTTGAGATCCCTAGTATCCCCTAGAGCAGCGGTTCTCAACCTGTGGTCGAACGACCCTTTCCCAGGGGTCACCTAAGATCATCGAAATACACATATACTCTACAGTTATGAAGTAGCAACGATTATAATTTTCTGTGTGGGGGTTGCCACAACATGAGGAACTGTATTAAAGGGTCGCGGCATTGGAAAGGTTGAGAGCCGCTGCCCTAGAGTTTTTCGGTTTTTCAAAATTACTCCCCAGTTCCCCAAGGATTTGTAAATTCCCAAGATCTGGAGAAATTTCCCAAGTTCTGGTAGCATTTGCAAAGACCACTTTAAATGTGTTCTTAAAAAACATTAATGTCCGGTTGACAGCTACAAATCAATAACATATTTTATAAATTCAAAACAGGTCTTAATTTAGCCGGGTGCAGATTTTTTACACGGGGTCAGATATTTTGAGAAAATCCCGGTGGATCCAAGTGTTACAAAAAAGATTTAAATTCTCATTTTATAAAATATGCAACGAAATCTACTGCCCCATGTGCCATGTCGTAGTTATAGTGTATTGTCTATACTTCGACGACTTCGTCAAACTTTTGTGTCAAGAATTAACCCACTGCCCACTGATAGGAACAGGCAGTTGCCGGATCCCGGAATAGAGATGACGTTGTTCAAAAACCCGTCGACTAAAGACGATAATGTCGTTCATTTTTTAACAAAGACTTACAAAACAATCACAGTATAACGAATACAGCAATACCTTCATGTACCAGGCTACGGAAAAGACTCAGAGGCCCACACATGCTTAAGTCACTAAAGCCGCGGTTCTCAACCTGTGGGTCGAGACCCCTTTGGGGGTCAAATCATCCTTTCACAAGGGTCACCTAAAACCATAGGAAAACAATATAGTCTACAGGTTTGAAGTAACAACGAAAATAATTTTGTGGTTGGGGGTCGCCACAACAGGAGGAACTGTATTAAACGGTCGCGGCATTAGGAAAGTTGAGAATCACTGCACTAAAGTCAAAGGACAACCCACGACCCAGTTCTGTGTGGTGTGCAGCCCCAGACCAAATAAGTGAAAAAATAAACAAAATAAATGCCTTTCTAAAGAAAAAGAATCAACATATTTGCCGGAGTCCAGACAGTACGCGGGGAACAGGACGCACAGACAGACAGACAGACAGACAGACAGAAGGATAGACGGATAGACGGATAGATAGATAGATAGATAGATGGATAGATATATAGATATATAGATATATATTGTAACGAACCTTGCTCGTCTCTGCTCCCTAATCAATCTGCAACCTTGTTCACTCTGTCTTTCGTGTGCACCAATATGACAACTCAACGATGGTTATAGTCTTTGAACATTTATTGGTCTCATCCTTTGTTTTCACTTTCTCTCGCTCTCTCTGTCGTACTCCACTCCGACTGTCACGTTCCCTCTCTAACTCCCGTCCGTCTACCTGCCTGCCCGGCTGAGTTCTCCCCGGCTCAGTTCTGACCGGCTGAGTTCTCTCCGGCTCAGTTCTGACCGGCTGAGTTCTCTCCTAGTCCCGTCCTACTGTCCCTTTTATAAGTCCCAAGTTCCCAGGGCCCCAATCCCCTTATGTAACACACCGCGTAATAGGTCATAAACCAACGCTGCCATTCCGTCGCGGGCAATCTGACAAGCTTGACACTTTGTTTGGTCAGTTGGTCTTAGGTCTTACGGGTTGACTATTGTCTGGACACTACCTACACAGACTACAGGTCTGGACACGCCACAATATATAGATAGATAGATAGATAGATAGATAGATAGATAGATAGATAGATAGATAGATAGATAGATAGATAGATAGATAGATAGATAGATAGATAGATAGATAGATAGATAGATAGATGGATGGATGGATGGTGGATGGATGGATAGATGATAGATGGATAGATGGATGGATAGATAGATAGATAGATAGATAGATAGATAGATAGATAGATAGATAGATAGATAGATAGATATATAGATAGATAGATAGATAGATAGATAGATAGATAGATAGATAGATAGATAGATAGATAGATAGATAGATAGATAGATAGATAGATAGATAGATAGATAGATAGATAGATAGATAGATAGATAGATAGATAGATAGACGATAAATCGATGGATGGATGGATGGACAGAGAGACTGCGACTACTCTCATGTAGGCTGAGAAGAAATATGTAAGAACTTCATTGTAGTTATCAACATCTTTGAATGTTGCAGCTAGCTGGCTAAAGTCAGTTCCTACATCTGGTATTGGCACGAATGAGAGAGCAGGTAGTGACTTCAGTTTCAAATTCGTGCCAATATCAAAATCGTACACTTCTTTTGGGACAACACTGTTGATTTCCAGAGTGCTACTTTTATTCAACATACTAATGACGATGGCTAACTACAAAAGTAGACACTCAAAGGAGTTCCCAGTTAATCAGGGCCTCAGACAAGGAGATTCACTATCATGTATCCTGTTTAACATCACGTTATTAGAAGCATACACGTGAGTACCAGTGGAACCATAACAAGCTACTTCCAGAGAGGTATTACAGAACAACAACCAACAGAAACCTTATGTAGTCAGCCATTGCAGTACCTGGCAACGCAGACGATATAGCGCTACTGGGTAGAAACAGTACTGACATAATTAAAGCATTCAGGGCTTGAAAATGCCTCAGTCAAGGCTGGTCTTCATGTAAATGAAGGAACGTTGCAACAACTTAGCGACAGTGATATTTGCCTATGCTTAAATACTGAAGAATTGCGTTTAAAATTTGCAACATTAAAAGCCAGAAAAGTAGCTTTTTTTAAAATAGCAAATTTGTTGCAATAATTCTGCCAATTCGGCATTTTTATATTGAATTTGAATACAAATTTGTTCAAATAAAAAATCAAAAAAATCTGAACTCTTCAAATAATTTCCCAGAGGGCGACAATTGCCTATTTTCACAAAACCTAAAAATGTCTAGCGCCGACCCTGACTATAACCGAGCCATATGAAATAATGTCGGAGGTGAAAGAATGGATAACAGCAGGCAACCGTTCGTATTTCAGCCTACAAAAACTACTGGGAAGCAAAAACCTCTCAAGGGGAAAAAAGAAGACAATATACACCACTATCATATGACAGATAGTAACTTACGCTAGTAAGACTTGGACCCTTACCAGAAAAGCAGAGACCCTGCTCAACACAAGGAAGAGGAAAATCCTCAGAAAAATAAACAGCCTAAGGATAGAAAGTGATGTCTGGAGAATCCGTGCAAACCAAGAGCTATACCAATTGTACAAAGACCCACCCATAGTCGCAACAATAAAAAAGGCAGCGTGCGCTGGGCAGGACATATTGAAAGGATGCCGAAATGTAGAGCAGCAAAAGTGATATACATGCAGAAACCTATGGGCAGACGACTCACTGGTCGCCTAAGGCTGACATGGATCGACGATGCAGAGAAGGATTTACACAAGTTGGGGGTTCGCAAGTGGAGCCGGAAAGCCATGGATCGCTCCGAATGGAGGGTGTGGTAGAGCAGGTCATAAAGCCATGGATCGCTCCGAATGGAGGGTGTGGTGGAGCAGGTCATAAAGCCATGGATCGCTCCGAATGGAAGGTGTGGTGGAGCAGGTCATAAAGCCATGGATCGCTCCGAATGGAGGGTGGGGTGGAGCAGGTCATAAAGCCATGGATCGCTCCGAATGGAGGGTGTGGTGGAGCAGGTCATAAAGCCATGGATCGCTCCGAATGGAGGGTGTGGTGGAGCAGGTCATAAAGCCATGGATCGCTCCGAATGGAGGGTGTGGTGGAGCAGGTCATAAAGCCATGGATCGCTCCGAGTGGAGGGTGTGGTGGAGCAGGTCATAAAGCCATGGATCGCTCCGAATGGAGGGTGTGGTGGAGCAGGTCATAAAGCCATGGATCGCTCCGAGTGGAGGGTGTGGTAGAGCAGGTCATAAAGCCATGAATCGCTCCGAATGGAGGGTGTGGTGGAGCAGGTCATAAAGCCATGGATCGCTCCGAATGGAGGGTGTGGTAGAGCAGGTCATAAGGCCATGGATCGCTCCGAATGGAGGGTGTGGTGGAGCAGGTCATAAAGCCATGGATCGCTCCGAGTGGAGGGTGTGGTGGAGCAGGTCATAAAGCCATGGATCGCTCCGAATGGAGGGTGTGGTGGAGCAGGTCATAAAGCCATGGATCGCTCCGAGTGGAGGGTGTGGTGGAGCAGGTCATAAAGCCACGGATCGCTCCGAATGGAGTGTGTGGTGGAGCAGGTCATAAAGCCATGGATCGCTCCGAGTGGAGGGTGTGGTGGAGCAGGTCATGGGCTCTAGCGTCACTGATGATGATGGTATTACAAAGATCAATACTATTGATTACCAGAGTGTTACTTGTATCTGTACCAGTTATTACAAAGATCAATACTGTTGATTGCCAGAGTGCTACTTTGATCTGTACCAGTTAGTACACCGATCAATACTGTTGATTGCCAGAGTGCTACTTTGATCTGTACCAGTTAGTACACCGATCAACACTGTTGATTGCCAGAGTGCTACTTTGATCTGTACCAGTTAGTACACCGATCAATACTGTTGATTGCCAGAGTGCTACTTTGATCTGTACCAGTTAGTACACCGATCAATACTGTTGATTGCCAGAGTGCTACTTTGATGTGTACCAGTTAGTACACCGATCAATACTGTTGATGGCCAGAGTGCTACTTTGATGTGTACCGGTTAGTACACCGATCAACAGTTTTGTCTTAAAAAGTGAAAGGAGCGTACGGGAGCGTATGGTTCGGTGCTCCCCATCCGGGGGGGGGGGGATTAAAACCACGTGACACATTTGGATGTACTTAGAGAAAAAAAGGTGGGATCCAAAAGGTACGCCGACAACAGGGGGGAAAGTTGTTGTTTTTATGGATGGGGAAATTATGATCTAAATCTAATGATGAGTGAAAATAGAGACACCAATTTGAACATTTTATTTGATATTTCTTTATGGATATACCTGATACATTTGAATATGTCAATCTTACACAGCAATACCTGATACATTTGAATATGTCAATCTTACACAGCAATACCTGATACATAGAATATGTCAATCTTACACAGCAATACCTGATACATTTGAATATGTCAATCTTACACAGCAATACCTGATACATTTGAATATGTCAATCTTACACCGCAATACCTGATACATTTAGATATGTCAATCTTACACGTGGGATGGACTATTTTTGAACAGATACAACACATGTCCATTGTGACGGAAGTGATAATCTATCATTTCAGTACCACTTATTGGAATACTCATAGATACTCCTTATTTGCACATTTTAAAATATTCTATTTTTGTATATTTATTTTTCCCTTCATGTCAATTGTGTGTTACTCTTGTTCCAAAACAACATTAATTAATCACTACAATCTATGATTGTTTTAATTGTTTGAATAGCGCACTGTCCTACATCATTCATTCTGTCATACAGAACTCAAGCGGTCGATGCCACAACCTCTAAGTAGACTTGGAAACTTATTGATAGAATCGCTCTCGTAGGCGTAGGCTGCGCGTGTTGCTGGCGTAAGGTAGCGTCTCTCAAGGCAAAGAGGTTGTACACAAGCCTAGTAACTATAGATTTTTCGTGACTTTTATTCCCGCATTGACATGGCAACCGCCATTGTCAACATTAGTGTTCATGTGAAAAACTGATTTTCTGTCATTAGTAAGTGCTGATTTTAATCCTTTTGAAGTCTTAGGAAGTCTGGTCAATTTCGCAATTATCATTTTGAATACTTTACTTAATCACTGAACAGTGTTTTAGAAATGTACAATGTCCACAGTTATCATCATTTAGGCAACTTTCAACAAAGTTAACACTGACTGCAGTGATGAAGGACACAGAGGAAGCCCATTATTTAACAGAGAATATCTATAAGGTAAAATTTTGTTTGAAAACAATTGTGATGGAATGGCTTCATTAGTATACCAAATACGTCTGTTTATCTGATTGTTTCATTTGTATACCAAATAAGTCTGTTTATCTGATTGTTTCATTTGTATACCAAATAAGTTTGTTTATCTGATTGTTTCATTTGTATACCAAGTGGACATGTTTATGTGATTGTTTCATTTGTATACCAAGTAGGCCTGTTTATGTTTTTTTCATTTGTATACCAAGTAAGTCTATTTGTAGTTCATTTAGGTCAGTGTTTAAACACCCCCACAGGTAACTTAGGTCAGTGTTTTAACACTCACCCACAGGTAAGTTGAGTTTCGCTTGACCTTATTAAATGGATGAGTTACATAGAATAATAAATACGAATGCGTTAAGACAATTTTCCTCTTTAGAATTTGGCATCAAAATTTTGCCCACAAGTCAAGCAGATTTTGATGAATGGAAAGATTTATCACAAGACATTACTGGGTATGTTCCTTTGTTCATATGGTGTTTATTTTCTTAAGATAAATATCATTAAATAAAATCATGTAAAAGTATCATTTAATATACCATTTAATACATTGAATGACAGTTAATGACATTTTGAATTTTAGCATTAATATAAAAATTTGCAAAAAAGTTCATGTTTAGATTTCACACATCGTGTTGTATTAAGATTCATACAACTAAAATAATACATAATGTAAAAAATAATGCATTTTATTATTTTCAAGCAATTAGAGTTAAGTTTCTCTTGTCAAATTTTCTTGTGTTTTATGTTCTGGAGGAAGACTTTCTGCCGCAACTTAAGTTGCTTTGTCTTCGTTTTAAAAAAATGCAATCTTCGACTTATCTCGTTATGAACATTTCTATAAACAGCAGACATTCTATCAGTAGACATTCTATCAGCAGACATTCTATCAGCAGACATTCTAAAGGCAGACATTCTAACAGCCTACATACGGCAGACATTCTAACAGCCTACACACGGCAGACTTTCTAACAGCCTACATACGGCAGACATTCTAACAAGAGTTATCTCCTTAATGACTCCGACTGTTATCTCCTTAATGACTCGGAGAGTTATCTCCTAATGACTCCGAGAGTTAGTTCCTTAATGACTCCGAGAGTTATCTCAGTAATGGCTCCGAGACGTATCCAATTAATACTATTCTATAAAGCTACTTCTTCCGCTGCCCGGTCCTACATTGAGTCGCTGGGACGCCTTGGCCACGACTGCAGGACGAACAGCCGTGGTGGAACTGAGGAAATAGGTAAGTCTAACTCTAACTGAGGAGATAGGTAAGTCTAACTCTAACTGATAAGATAGGTAAGTCTAACTCTAACTGATAAGATAGGTAAGTCTAACTCTAACTGATAAGATAGGTAAGTCTAACTCTAACTGATAAGATAGGTAAGTCTAACTCTAACTGAGGAGATAGGTAAGTCTAACTCTAACTGATAAGATAGGTAAGTCTAACTCTAACTGATAAGATAGGTAAGTCTAACTCTAACTGATAAGATATATAAGTCTAACTCTAACTGATAAGATAGGGAAGTCTAACTCTAACTAAGGAGATGGGTAAGTCTAGTCTAACAGATGCCACAAAAGACTCAATAATGTGATAAAATTCACTCTAATGTAAATTTTCAACAGTCTTTCCTTGATTTCAACTGTGGTTTTGCTCTTATTCATCAACAGTGTCTCCTTGATTTCAACTGTTTTTTTAGCCATCATCAGTCTCTCTTTGATTTCAAATGTGGTTTTGTTCTATATCATCAGTCACTCCTTGATTTCAACTGTGGTTTTGTTCTTAGTCATCCAATTATAAAAAGGATATTTTTTAAAGTTTGTAGGCATAATCCTACCATAAGTAGCTGTTCCAATAGATAACTGCATAGCTATTCCAATAGATAACTGTATAGCTGTTCCAATAGATAACTGTATAGCTGTTCCTATAGATAACTGCATAGCTGTTCCAATAGATAACTGCATAGCTGTTCCAATAAATAAGTGCATGGTCAAAAATTTCTAACTCGGAATAAAAAGTGTATTGAACCAGCAATACTTCAACAATATTGTTTGGCCATTTGTACACTACGCATGTACTTTGTTATCATTACACCACGCTGGAACTCTGCTACCATGAAACCACGCGTGTACTATGCTACCATGACACCATGCATGTACTATGCTACCATGACACCATGCATGTACTATGCTACCATGACACCATTCATGTACTATGCTACCATGCATGTATTATGCTACCATGACACAACGCGTGTACAATGCTACCATGACACTACGCGTTACCATGATACATGTGATGAAATGAGGCTGACCTTAAAAGTTCAATTTACTCACAACGACCTATCTTAGACCCCCCCCCCCCAACCCCTTTTTAGAGTTCAGGACGAGTTATTCCCCCTGAGTGCCGTCACCTCACGTGGATCGCTCACTCAACTGACGGATATTTTGACCAGCGAACTGAACCACGCAGTAGAAACGACCCCCCCCCCCCCCACACACACACAGTCCCGCCTCGGGTGAGCGATTATTGAAACACTATCACGCATATCGGAATATTAAGTTCATTGGATTCAGACATCACGTGGTAGTGATTATCCAATAAGCAATTAGAATAGACTCACTATAAAGGCCGTTGCAAAAGTTAGAGTATACCTCAAAGCCGGCTTTTCTAACCACCTACCTGGTTACTAGATCACCGAATTACCGCAGTACAGTCCACCGCACCTTAGCAGCTAGATTGATGGATCTGTTTCCTGAGGCTTGAGTCCACGAACCCCGCTCTGGGGCACATCCGGAAAACCAATTAATCGCCCGCAACGATCGGACCGCGTGCTGATAGATTTTACCTCCAAAGAGAAGTCTCACATACACCCACCACAGCGTACTGGGGAAGAGGTATCCCAGATGGTACAGCTGTGACTGGTATCATCCACTTTCGTGAACGCCATCAGAAGCACTGATCCCTGAAAAGTCACGAGGATGAAGAGTCCACTCTCACATTGTCTGGATCTCTGTACTGTACTGCTGTAACATCTACTTACGCGAACGCCATGAAAAGCGCTGAGCCATAAAAAGCCAAGAACTGGAGAATTCATTTCCACTATTGAAGTGATCCCATTGTATCGCATTGCTGTTTCGTCCCCATACATGATCGGCCTGAGAAGTGCTGTGCCCTAAAAAGCCACTAAGGATAGGACCCGAGAATCCACTTCCACCTTGAAGGGATCTCATCATTGAATGATCTATCCAGATCATCAGAGTGACGTCATCAAGTACCACTCTGTCATCAAGTACCGCTCTGTCATCAAGTACCACTCTGTCATCAAGTACCGCTCTGTCATCAAGTACCGCTCTGTCATCAAGTACCGCTCTGTCATCAAGTACCGCTCTGTCATCAAGTACCACTCTGTCATCAAGTACCACTCTGTCATCAAGTACCACTCTGTCATCTATTTACGTGAACGATCTGTGGAGCGCTGATCACTGAAAAGCCACGAAGTAAAGAATCGGAGGAGCCACCCCCACATCGAAGTGAAGCTACATCTGATTGATCAAGTCAGATAATCTGATCAATAAACTGATAAGTTAAGTCAAAAAGGTCTCATCGCATACAATTGTAATACAAAGCAAAGCGATTGTTATAGGCTATATGGGAAGCCATTGCCCATAATAAAATAGAACCTAGATTAATTTATATGAAAGTTGTTTTGCATATCCCCCACTATCTTGAAATATATTAATAAACATGTAAATAAATAAGTTCATTTCATTTACTGAATGGTGTTATGAAGTATTTGATAAGTAAGGCATGACACCATGCGTGTACTATGCTACCATGACACCACGCGTGTCTATGCTACCATGACACCACACGTGTACTATGCTACATGACACCATGCGTGTACTATGCTACCATGACACCACACGGGTTTCAATCTCCCAGGATTTGAGACTTCCGTACGATTTCCAGACAAAATAGACAAGAGGCATTTAGAATTTTTTTTTTTTATTTCATTTTTATTTTGAATAAAATATTATATTAAGTATCCACATGTCTAAACAAATGTAAGTATTGATATTTCAACACAAATGTAAGTATCGATATTTCAACACAAATGTAAGTATCGATATTTCAACACAAATGTAAGTATCGATATTTCTACACAAATGTAAGTATCGATATTTCAACACTAATGTACGTATCGATATTTCTACACAAATGTAAGTATCGATATTTCAACACTAATGTACGTATCGATATTTCTACACAAATGTAAGTATCGATATTTCAACACTAATGCCAAGGACGCAGGCATAAAACAAATAAAAGAGATAAAATTCAATTGGTTTGAGATTGAAATATTATCGATTTCTGTCAATGATTTCTATAATTGATTTCTCTAATTGATAACTAAGGGAAATTTGGACAAGGAAACCATATTTATTTCAAATTGTTTGTATACAAAAGCAGATAGGAAATATTATGTTGGTGGGCCCAGGCTACCTACCCAGATTATGTTGGTGGTGCCAGGCTACCTACCCAGATTATGTTGGTGGTCCCAGGCTACCTACCCAGATTATGTTGGTGGTCCCAGGCTACCTACCCAGATTATGTTGGTGGTCCCAGGCTACCTACCCAGATTATGTTGGTGGGCTCAGGCTACCTACCGAGATCATGTTGGTGGTCCCAGGCTACCTACCAAGATTATGTTGGTGGGCTCAGGCTACATACCCAGATTATGTTGGTGGTCCCAGGCTACCTACCCAGATTATGTTGGTGGGCTCAGGCTACTACCCAGATTATGTTGGTGGGCCCAGGCTTCACTCCCTTGATAGTATGCATTAGAGACAGATAATTTATGTATGTCTTCTTTATCTCCCTTATCTCACAAAGGTCAAGCCATTTTTAAAATTGCGGAGGCTTATAAAGAAATTCAAGTGAAGTTCGAAGAGTGCGTAAGTAAATATGAAGTGTTTAATAACAATGTAAGTAAATATGAAGTGTTTATTAATAATGTAAGTAACATTTTACAATTATGGCTTGTATTAACAATGCCTCTTAGTTGTACAATTATGGCTGGTATCAACAAAGCCTCTTAGTTGTACAATTATGGCTGGTATCAACAAAGCCTCTTAGTTGTACAATTATGGCTGGTATCAACAAAGCCTCTTAGTTGTACAATTATGGCTGGTATCAACAAAGCCTCTTAGTTGTACAATTATGGCTGGTATCAACAAAGCCTCTTAGTTGTACAATTATGGCTGGTATCAACAAAGCCTCTTAGTTGTACAATTATGGCTGGTATCAACAAAGCCTCTTAGTTGTACAATTATGGCTGGTATCAACAAAGCCTCTTAGTTGTACAATTATGGCTGGTATCAACAAAGCCTCTTAGTTGTACAATTATGGCTGGTATCAACAAAGCCTCTTAGTTGTACAATTATGGCTGGTATCAACAAAGCCTCTTAGTTGTACAATTATGGCTGGTATCAACAAAGCCTCTTAGTTGTACAATTATGGCTGGTATCAACAAAGCCTCTTAGTTGTACAATTATGGCTGGTATCAACAAAGTCTCTTAGTTGTACAATTATGGCTGGTATCAACAAAGCCTCTTAGTTGTACAATTATGGCTGGTATCAACAAAGCCTATTAGTTGTACAATTATGGCTGGTATCAACAAAGCCTCTTAGTTGTACAATTATGGCTGGTATCAAAAAAGCCTCTTAGTTGTACAATTATGGCTGGTATCAACAAAGCCTCTTAGTTGTACAATTATGGCTGGTATCAACAAAGCCTCTTAGTTGTACAATTATGGCTGGTATCAACAAAGCCTCTTAGTTGTACAATTATGGCTGGTATCAACAAAGCCTCTTAGTTGTACAATTATGGCTGGTATCAACAAAGCCTCTTAGTTGTACAATTATGGCTGGTATCAACAAAGCCTCTTAGTTGTACAATTATGGCTGGTAGCAACAAAGCCTCTTAGTTGTACAATTATGGCTGGTATCAACAAAGCCTCTTAGTTGTACAATTATGGCTGGTATCAACAAAGCCTCTTAGTTGTACAATTATGGCTGGTATCAACAAAGCCTCTTAGTTGTACAATTATGGCTGGTATCAACAAAGCCTCTTAGTTGTACAATTATGGCTGGTATCAACAAAGCCTCTTAGTTGTACAATTATGGCTGGTATCAACAAAGCCTCTTAGTTGTACAATTATGGCTGGTATCAACAAAGCCTCTTAGTTGTACAATTATGGCAGGTATCAACAAAGCCTCTTAGTTGTACAATTATGGCTGGTATCAACAAAGCCTCTTAGTTGTACAATTATGGCTGGTATCAACAAAGCCTCTTAGTTGTACAATTATGGCTGGTATCAACAAAGCCTCTTAGTTGTACAATTATGGCTGGTATCAACAAAGCCTCTTAGTTGTACAATTATGGCTGGTATCAACAAAGCCTCTTAGTTGTACAATTATGGCTGGTATCAAAAAAGCCTCTTAGTTGTACAATTATGGCTGGTATCAACAAAGCCTCTTAGTTGTACAATTATGGCTGGTATCAACAAAGCCTCTTAGTTGTACAATTATGGCTGGTATCAACAAAGCCTCTTAGTTGTACAATTATGGCTGGTATCAAAAAAGCCTCTTAGTTGTACAATTATGGCTGGTATCAACAAAGCCTCTTAGTTGTACAATTATGGCTGGTATCAACAAAGCCTCTTAGTTGTACAATTATGGCTGGTATCAACAAAGCCTCTTAGTTGTACAATTATGGCTGGTATCAACAAAGCCTCTTAGTTGTACAATTATGGCTGGTATCAACAAAGCCTCTTAGTTGTACAATTATGGCTGGTATCAACAAAGCCTCTTAGTTGTACAATTATGGCTGGTAGCAACAAAGCCTCTTAGTTGTACAATTATGGCTGGTATCAACAAAGCCTCTTAGTTGTACAATTATGGCTGGTATCAACAAAGCCTCTTAGTTGTACAATTATGGCTGGTATCAACAAAGCCTCTTAGTTGTACAATTATGGCTGGTATCAACAAAGCCTCTTAGTTGTACAATTATGGCTGGTATCAACAAAGCCTCTTAGTTGTACAATTATGGCTGGTATCAACAAAGCCTCTTAGTTGTACAATTATGGCTGGTATCAACAAAGCCTCTTAGTTGTACAATTATGGCAGGTATCAACAAAGCCTCTTAGTTGTACAATTATGGCTGGTATCAACAAAGCCTCTTAGTTGTACAATTATGGCTGGTATCAACAAAGCCTCTTAGTTGTACAATTATGGCTGGTATCAACAAAGCCTCTTAGTTGTACAATTATGGCTGGTATCAACAAAGCCTCTTAGTTGTACAATTATGGCTGGTATCCAGAAAGCCTCTTAGTTGTACAATTATGGCTGGTATCAACATTATTATTTTGTTCTGCTCACCATAATGCTCTTGATTTTATGTATAATATATTTTGTCCCCAGACTAAAGCCATGTTTGTAGACATACATATTTTGTCCCCAGACTAAAGCCATGTTTGTAGACATACATATTTTGTCCCCAGACTAAAGCCATGTTTGTAGACATACATATTTTGTCCCCAGACTAAAGCCATGTTTGTAGACATACATATTTTGTCCCCAGACTAAAGCCATGTTTGTAGACATACATATTTTGTCCCCAGACTAAAGCCATGTTTGTAGACATACATATTTTGTCCCCAGACTAAAGCCATGTTTGTAGACATACATATTTTGTTCCCAGACTTAAGCCATGTTTGTAGACATACATATTTTGTCCCCAGACTAAAGCCATGTTTGTAGACATAATTCTTCCTTTGGAAAAAAAACTTGAAAGTGAATTTAGAAATTCAGTGGTAAGTCTATGAAATTTCATGATATTTAAAAGAAAATTCTTGAAATGTAAAGAAAATGTTATATTTTCTGTTATATTTAGATATTTTATTTGTAAATTATTAAAAATATCCCTGGAAATTATTTGTCACAGTAATTTTTTAATTTCAAGACAATTCTCATAATTTTAAAAGTTCACATTTCAGATAGTTCAGCTGCAAACCTTAGCTCAGTTGTAGACCTTAGTTCAGCAGTAGACCTTAGCTCAGCAGTAGACCTTAGCTCAGCTGTAGACCTTAGTTCTTTTGCCCATACATTAGAAACAATAACAAGGAGAGACAGAGAGAGGAAAAAGGAAGTAAAGAAAGACATAGAGAGTTAAAAGGAGGTAAAGAGAGACATAGAGGGTCAGAAAGGGAGGGAGAGACATATATAGGAAACAGGAGAGAGAGTTATCACAATAACTGAAATTAATAAATTTCTGTTTACTTTGGAGTCTTAGAGTCATCACGAGATGAAATGTTCATTTGTTGAAAGAAGGGACCCTGTCTTTAAAATGTGATAACATGTTCATTTGTTGAATGAAGAGCCCTTGTCTTTAACACGTGATGAAATGTTCAGTTATTGAATGAAGGGATGACCTTGTCTTTAACACGTGATGAAATGTTCAGTTATTGAATGAAGGGATTACCTTGTCTTTAACATGTGATAAAATGTTCAGTTATTGAATGAAGGGATGACCTTGTCTTTAACACGTGATGAAATGTTCAGTTATTGAATGAAGGGACCTTGTCTTTAACACGTGATAAAATGTTCAGTTATTGAATGAAGGGATGACCTTGTCTTTAACATGTGATGAAATGTTCAGTTATTGAATGAAGGGACCTTGTCTTTAACATGTGATAAAATGTTCATTTGTTGAATGAAGGGCCCTTGCCTTTAACACGTGATGAAATGTTCATATATTGAATGAAGGGATGACCTTGTCTTTAACAAGTGATGAAATGTTCAGTTATTGAATGAAGGGATGACCTTGTCTTTAACATGTGTTAAAATGTTCATTTGTTGAATGAAGGGATGACCTTGTCTTTAACACGTGATGAAATGTTCAGTTATTGAATGAAGGGATGACCTTGTCTTTAACATGTGATGAAATGTTCAGTTATTGGATGAAGGGATGACCTTGTCTTTAACACGTGATAAAATGTTCAGTTATTGAATGAAGGGATGACCTTGTCTTTAACATGTGATGAAATGTTCAGTTATTGAATGAAAGGATTACCTTGTCTTTAACATGTGATGAAATGTTCAGTTATTGAATGAAGGGACCTTGTCTTTAACATGTGATAAAATGTTCAGTTATTGAATGAAAGGATTACCTTGTCTTTAACATGTGATAAAATGTTCAGTTATTGAATGAAGGGATGACCTTGTCTTTAACATGTGATAAAATGTTCAGTTATTGAATGAAAGGATTACCTTATCTTTAACATATGATAAAATGTTCATTTGTTGATTGAAGGGCCCTTGTCTTTAACACGTGATGAAATGTTCAGTTATTGAATAAAGGGATGACCTTGTCTTTAACATGTGATGAAATGTTTAGTTATTGAATGAAGGGATGACCTTGTCTTTAACACGTTATGAAATGTTCACTTATTGAATGAAGGGATGACCTTGTCTTTAACATTTGATGAAATGTTCAGTTATTGAATTAAAGGATTACCTTGTCTTTAACATGTGATGAAATGTTCAGTTATTGAATGAAGGGATGACCTTGTCTTTAACACGGGATGAAATGTTCAGTTATTGGATGAAGGGATGACCTTGTCTTTAACATGTGATGAAATGTTCAGTTATTGAATGAAGGGATGACCTTGTCTTTAAAACGGGTTGAAATGTTCAGTTATTGGATGAAGGGATGACCTTGTCTTTAACATGTGATAAAATGTTCAGTTATTGAATGAAGGGATGACCTTGTCTTTAACACGTGATGAAATGTTCAGTTATTGAAAAAAGGGCCCTTGTCTTTAACACGGGATGAAATGTTCAGTTATTGGATGAAGGGATGACCTTGTCTTTAACATGTGATGAAATGTTCAGTTAATGAATGAAAGGATTACCTTGTCTTTAACATGTGATGAAATGTTCAGTTATTGAATGAAGGGACCTTGTCTTTAACATGTGATAAAATGTTCAGTTATTGAATGAAAGGATTACCTTGTCTTTAACATGTGATAAAATGTTCAGTTATTGAATGAAGGGATGACCTTGTCTTTAACATGTGATAAAATGTTCATTTATTGAATGAAAGGATTACCTTATCTTTAACATATGATAAAATGTTCATTTGTTGAATGAAGGGCCCTTGTCTTTAACACGTGATGAAATGTTCAGTTATTGAATAAAGGGATGACCTTGTCTTTAACATGTGATGAAATGTTCAGTTATTGAATGAAGGGATGACCTTGTCTTTAACACGTGATGAAATGTTCAGTTATTGAATGAAGGGATGACCTTGTCTTTAACATGTGATGAAATGTTCAGTTATTGAATGAAGGGATGACCTTGTCTTTAACACGTGATGAAATGTTCAGTTATTGAATGAAGGGATGACCTTGTCTTTAACATGTGATGAAACGTTCAGTTATTTAATGAAGGGAACTTGTCTTTAACATGTGATGAGTGATGAAATGTTCAGTTATTGAATGAAGGGAACTTGTCTTTAACATGTGATGAAATGTTAGTTGTTGAATAAAGGCACCTTGTCTTTACGCTCAAAGGCATTTTATTTTATTTATATCTTTATAGGTGGAGCAAAGAAAATATCATCAATGCCACAAAGAGGTTCTCGAACCTTATACAAAAGCCACAAGCGCACTAGAGAAATTTAAAAAGAAAAATCAAGCGAAAGGAGTTTTTGATGCAGATAAAGAAGCACCAGTTTGTCTTTTTTGTTGTTATAAAAAGTGTTTTAAAAAGTTGTGTCATTCCTATAAAAGTTGTGTCATTCCTATAAAAGTTGTGTCATTCCTATAAAAGTTGTGTCATTCCTATAAAAGTTGTGTCATTCCTATAAAAGTTGTGTCATTCCTATAAAAGTTGTGTCATTCCTATAAAAGTTGTGTCATTCCTATAAAAGTTGTGTCATTCGTATAAAAGTTGTGTCATTCCTAAAATAAGTTTCGTTATTCTTTAAAAAGTTGTGGTAGTGCTATAAAAAGTTGTGGTAGTGCTATAAAAAGTTGTGGTAGTGCTATAAAAAGTTGTGGTAGTGCTATAAAAAGTTGTGGTAGTGCTATAAAAAGTTGTGGTAGTGCTATAAAAAGTTGTGGTAGTGCTATAACTAACAAACCATTATAAAAAGTTAAAGCTGTAACCAACAAAATTTCATAGTCGCAATGATACATTACGTAGCCACAATATTTATTCTATAAAATTACTCTGTTCTCTTGTTCTATTACTTACTCCACAAGAACTTTACTCGTTTACCCAGCTCCCCTTGAAGTCCTAAACCTAATAATCATCCCAACGTTAAAATGATAAATTTTTTTAAAAAATATTGATTGTCCCATGTGCGGAATGATAAAATCTGTTTTATAACTTAAAAACTATTCTTAACATTTTGCTGTCTTTAATTACTGAATGATGTATAAATAAATAAACTTCGGCCCAAATTGTAAGAACATGATAAACCACCATGAAATGTTTGTCTGAATATCTTCTTCTCAAATTTCAGTATTCAAGGGCAGTAACCAAATATCAGGAGAGATTAAACGAATTTAGAATTCAGGGTCTAAAATTAGTAAGTATTTTAAGATTAATTTGTAATAATGCATTAATTTAGCCTTTTAAATATCACATTAATTTAGCCTTTTTAATATCACATTAATTTAGCATTTTTATATCACAATAATTTAGCCTTTTCACATCATTTTCAACAATACTGAAGTGCATTCCCAGCATGTTATTAAAACTTCGCATTTTTCATTTAAAACTCAATAACTTTCGTTTTTTTATTCATCTGCAGGCAATGTTGGAAGAAAGAAAGTGTTATTGCTTTGTTCTTTCGCAGTTAGCATCTGTAGCAACAGTTCAATTACATTATCATGACACTGTAAGTATCATATTTACATTATTATGACACTGTAAAACTGTAAAAATAAGTATCATAATTACATTATCATGACACTGTAAGTATCATAATTACATTATCATGACTCTTTAAGTATCATAATTACATTATCGTGACATTGTAAGTATCATAATTAGCATACATTATCAGGGCCTTGTAAGTATCACAAAAATAGTGTAATGTTTACTTCGGAAAAAATAGTTAGTTATACATTACGTTGGTCAGTTAATACCGTAAGCGTTATATTAACCGTACTGAAGAAATTCACGCATTTTGAACGCGTCGTGTGTTTGTCAACGATGAATAGCCTCCAACCACCACGTGTTCTTGCTCGAGGAAAGAAAGATATGTTAAGCAGTTGTTACAAATTGGTCTCTCGACTGAAGAACATATATTCATAGTAGACCATTTATTTTCTCAGTTACCTGCATGTAAGGGATTGTGAAGGGGGGAACTTGTTTGAAAAGGGTGACAGACCAATAATACAAATATTTTATAAGACGGCATCAAACAACACAATTATGGGGTTTATTCAAGCATTTCATATGAATGAGTGGTTCTGTGACATCACACCCACTTACAGGTCGATTAGAATTTCCATACACTTGAAAGAGTTACTTTCTTGAACTGTCTTACTTATTGTATTCCTTTTTTTCATCACTCGGAATTGTTCTGCCAACATTCTTTCAATTCGGTCAATATTTACATTTGATAATGTTTAAGCGAAAATATTGCTCGACGAGTACTTTTCCTCAGTGGAGAGACCCATTTCCAAAAACTACTGCCCAAAATTTAATCCTTTTCACTTCTATGGTCAAGTGGAAACTGGAGCTAGCCACCGTTGACAAACGCAAGTACACGCTCAAGATGCGGGAGTTTCAGTACTGCTAGGTTTGGTGAGAGTTTCAGTACTGCTAGGTTTGGTGAGAGTTTCAGTACTGCTAGGTTTGGTGAGAGTTTCAGTACTGCTAGGTTTGGTCCATGCTGTATTAAATTTATGGCTTAGGCAGATACTGACCCAGATACCTGGAAATGCCGAGGATTTGCATACTCGACACATACCCGAACCCGGCAAAACATCACCGGCCAATGTTATAAGAGGATCGTGGGGTCGCGGCACTAAAAAATGCTGAAAACCGCTGGATTATAATTAAATGATTAAATGTATAATCTCTTTGTATTATAAATCCTTCAACTTTTATATTTTAGTATTAGCCAGTGGTTCTATACATGTTCAGCTTTGATATCCTTGTATTAGCCAGTGGTTCTATACATGTTCAACTTTGATATCCTTGTATTAGCCAGTGGTTCTATACATGTTCAAATTTGATATCCTTGTATTAACCAGTGGTTCTATACATGTTCAACTTTGATATCCTGTATTAGCCAGTGGTTCTATACATGTTCAACTTTGTTATCCTTGTATTAGCCAGTGGTTCTATACATGTTCAACTTTGATACCTTAATAATAGGCAGTTGTTCTTTTCATGTTCAGCTTGATATCCTTGTATTAGCCAGTGGTTCTATTCATGCTCAACTTTGATACCTTAATGATAGCTAGTGGTTCTATAAATGCTCAACTGTGATACCTTAATGATAGGCAGTTGTTATATTCATGTTCAACTTTGATATCCTTGTATTAGCCAGTGGTTCTAGTCATGCTCAACTTTGATATCCTTGTATTAGCCAGTGGTTCTATTCATGCTCAACTTTGATACCTTAATGATAGCTAGTGGTTCTATAAATGCTCAACTGTGATACCTTAATGATAGGCAGTTGTTCTATTCATGTTCAACGTTGATACCTTAATGATAGCCAGTGGTTCTATAAATGCTAAAC
This sequence comes from Omphiscola glabra, assembly GCA_964017045.1. NCBI lineage: Eukaryota > Metazoa > Mollusca > Gastropoda > Lymnaeidae > Omphiscola > Omphiscola glabra. Next base: position 56,309,840 of record OZ024795.1, on the reverse strand, counting down.
TTTGATTCCTTAGTGATAGACAGTGGTTCAATACATGTTCAACATTGATATCTTAGTGATCGCTACCTGTTCTATTGAATACACTGTTCCCTTCTTCTCATTGTTTGGAACACATAGAAAATGAAAATATCACTCTTGTTTGAACACCTGATTGTCCCAAAATACCCGGACACGGACTGGGTATAAATAATTCCACCCAGTTCAGCCCTAATTAAGTGAGTTCGACTTTGTTACGGGTGAGCTAGTCACTGCTTATTTATTATTTATTGAGCTAGATAGTGTTGGGCCAGTTTCCTAACCCTAACCCTATTTTCTAATGACAGGGCCTTGATTGCCTAACCAATGATTTGACCACCTGGAGACAAATGTCATCACAGCCGCATGCTCTACCTAGATCAGCCGATGGATTTTTTAGAATCTCTGTAGGTTTCATAACTTAGTTATGTTATGAAATATATTGATATAATAAGCTGATAAAATATGTTGATATAATATGGGGATATAATATGTGGATATATGTTTTGTGTTTCGACAATAATTTTAAAAGATTTGATTTCGAGTATTAACTTATACATGACAAAATAAGTAACATTTCTAGCCCAGACTATATTAACAAGATCCCTTTAGTAACATTAAAATATAATATAATATTAGAAAATTCCAAACAATACAGTAAAACGTCGATTTTCCGAACTAATGGCGACCAGTGCTGGTGTGGATAACCTATTTTTGGATATCCGAACACTCACATGGAAAGTTTACGCCAAGAAAGTTAGTGCATAAAGTAGACTATAGTCTTACATCATTTTTATCAACGAATAGTGCTTAAATGTACTTGTACAACGTATTGAATATATCACAGGGTTAGGGTATATTGGGGCTAGTTGATTGATTTCAAAAACCGATAAGGACAGAAATTTGTTTTATGAGAAAAGTTGTAGTTTCCAAAAATAGATGACCGGCACTAACATCCGCGTCATTTAGTCTTTGCAGGCGTGTATTTTGTGATATCTGTTAATTAACAATCTAGATGATTGCATTTTTCCATTGTGGCCAATACATTATAATTATCTATTAATTAAGGCAGCAGATTCACCCAGAATGTTCATTTTTAAACCGTTTTTTCAAACACAGTAAATCTTAATATGTCATTTTATTCAGCAATCAGTTCTGTTTCAGACAGTATTATATTAATTTTCATTCAGTTATTTAGTTTGTTAGTTACTGACTTCTAAAGAGGGTAGGGTGGGCTCTCAGAATGAAAAAAAATAGTAGACAAAATAGCAGAGAACGATACTCGGTCACATAACAACGTATTAGATAAGTAATAACCGCTCCCTATCAAGATTTTAAATAATGAGCTACTCCCAGCTTTCTGTGTTTCCGTTTGAATATTGTTTTGGCTGTTTGAGTGATTTTTTTTTTCAACTTCGAGCAGAATTTTGTGATTACTGTTGTATTTTAAATAAACAATGGGTAGCTAAACAATGCCTAGTGATCGAAAGTATGAATCTTTCCAGCCCAAAAAACTTAAATTTTGTGGCCATCGGTTTACAAAGGTTCAAATGGAAACAAAACGATAGGAAAAGGCTTACGACTTACAAGCTTACACAGTGACAAAATGATGTAAATTTAAACAACAGTTGGCAGTTGGGTTTCCCAACAGTTGTTTGATAGGAGTATTTACATAGGCATATCTAACAATGTAGAGATTGTGTGTGACTAGTTGGACACGCCCACTAGATCAGAAAAAAATACAAAATATGATATATGACTCTAGTAGTACAGAGGAGGTTACAGAAGACGAGTCGTTGAAAATGAATAAAATTGTCTGGAAATGACAGAATGTGCAGCACAGAATTATAATGTTGACTTGGACTTGATGTTGACAATCCAGAAGATAATAGAATTTTAGACTTATCAATGCTGGGGGGCACTGTTGCTTCGCATTTGGTGTGTCATCACTGTTACTCTCCTGTGAGGTTGTATGAAATTGAAAGAAAGGGCAAGGGACTAGCAAGCACATTTACATTTCATTGCAACAATAAAAACTGTGACAAGAAGCCTGCTTTCTCCTCATCACCCCAGATAGCTGTAGCAATTCATTTGTAAGCATAGTGAATAGACAAACTGCCTTTGCAATGCGAAGCTTAGGAGTTGAATAGTCAAAGTTAGAGACCTTTTTTTTTTCTTTTGTATAATGGACCTACCAAAACCTGTGGGGGGGGGGAAATAGCTACAGAGATATAAAGAAAACACTGCATAAAGCATCTACATATGATGAAGAAGAAGCTGAAAGAGATGGCCATCCTTACCAAGGAAGAGGGTATAGATTACTTTTAGGCTTTAGGTAAGAAAATAATTGTTTTTAGGATGTGTAAAGTTTGCCAAAAAACAAAACCTGTGCTAACTGTTGTCCAGGTATTTTCCACAATTATTGTGAAATTGTGCTGATATTTGGCACACATACTCTTGTATGTAAACCAAAATCATTTACATCACTCTTATTAACTCTTATACTTGACTAGATATGTGGGAATGTATCCTGCTTTTGTCCAAAAAATTTAGCTAATTTTTCAATCCCATCTAATATACAAACCAGAAGGTCCAGTACAATGATAGCGCTTCATGTAATAGCCCTACATTTCTTTTAGATATATGGAAAGTATTGTAGTTGTGTAGGGCCTACTTGATACTTAGCTATATACCAGTTCTACAGTTCTGGGCATTTTTTGCATTTTAGTGAATGTACAATTTTGTTAAATTTTTTTAAGGTCATTTAGTAAACCATTCACCCTACATTTTCCTTAATCTACATTTTGGCGACATTCTCACCAATTTGTATGATTATATGTTCATTAGTTGGTCTTAAGGATTTTTTTTACAAATTTGGTACTCAATTCTTGCTGACTGTGCCCCCTTAACAAGCTAGAAGATCACGTTTTCCCATTCTGGTCAATATATTATCTATTGATTAGTCAATGTATGTACAGTAAGTTTGTAGATTTTATCAGGATAGTGCAAGTGAGATCTGAATTATTTTCTGGTGCTTGTTCATCAATGATCCATGACATGCCGGTGCTTGTTCATCAATGATCCATGACATGCCGGTGCTTGTTCATCAATGATCGATGACATGCAGTTTGAGTTTGTGTACCATTAGAATATTTATTTTTTTAAAGATGGGGTTAGATCAAAGACGGATGTTCCAGAACATCGGCATTCGGAAAATCGACACTACTATAACTATTTCTTAATTAGGTATTTTTCATCGATTGGCTAATTTAAGCCATTGCATGAAATTTCAATCAAGTTAAACTGAAATTATAATCTCAGGAGGAGACGTTTCCTTTCAACTGTGATACAAGATTAGCTAGAAATGTTATCGGAATGGGCCAAGACAATGGCTCAATACACAGTAGTCCCACTGACAGTTATAGTAGACACAGTATGGAATATTCCATTCCAAAACAAAATTCTCCAAGTAAGTCTTAATAATAGTAGTTTTTTTCCAGAAAAAAATGCATCTCGATTTTTAAAATTAAAATTGTATTAATGTTACTTTGAAATTCTCACTAAAATAAGAGGAAAGAAACTTAAAATAAAAAATGAAAAGATAGTAGGTAACTAACAACGTGGATCATATAGAATAGATAGACCACTGGTTGTATTTTTACTATCAGATGTCTTGAGGAGAAATGCTCTACGTCAACTAATGAACGGTTTATGATAGTGTAGACAGACTATAACTGTTTGATATTCTAAACTGAAGAGTCTACTGGAACTTGATTCTACTTTTGGAGTTAAAAATGTGGATAAGTTTGGTTAGTTTGTTAATGGACCCAAAGTACAAGGAGGGTGCTGGAAGGAGTTTAAGATAAGACAGGGTCTCAGTCAAGCATACTCAATATCATGAATAAGTTTTAAAATCACATTAGAAAAAGCTATACGAAAAGTACATGTAAGCACCAGTAGGACAATCCTAAGATATTTCTAGAGAGCAGAATCAAATCAAACATGAAGATGTTACAGAACCACATCCAACATGAACATTATGTAACACAATTCAGTACTTGTCTTCTATAGATGAGATAGAACTACTGGGGAAGTGATGCAGGTTAGAGCAATTCAGTGGTGGTGATGCAGGTCAGAGCAATCCAGGGGGTTGATGCAGGTCAGAGCAATCCATGGGCGGTGATGCAGGTCATAGCAATCCTGGGGTCATGATGCCATTAAAATGTTGATGATAATGAAGCTGAATAAACTTCAATCACTCACAAAACAGCTTGTAATAATATTATTGTTTCCTACACTGGATCAAACATATATGGTCAAGAAACATACAAGAAAAAAAAAGTGCTAAGAACTTATTACTAAGGGAATTTGTCTTATTTTTTGCTAAAACTTAAAAAACATTTTAAAATTAAAATTGAGTTTTTAATAGACTGACTGAAAACATTAAAAAAATATTATGGATGATTAATTATGTTTTCACCGCTACAATCATTAAAAGAATGTTTACCTTTTATTCCAGCTCAAGTTCAACCTAGGCACCCAGCGTCATATCAAGGTCATATTTTGAAGGACTCGCGAGAGAGTTATGACCTTGTGTCAAATCATGACAGTCTGTCACTTTACAATTCTGACAGTCAACAAGATGATTTTGGGTATGTTATATTAATTGGTGTTAGGCACACCTGTTAGAAAATGATTTCTTAAAAATAATAATTCCATAAGAATTCGTTTCTTACATGTTTAAAAAAATGTTATATTTTTTTTATTTCCTGGAGGCCTAAGTTTTATTTCTGTTATTTAAAATCATGTTTCCTTCAATTTAGAAGAAAAAAACAAAAGGTAGCAATTTTAAGTGCATTAGATTAATTCACCAATTTTGGTTAGTTTGATTCACCATTTGGTTAGATTGATTCACCAATTTTTTTTTTAGACTGATTAACCAATTTGGTTAGATTTAGATTGATTCACTACTTCGGTTAGATTGATTCAGTGGCATTCATTTGGTACATACTATTTGGTGGCCCCTTAGCTGTTTATAATTTCAGATTATTTATATTAGTTTCTTCTTTTTTAATTTTCAGTCAAATAAGAACCTTTACAGATTCCATCCCTGGTCATAAGTTGCCATATGGCAGGTAGGTTACATGCTTAAATAATTTTTTAAAAAAGAAGAAATTTGCATAAAATAACATATTTTCATCATTAATAAATATATATATTACAAAGACATCTTCACTATACATAAAAAGTTATTTTTCATGAATATCTCTTACAAAGCTAATCAAGATAACAGGCTCAAGATCGTTTTGATGTTAAAAAAAAGTACTGACAGAAAGAAAATGTAAACAATGACTTTGGATGACAGAAAGAAAATGTAAACAATGACTGTGGAGGATAGAAAGAAAATGTAAACAATGACTTTGGAGGACAGAAATAGGTTGAAATAGTTTCCTGTCTATGCTGTATATAAATAATAGATAGGGGAAGGAAAGCTTTCAGAAAAAGATCCACAAATTGTGCTGAGAGGTTTTCATCTTAATTTTACCTCTCATTGATCTGTCAACATTCTTATTTTTTAAATCTCTGTCTTAGAGAAATCATCATGGCCATTAACTGTCTATAGCAGGTCTGCACAACTCAAAATGTAAGGCAGGCGGTATGTTGTGCAGGTCTGGTCTATAATTTCATGATTTCTTGTGATACTCAAAAAGAGTTTAAAAATGATCGTAAGACTTTGTGATGACCCCTTATTTGAAAAGGGTTTTTAATACAAATTATTTACTTCATTATTGTACTAATCCAAATTATTATAACGCCATGTTTATTCACGCTTCACCTCAAAGGGTAGCTACTTATATTTTGGTATTCGTTAAAAAGGAAATCATCAACCTTTGATGGATTAGATGTGCCGCAACACTTAGATGTGCCGCAACACTTAGATGTGCCACAACACTTAGATGTGCCACAACGTCAAAATTAAGCTGTCTAGGATAAAATGATTCTAGAGAATGATTGGCTGACAAAAGAATGATTGGCTGACAAAAAAATGATTGGCTGACAAAAGAATGATTGGCTGACAAATGCTGAGGAAACAAACACAATTAACATCCTTTTCAAGTTTCTAAGAATTTTTTAAAAGAAAGAAAACAATAATTTTAGGGAAATTGTAAATAATACAGATATTATTTTACCGAATGATTAGCATAGGCATTATTTTAATTAATAATTTTAATTAATTTGTGTAATGAAAAGTGATATTGAGGACCATCTTATAAGAACATGAGGCAACATAGTCACATATTGAGGACCATGTTATAACAATATGAGACAAATGTAGTCACATATTGAGGACCATCTGATAACAACATGAGACAAATGTAGTCACATATTGAGGACCATCTGATAACAACATGAGACAAAGTAGTCACATATTGAGGACCATCGATAACAACATGAGACAAATGTAGTCACATATTGAGGACCATCTAATAACAACATGAGACAAATGTAGTCACATATTGAGGACCATCTGATAACAACATGAGACAAATGTAGTCACATATTGAGGACCGTCTGATAACAACATGAGACAAATGTAGTCACATATTGAGGACCATCTTATAACAACATGAGAAAACGTCATCACGTTTTGTTAGCAGGAATGTAAAATTTAAAATACTCTAGTTGGTTCACTTAAACATTCTTGGAAGAAAAATTATTGGCAATACGATCAGCAAGCGCCGTGAGTGATGTCTTAGAGGCAACGCCTGAGTGACGTCTTAGAGGCAACTCATGAGTGATGTCTTAGAGGCAACTCATGAGTGATGTCTTAGCGGCAACTCATGCGTGATGTCTTAGAGGCAACGCATGAGTGACGTCTTAGAGGCAACTCATTACTGAAATTTGAAAAATGTTGTCACAAATTTCTTTAATAGAAACTGTGGTAACAATTTTTTTCAAAAAAATATAGTTAAAATATTGGCATTTCTTGGATAAAATGAAGTTCATATTCTGCCATTTTTTGCACAATGTATAATAATACTGTTCAATACCTAAATTGATTTTTCACATTTTTATTCAGACCTCTACCACGAGCAAAGAGCATAAGTGATCTGAAAGACCACAGAGGGGATTTTAGGTACGACCTCCCTGACGCTACCCCTGGTACCAGCAGGAGACCAAAGTCATTTAATGAGCCTGCATTGATCCGGGCGTGGAATAATTCTTTACAAGTAAGTTTCATTTGTTCAATTTTTCTTGTTTTTCCTTTTTGCCTACCAATCCATTGAAACACTTTGGCTGTCAGGGTAAGTGTTAGAGTAAAGGTTAAATAAATGTAAACAAAACAATTTCTAAAAAAAATATTGATTGCTAAAAACCTGAAATATCCAGTATTCAAATATTCCTACTTTCAAAGAATGGTCTGCCTCGGGTCCCCACATTTCATGGTCTGCCTCAGTCCCCACATTTCACAGTCTGCCTCTGTCCCCACATTTCACGGTCTGCCTCAGTCCCCACATTTCACAGTCTGCCTCAGTCCCCACATTTCATAGTCTGCCTCTGTCCCCACATTTCATAGTCTGCCTCTGTCCCCACATTTCATAGTCTGCCTCAGTCCCCACATTTCACATTCTGCCTCAGTCCCCACATTTCACAGTCTGCCTCAGTCCCCTCATTTGACCGTCTGCCTCAGTCCCCACATTTCACAGTCTGCCCCGGTCCCAACATTTCATGGTCTGCCTCTGTCCCCACATTTCACAGTCTGCCTCTGTCCCCACATTTCACAGTCTGCCTCAGTCCCACATTTCACTGTCTGCCTCTGTCCCCCATTTATGTTGCAGATAACAGAAAATACTAACGGAGCACTAGATTGTAAATAAAAGATAACAGCATTATAAAAGATAACATCAATATAAAAGATAAAAGCAATATAAAAGATAACATCAATATAAAAGATAACAGCAATATAAAAGATAACAGCAATATAAAAGATAACAGCAATATAAAAGATAACAGCAATATAAAAGATAACGGCAATATAAAAGATAACATCAATATAAAAGATAACAGCAATATAAAAGATAACAGCAATATAAAAGATAATGGCAATATAAAAGGTAACAGCAATATTCGAGATAAGATTGATATAAAAGATAACAACAATACAAAAGATAACAGCAATATAAAAGATAAAATGAATATAAAAGATAAAAGTAATATAATAGATACATTCTAATCCATCAATTTAAACGAATTCATACAGAATAAACAATCTTAAATGAAATGTGTCTTGCCCATAGTGTCACAAATGTGGCATACCTATGGTGTCACAAATGTATCTTACCCATGGTGTCGCAAATAGTTATTTGTGATCTTTATATTAAAAAATAAACCATTTTGGAACCTAAAAATTCTTCTGTATCGAAAATAACAAACTTCTGGACTTAACGTATTAGACAAAACCATAATATTTATTTTATATCTTTTAAAAATGATCTCATTTTTTTTTAAACGACTGCAGTGATTGCCGATCATTTATCTTAATAAGCATGCACTTCATGCACTTAAATACTAAATGTTCACCAAATCTAAGATAAGAGATTAGATAAGATTCTTTTATTGATCCAAACACATGGAAATGTTTTTTTACTACATTGTACATATACATTTTCAACACATAAATAAAAATAAACATATTTGAATAAAGTTGACATTTTCCAACTAAAACAATTTAAACACAAGACATCTACATTTAATTATTTCTCACAGCCAATCAGTGAACTCCCTTAGTCGTAATAGTAACTTAATTAGTGATCATTTAGATTTTGTGACCTCTTGGGAGCACGCTGATCACTTTATACAGATCGGGGAACAAACAATTTGTTTGATCTTTCAGACGATGAATTTCCACACGAGCAAGTCATACTGACATTAAATAGGCTTCTGGGTTGTAGCACTGAAGAATAACTTAATGACCTGAAGAATAACTTAATGACCTGAAGAATAACTTAATGACCTGAAGAATAACTTAATGACCTGAAGAATAACTTAATGACCTGAAGAATAACTTAATGACCTGAAGAATAACTTAATGACCTGAAGAATAACTTAATGACCTGAAGAATAACTTAATGACCTGAAGAATAACTTAATGACCTGAAGAATAACTTAATGACCTGAAGAATAACTTAATGACCTGAAGAATAACTTAATGACCTGAAGAATAACTCAATGACCTGAAGAATAACTCAATGACCTGAAGAATAACTTAATGACCTGAAGAATAACTCAATGACCTGAAGAATAACTCAATGACCTGAAGAATAACTCAATGACCTGAAGAATAACTTAATGACCTGAAGAATAACTCAATGACCTGAAGAATAACTCAATGACCTGAAGAATAACTTAATGACCTGGAGAATAACTTAATGACCTGAAGAATAACTCAATGACCTGAAGAATAACTCAATGACCTGAAGAATAACTCAATGACTTGTTGGTTTACCACTTGACATTTGACAGCTTTTTAAGATAGAAAAGTCTTTGGTTAAATTTTGTGTAGAGCATTTTGCCGTGCTCATGCCATATTAGCTTATTATGAAGGGTGACAACTAAGCCTGTTACTGTTGCGGTATAAGGCCTTCTCCTTCCAATATTAAGCTAACAATGGTGGCATCATCATCAAATGTTATCATTGGAACATTGTTGCTTGGGCTCTAAATATCATTGGTCTATATTTGTATACAGGACAGGGGGGAGAACTTAAACCTTGTGGCACCCCTGTGCTTATTTCTCGGGTTAGAGATAATTGGTCATTTACCTTGACATATTGTGGGTGATTTGTTAAAAAAATTCAGTATCCAAGCTTGAATATTTGAATTTACACCTAACGAGGAAAGTTTCTTTATCATAAGGTGTGGTTGGATAGTGTTAAGTTCTGATGAGAAGTCTAAGAAAAGCACATTTTTTAGGGCTGTCTAATGGTAAATTGTCACCAACAATAGTAAGATAGCATCCCCCGTGCTTCTGGCAGATTTATAAGCAAATTGGTGGAGGTCAAAGTTTTGCTGTACTTTGTTCAAAATTTGTCTGAGAATACGTTTTTCAAAACATTTCATTACAATAGAAGTAAGTGCGACAGGATGTAACTCATCATAACAATAGAAGTAAGTGCGACAGGTCGCAAGTCATCATTACAATAGAAGTGCGACAGGACATTAGTTGTTATTGCAAGGGACCTTTTTTTCTCTTTGGAATTGGTATAATTTCTGAAGTTTTCCAAACCCTTGGTATAGTATGAGTTATAGCTGATTTATTAATATGAGAGCTGCTCTGAGCATAATTTAAATGTAACAAAGGGAGCTGCTCTGAGCATAGTTTAAATGTAACAAAGAGAGCTGCTCTGAGCATAATTTAAATGTAACAAATAGAGCTGCTCTGAGCATAGTTTAAATGTAACAAATAGAGCTGCTCTGAGCATAGTTTAAATGTAACAAAGAGAGCTGCTCTGAGCATAGTTTAACATGCGGACCACATAATTTGTCTGGCCCTGAAGCCTTGGCTGCATTCACTTGGGTAAATAACAAATTCACGCCCTGTTTGGTAATAAGAAAGTATCATACCATGTAGTACTGCTATCTTTAAATGTATCATACCGTGTAGTACTGCTATCTTTAAATTTATCATACTGTGTTACTGCCAACTTTAAATGTCTAAATGTATCATCCTGTGTAGTACTGCCATTTTAAAATGTATCATCCTGTGTAGTACTGCTATCTTTAAATTTATCATCCTGTGTTACTGCCAACTTTAAATGTATCATCCTGTGTAGTACTGCCATCTTAAAATGTATCATCCTGTGTAGTACTGCCATCTTAAAATGTATCATCCTGTGTAGTACTGCTATCTTTAAATGTATCATACCGTGTAGTACTGCTATCTTTAAATGTATCATCCTGTGTTACTGCCAACTTTAAATGTATAAATGTATCATCCTGTGTAGTACTGCTATCTTTAAATTTATCATCCTGTATAGTACTGCAATCTTTAAATGTATCATCCTGTGTAGTACTGCCATCTTTAAATGTATCATATTGTGTAGTACTGCCATCTTTAAATATATCATATTGTGTAGTACTGATATCTTTAAATGTATCATATTGTGTAGTACTGCTATCTTTAAATGTATCATACTGTGTAGTACTGCTATCTTTAAATGTATCACACTGTGTAGTACTGCTATCTTCAAATGTATCATATTGAATAGTACTGCTATCTTTAAATATATCATATTGTGTAGTACTGCTATCTTTAAATGTATCATACTGTGTAGTACTGCTATCTTTAAATGTATCACACTGTGTAGTACTGCTATCTTTAAATGTATCATACTGTGTAGTACTGCTATCTTTAAATATATCATATTGTGTAGTACTGCTATCTTTAAATGTATCATACTGTGTAGTACTGCTATCTTTAAATGTATCATACTGTGTAGTACTGCTATCTGTAGATGTATCATACTGTGTAGTACTGCTATCTTCAGATGTATTCATCATTTCAGTGTGTACACTTCTAAAATCAAGGCTGTAAAAACGACAATAAAAGTCATTGAAGTCATGTACAAAATTCTTCATGTCTTCAACACACAAGCTTTAACGTTTAGGAATCTATCCTGTTCTTTGTTTTAGACCAACCCAACAAGTCTTTGAGTTGTTAGTAAGGAATAAGTTTTCTATTTTTTGTGTGTATTAATTTTTACACTGATGTATTTTTTTATTCAGTATTTTTTTTAGCTTTAGTGAATTCCTGATGGTTAATCTTAAATGTGGTTTTCTTGTGGAGTATGGCCTCCCTTGGTGTTCTTGTGGTGTATGGCCTCCCTTGGTGTTCTTGTGGTGCATGGTCTCCCTTGGTGTTCTTGTGGTGTATGGCCTCCCTTGGTGTTCTTGTGGAGTATGGCCTCCCTTGGTGTTCTTGTGAAGTATGGCCTCCCTTGGTATTCTTGTGGTGCATGGCCTCCCTTGGTGTTCTTGTGGAGTATGGCCTCCCTTGGTGCTCTTGTGGTGTATGGCCTCCCTTATTTATCTGCTCATCCAGTGTTTGTTGTTCTTATGGAGTATGGCCTCCCTTGGTGTTCTTATGGAGTATGGCCTCCCTTATTTCTCTGTTCATTCAAGGTTTGTTGTTGTGGTGGACTATGGCCTCCCTTATTTCTCTGTTCATCCAAGGTTTGTTGCTCTAGTGGAGTATGGCCTCCCTTATTTCTCTGTTCATCCAAGGTTTGTTCTTGTGGTGGATGGCCTCCCTTATTTCTCTGTTCATCCAAGGTTTGTTGCTCTAGTGGAGTATGGCCTCCCTTGTTTCTCTGTTCATCCAAGGTTTGTTCTTGTGGTGGATGGCCTCCCTTATTTCTCTGTTCATCCAAGGTTTGTTGCTCTAGTGGAGTATGGCCTCCCTTATTTCTCTGTTCATCTAAGGTTTGTTACTCTAGTGGAGTATGGCCTCCCTTATTTCTCTGTTCATCCAAGGTTTTTTGTTGTGGAATACTTGGATTGTTTTTTGGGGAATGATTTTGTCTACACAGAACTTAACATAGGAATTGATGGTGTTTGTTAGGTCGTCAATGTCCTGGCAAGTGGTTATAAATGTGACCCAATCTGTACTTTCCAAGCAGCCCCGAAGTTTGTTTGTTTGTTTGTTTTTTTTTTTTTTGCCTCACCTGACCACAGTTTAATAGTTTTTGTTGTTTTTAAGACTGTTTGTAGCATGGCGTAAGGCGGACCATTTTGTGGTCAGTGGAAATAAACCATGACATGTGTAAGCCTTTTTTGTGTTACCATAACACATGTCTAGGGTTCGGCCTTGTTGTGTAGGGCAAGTAACGTACTGGGTGTATGTCGGCATGAATTGATCCACTGATAATTGATTTAAGTCTCACATAACAAGACGAACGGAGTATGGGTTTTTTGTTTCAAAATCAAGGATTACACCCAAAAGTCTCTCAGTAGCCTGCTCCTTGTTAGCATTAGGTGGAATGTAAATGAGGATGATAGAGATTTGGGTGAACTTCCTATGTAGATAAAATAGCCTTAAGTGATGCAGAGTAGTTCCATGTCTAAAAATGCATTGAGGTGATGATTTGTTTTGTGTGTTTCTCAACATTTGTGTTTGGTGGGGTAGGCATTGAACTTAAGGCAATTTAGAAATCAAAGAAATTAATGTTATAAAAGAACACATTAATGTTATAAAAGAACACATTAATGTTATAAAAGAACACATTAATGTTGTCTAAGATCATATTAATGTTATAAAAGAACACATTAATGTTGTCTAAGATCATATTAATGTTATAAAAGAACACATTAATGTTGTCTAAGATCATATTAATGTTATAAAAGAACACATTAATGTTATAAAAGAACACATTAATGTTATAAAAGAACACATTAATGTTATAAAAGAACACATTAATGTTGTCTAAGATTATATAATGTTATAAAAAACACATTAATGTTGTCTAAGATCATATTAATGTTATAAAAGAACACATTAATGTTGTCTAAGATCATATTAATGTTATAAAAGAACACATTAATGTTATAAAAGAACACATTAATGTTATAAAAGAACACATTAATGTTATAAAAGAACACATTAATGTTGTCTAAGATCATATTAATGTTATAAAAGAACACATTAATGTTGTCTAAGATCATATTAATGTTATAAAAGAACACATTAATGTTGTCTAAGATCATATTAATGTTATAAAAGAACACATTAATGTTATAAAAGAACACATTAATGTTATAAAAGAACACATTAATGTTGTCTTAGATCATAATAATGTTATAAAAGAACACATTAATGTTATAAAAGAACACATTAATGTTATAAAAGAACACATTAATGTTGTCTAAGATCATATTAATGTTATAAAAGAACACATTAATGTTGTCTAAGATCATATTAATGTTATAAAAGAACACATTAATGTTATAAAAGAACACATTAATGTTGTCTAAGATCATATTAATGTTATAAAAGAACACATTAATGTTGTCTAAGATCATATTAATGTTATAAAAGAACACATTAATGTTGTCTAAGATCATATTAATGTTATAAAAGAACACATTAATGTTATAAAAGAACACATTAATGTTATAAAAGAACACATTAATGTTGTCTAAGATCATATTAATGTTATAAAAGAAAACATTAATGTTGTCTAAGATCATATTAATGTTGTGTAAGAACATATTAATGTTATAAAAGAACACATTAATGTTGTCTAAGATCATATTAATGTTGTGTAAGAACATATTAATGTTATAAAAGAACACATTAATGTTGTCTAAGATCATATTAATGTTGTCTAAGATCATATTAATGTTGTGTAAGAACATATTAATGTTGTGTAAGAACATATTAATGTTGTGTTAGAACATTTTAATGTTGTGTAAGATCATATTAATGTTGTGTAAGAACATATTAATGTTGTGTAAGAACATATTAATGTTGTGTAAGAACATTTTAATGTTGTGTAAGAACATATTAATGTTGTGTAAGAGTATATTATATATTTGAAATATTCATGTTGAAGGACCTACTAGATTAATGAAGTAGATATGTGTTGTCAAAGATAATAATAGATGGAAGAGAAAGAATCTTATTAGATGCATTAGATATCTCCTGTAAATGATCTTATTAGATGCATCAGATATCTCCTGTAAATGATCTTATTAGATGCATCAGATATCTCCTGTAAATGATCTTATTAGATGCATCAGACATCTCCTCTAAAGGATCTTATTAGATGCATCAGACATCTCCTCTAAAAGATCTTATTAGATGCATCAGACATTTCCTGATCGTATCAGTGCAGAGGGATATTTCTTGAGAAGAACCACTTTGATTCAGGAGAACTATTTGTAAAGGATCATATTGGGGACACTTACCCTCAAGAAATATGTTAGATATTGAAAAGACTTTCCTGCAGCCCATGAATTGGACAAATAATAATTAAGAAAATTTTTATTTATTTATTAAAATAAAGTTATGAATGTTGCCATTTATTCCTTTGTCTTTTCTGAACCTTTCCATTCTATCCATCCATTCCATCCATCCATTCCATCCATCCATTCTCACCATCTATTCCATCCATCCATTCCATCCATCCATTCCATCCATCCATTCTATCCATCTATTCCTTCCATCCATCCATTCCATTTTGTTATAATGATTTTATTAACCATTATCTCCTCTTCTCTAAATAATATTTTATTGTAAAACTTGTTTAGTCGGCTGCTTGGTTATGTTTTCAGTGGGCTGGTGATCAACTTGTCTATGGAGACAGGAACTACTCTGCTCATTCATCGGGCAATGAATTTTTCAGTCCACCAAGTCCCCCGTTGCCCCCACCACCTGACGACTTAACATTTGAGGTCATGCAGCAGCACCAAGCAACAGGGACTCGGCCAAGATCACATTCAATTGGGGACTCCCTGCCTCACCTTTCTGCGTCATACCTTCCACCTAGACCTGCCAACAAACCTGTGCCACAGCCTTCACAAAAATCAGCCACCCCGAACAGTTTAAATTATCAAATACCTGTGCCACCTCCAGCCCCACCTTTGCCTCCACATGCAAAGAAATGATGGGTTTTTTCATACTGATATTTCATTTCAAAGCCCTTCCCCTCCCCCTTTCTTTGTGTGTACAGCTAGGAAACTTGTTTGCCAACAAGATCATTCTATTTTGAATCAAAGTTATAAGAAAAATGTCATCTTACACTTAGAGCACGGTTGGCTTATACTTGATATTAAAATTTAAAGCAAAAGTTAGACTTCACTCATTAGACTTTACTCACAGACTTTACTCATTAGACTTTACTCATTAGACTTTACTCATTAGACTTTACTCATTAGACTTCACTCATTAGACTTTACTCATTAGACTTTACTCACTAGACTTTACTCATTAGACTTTACTCATTAGACTTTACTCACTAGACTTTACTCATTAGACTTTACTCATTAGACTTTACTCATTAGACTTTACTCATTAGACTTTACTCACTAGACTTTACTCATTAGACTTTACTCATTAGACTTCACTCATTAGACTTCACTCATTAGACTTTACTCATTAGACTTTACTCACTAGATGTCACTCATTAGACTTTACTCACTAGACTTCACTCACTAGACTTTACTCATTAGACTTTACTCATTAGACTTTACTCACTAGACTTTACTCACTAGACTTTACTCACTAGACTTCACTCATTAGACTTTACTCACTAGACTTTACTCATTAGACTTTACTCACTAGACTTCACTCATTAGACTTTACTCACTAGACTTTACTCATTAGACTTCACTCATTAGACTTTACTCACTTGATTTCTTTTTGACCATTTAATATCGAACTGATGTTATTTGCTAAAATTTATGTTATGCTAAAACAGTTTAAAATGTGTATGCATTTTTCAACTGATTGTATTTGATATGTCACTAATTGATATGTCATTAAGTTTGTAATCACTCTATTTTACAAGCATCCTTTAACATAAAGTTTTCATAAATATGTTTACATAATTGTAAATGATTTAATTTTAAATGTATGTATGTATGGCATCTTTCCGTCTACAAGAGACGATAGATTTATCTTCTCTGATTGTAGCTCTTGGTGTGGCTAGTGAGACCGATCCTCGAGTGGCAGTCTCTTTTGCATGTCTTGGTGTGGCTAGTGAGACCGATCCTCGAGTGGCAGTCTCTTTTGCATGTCTTGGTGTGGCTAGTGAGACCGATCCTCGAGTGGCAGTCTCTTTTGCATGTCTTGGTGTGGCTAGTGAGACCGATCCTCGAGCGGCAGTCTCTTTTGCATGTCTTGGTGTGGCTAGTGAGAACGATCCTCGAGTGGCAGTCTCTTTTGCATGTCCCGCACACAAATGCGGTGGAGCAGTGTTTTCTGGCCTTTCTCTGCTCTCTCTTTGCAGCTGCTTCCGCATTGTAGAGCTCCTCGACATGTAGTGATCCTGCCTTCACGATGCCCCGCCATGTGGATCGATCCTCCGCCAGGTCCACCCAATTTGAGATGTTGATGTTGGCCGCCTTCATGTCTCTTTTGCATATGTCTATGTATCTGAGACGAGGCAGTCCAACTGACCTTTTCCCTGTCGCCAGCTCGCTGTACAACACGTCTTTAGGTATGCGACCAGGTTGCATTCGCTTGACGTGCCCAAGCCAGCGGAGTTGTCTTTGGATTAAAATGGCTTGGACGCTGCACATATTTGTTTGAGACAGGACATCCGTGTTGGGGATTTTTTCCCGCCATTTGATGTCAAGGATGCAGGCATCTGAGGTGGAAGCCATTGACCTTTATTATTTTTTTAAAATAAATAAGAAGATATGACGGGTTTTTTCAAATTGTGCCAGACAGTGCTTAATTGTGCCAGGCTGTGCTTAATTGTGCCAGACTGTGCTTAATTGTGCCAGGCTGTGCAACACTGCCAGACTGTGCTTAAATATGCCAGACTGTGCATAATTGTGCCAGGCTGTGCAACACTGTGCCAGACTGTGCTTAATTGTGCCAGACTGAGCTTAATTGTGCCAGGCTGTGCAACACTGTGCCAGACAGTGCTTAATTGTGCAACACTGTGCAAGACAGTGCTTAATTATGCAAGGCTGTGCAACACTGTGCCAGACAGTGCTTAATTGTGCCAAAATGTGCAACACTGTGCCAGACAGTGCTTAATTATGCAAGGCTGTGCAACACTGTGCCAGATAGTGCTTAATTATGCCAGGCTGTGCAACACTGTGCCAGACAGTGCTTAATTGTGCCAAACTGTGCAACACTGTGCCAGACAGTGCTTAATTATGCCAGGCTGTGCAACACTGTGCCAGACTGAGCTTAATTGTGCCAAACTGTGCAACACTGTGCCAGACAGTGCTTAATTGTGCCAGACAGTGCTTAATTATGCCAGACTGTACAACACTGTGCCAGACTGTACAACACTGTGCTAGACTGTACAACACTGTGCCAGACTGTACTTAATTGTGCCAAACTGTGCTCTAAAACCAGGAATAAATAAACATACAATAAAGTCAAGTTCAAGGTCATTTGTATTACATGACTTGAATTAAATTGACTTAAGTTTGTCCCACATTAAGTTTTTATATGTCATTGGAACAATACATTTCAATAATTGGAATGTTTTGAATTGAACCTCAATGACTCTTAAATTATCCAATGTCACTCACAGAAATAATAAATTGGTTTATTTAATATCACTCACAGAAATAATAAATTGGTTTATTCAATGTCACTCACAGAAATAATAAATTGGTTTATTCAATGTCACTCACAGAAATAATAAATTGGTTTATTTAATATCACTCACAGAAATAATAAATTGGTTTATTTAATATCACTCACAGAAATAATAAATTGGTTTATTTAATATCACTCACAGAAATAATAAATTGGTTTATTCAATGTCACTCACAGAAATAATAAATTGGTTTATCCAATGTCACTCACAGAAATAATAAATTGGTTTATTTAATATCACTCACAGAAATAATAAATTGGTTTATTTAATATCACTCACAGAAATAATAAATTGGTTTATTCAATGTCACTCACAGAAATAATAAATTGGTTTATCCAATGTCACTCACAGAAATAATAAATTGGTTTATTCAATGTCACTCACATAAATAATAAATTGGTTTATTCAATGTCACTCACAGAAATAATATATTGGTTTATCCAATGTCACTCACAGAAATAATAAATTGGTTTATTTAATATCACTCACAGAAATAATAAATTGGTTTATTCAATGTCACTCACAGAAATAATAAATTGGTTTATTCAATGTCACTCACAGAAATAATAAATGGTTTTATTCAATGTTTCTATATTGATTGTATCTATATCAGTTGTTTTTATATCAGTTATATCTATATCAGTTGTATCTTTATCTTTTGTATCTATATTGATACTCAGAAAACGTCCATATCT
The DNA here is from genome assembly GCA_964017045.1 of Omphiscola glabra. NCBI lineage: Eukaryota > Metazoa > Mollusca > Gastropoda > Lymnaeidae > Omphiscola > Omphiscola glabra. The sequence continues at coordinate 56,290,787 of OZ024795.1, read as the reverse complement.
AACCCAAACGAAATCGGTTTCCATTTCTTTTTGATCATTTTTTTTTTGGTTTTGTGTGGAGCTCCTTTGAATAATGAGCTTCTTTGATTATTGATCTTCTTTGATTAATGATCTTCTTTGATTATTGATCTTCTTTGATTAATGATCTTCTTTGATTATTGATCTTCTTTGATTAATGATCTTCTTTGATTATTGAGCTTCTTTGATTAATGATCTTCTTTGATTATTGAGCTTCTTTGATTATTGAGCTTCTTTGATTAATGAGCTTCTTTGATTATTGATCTTCTTTGATTAATGAGCTTCTTTGATTATTGAGCTCCTTTGAGTATTGAGCTTCTTTGATTATTGATCTTCTTTGATTATTGATCTTCTTTGATTATTGATCTTCTTTGATTATTGAGCTTCTTTGATTATTGAGCTTCTTTGATTAATGAGCTTCTTTGATTATTGAGCTCCTTTGAGTATTGAGCTTCTTTGATTATTGATCTTCTTTGATTATTGATCTTCTTTGATTATTGATCTTCTTTGATTATTGAGCTTCTTTGATTATTGAGCTTCTTTGATTATTGAGCTTCTTTGATTATTGAGCTTCTTTGATTATTGACCTGTTGACCTAGTTCTTCCTTCGTTAATTATTGAGAGCCTAATATTTTTGTTTGCCTAGCTCAGTGGTCTGCAAATCGCGGCTCGCGAGTCGCATGCAGCTCTTGAGCAACCTGAGTGCGGCTCTTGAGCGACCTGAGTGTGGATCTTGGGCGACCTGAGTGCGGTCAGAGGTTAAACACTCAAATACTTTCTGCCATTTCATTTAGACTAAGGTCAGAGGTTAGACAACACTCAGTTCTGCAATTTCATTTAGACTATATAACAACATTCAAATATAAATATCTATAAAAGAGATATAGTCTCATTCATAAATATAAAAGAGATATAGTCTCATTAATATATATAAAAGAGATATAGTCTCATTAATGTCTATAAAAGAGATACAGTCTCATCCTGCCATTTTTCGTCCAGAGAAGAGTCAGAATCATAATTAAAGTCTTGATTCCTGACGGTCAATTTTCTTCTACCTGTCAAGTAAAATGTCAATTCATTCATTAGTTTAAGTAAAATGTATTGATCAGAATTGAATCAAAATAAAGGAGACTACAAATTATTTTAATTAAGATTTAAAATAATTATAGCGTGGTGAATGCAACTGGACACTTTAAAAAATAATAAATTTGTAAATAAAGAAATGAATCATTCTGCGAAGAGGCTAAAATATGATGTTTAAACCTTTCAGAAGTTTAGGCAAGAATATCATAAATAATATCATAAACAATGTTCATAAATGGTCAATTTATGCTGACAACATTGTTCAGTTTAATGGATGTTTTTAAAGCATATATCCCACTCAATGGGTTTGTTAAAACCAGACAAAGCATGTTGCCATCTGAGCAGGATTCAACCAGAGCAGTGTGCCACCAGAGCAGTGTACCATCATGCATTGTGCCACTAGAGCAGATTTCCATCATGCATTGTACCACTAGAGCAGTGTTCCATCATGCAGTGTGCCATCTGAGCAGGATTCAACCAGAGCAGTGTGCCACCAGAGTAGTGTTCCATCATGCAGTGTGCCACCAGAGCAGTGTTCCACCATGCAGTGTGCCACCAGAGCAGTGTTTCATCATGCAGTGTGCCACCAGAGTAATGTTCCATCATGCAGTGTGCCACCAGAGCAGTGTTCCATCATGCAGTGTGCCACCAGAGCAGTGTTCCATCATGCACTGGGCCACCAGAGCAGTGTGCCACCTGAGCAGCGTGCCATCATAGCAGTGTGCCACCAGAGCCTGGCTACCATTCTCATTATGCCTACATTTTTTTATCATTATCTGTGGCCTCACATGAAGCTTTTCAAAACTTAAACTTAAAAGAACTATTAGCGATCTACGATGGAACAGCCCGGATTTCTACGATCTGCCATGGAACAGCACGGATTACTACGATCTACCATGGAACAGCACGGATTACTACAATCTACAATGGAACAGCCCGGATTTCTACGATCTGCCATGGAACAGCACGGATTTCTACGATCTGCCATGGAACAGCACGGATTTCTACGATCTGCCATGGAACAGCACGGATTTCTACGATCTGCCATGGAACAGCACGGATTACTACAATCTACAATGGAATAGCACGGATTTCTACGATCTGCCATGGAACAGCCCAGATTCCTAGTATTGTGATTTTGTTCAATGAAAGTTGAAGATGGTTGACTTTGATAAAGTGATTTTTTAAAAAAGTAACATTTTAACTGTTACATCAAATAATTCAAGAAAAAATATTTTTATTGCATTATTAACGTATTATTTAGGACTGATTTGACTTTAAAAAAATGAGCTCAGTAAATCTGTTTTAAAATTACTCGGCGCGGGTCGGGGGGGGGGGGGCACCGTGTGTTTACCACCCCGGTGGCACCGACCCAAGTGACGCCTCTGTTATTAAACTCACGATGTCTCACCGTTCAGACTTCTCCACGGACCTCCTCCGAGTTAATCTGCTCTTGTGACACCCTGCTCTGATGGCAACCTGCTCTGATGGTGATATTCTACTATGGTGACAGGTGGCAACCTGCTCTTACTTCCCACTGCTCTTGTTGCCCACTGCTCTTGTTGCCCAACGCTCTTACTGCATACTGCTCTAGTTACCCACTGCTCTTACTGCCCAATGCTCTTGTTTCCCACTGCTCTTACTGCAGACTGCTCTTACTGCCCACTGCTCTTGCTGCACACTGCTCTTACTGCCCACTGATCTTACTGCAGACTGCTCTTACTGCCCACTGATCTTACTGCAGACTGCTCTTACTGCCCACTGCTCTTACTACTCACTGCTCTTACTGCCCACTGCTCTTACTGCAGACTGCTCTTACTGCAAACTGCTCTAGTTTCCCACTGCTCTTACTGCACACTGCTCTAGTTGCCCACTGCTCTAACTGCCCACTGATCTTACTGCAGACTGCTCTTACTGTACACTGCTCTTACTGCCCACTGCTCTTACTGCTAACTGCTCTTGTATTTTAGATTTGTTATAAAACCAGCTTGATCGAGCTTCATCAAATTTACTATTTTTTATTTGGTGTCCCTCCCTGGGAGGGTGTCATCACCATGTGAGGGTGTCATCACCATGTGAGGGTGTCATCACCATGTGAGGGTGTCATCACCATGTGAGGGTGTTAACACCATGTGAGGGTGTCATCACCATGTGAGGGTGTCATCACCATGTGAGGATGTCATCACCATGTGAGGGTGTTATCCCCCTGTCGGGTTGTCTCGGGTGTGGTGTGCACCCCACACTCTCACACCCCCAGTGACACCACTGTTTAAGTTCAGAATGTCAAGTGATTGAAAGGTGTTCAAAATTGCTCCAGAGGAGGCGGTCAAAAAGTTCTTATCTTTAGAGGAGGCAGTCAAAATGTTCTTATCTTTTGCGCACAAGGATTGTCCACTCCAATGAACATAAAGACAAACCATATAAATCCAATAATTAGACAGTAGCCAAATTTCTCTGATTTAAAAAAGCCCCAATTTTGATGACGTATTTGGATCAAATAAAAAAAAATCATTTCCTCATATAAAATGAAGCACACACCAGTGACATATAAAGTGAAGCCCATACAGAACAAATACCTGGTTATGGTTAGGGTTAGACATACCTGTTTCTAGGCTACATGTCACAGATTTGGCCTCTCTTTCAGTTTGACACTTGTGTGTAGTCGTAACAGTTGGCTGCTCTGAGGCTCGTCGGAGTCGAAATCTCCTTTTGTCTTTTCTTATTTGAGGAGCTGTTTATTTAGAAATGATTTTAAAAATTCGATTTATTTAAATCATATGACATTGATATTAAACAGGAAATTATATATTTTTGGCACATTTTTAATGTTCTAAATGACCGCAGATTACTATTGAAAGATTTGTTTCTGTATTTTGTTCTGGCCATAATAGTTCATGTTTTTACTAAGTTTACTCTAGTATGTTCTACTTTCTTTCAAGATAAGACTTGTCACTGAAACAATTCGGTATGACTTGCCATGTCTTATGCTGGAAGTATTACTATTTGGCTAATCACTATAAAATTACCGTCATTTGTAATGCAAAATGTCTGGACGTTAAGGTATGATAAGATAAGATATGATAAGATGAGATGCTTTATTGATTCCAATAAATGGAATTTATTTTGGTCTGCATTGCACACATTGTTTTCAGTCTTGAACCTTGTCTGAGTTTTTGTTGCTTCTAATCATTGCTCTGTCTGTACTCGGCATTTATCTGTCTGTATTCGGCATTGGTCTGTCTATACTCGTCATTGGTCCGTCTGTACTCGGCATTGATCTGTCTGTATTCAGCATTGTTCTGTCTGTATTCGGCATTGATCTCTCGGTACTCGGCATTGATGACTACGTATAATATGATGATGTGTAGCTAACTTGATGTCTACGTATATGAGGATCTGTAGCTAACTTGATGTCTACGTATGTGAGGATCTGTTTTTAACTTGATGTTTAACGTATATGAAGATCTGTTGTTAACTTGATGTCTACGCATATGAATATGATGATATGAAGCTAATCTTTTGGTGAATCATGGCCAGAAAAAAACCAAAAAAATTAAAAATCTTGGGTACAAACAATATGTTTAGATTTCTTACCGAGTCCTACAGCATTTTGTCTGAACATTGTTGTAAAGTGAACTTCTAGACATTAGACAGCTAAGAAATGTAGGTCATTAAAGTGAAGGTCTAGACATTGGACAACCAGGAAATATCAGGTCATCATAGTGAAGGTCTAGACATTGGACAACCAGGAAATATCAGGTCATCATAGTGAAGGTCTAGACATTGGACAACCAGGAAATATCAGGTCATCATAGTGAAGGTCTAGACATTGGACAACCAGGAAATATCAGGTCATCATAGTGAAGGTCTAGACATTGGACAACCAGGAAATATCAGGTCATCATAGTGAAGGTCTAGACATTGGACAACCAGGAAATATCAGGTCATCATAGTGAAGGTCTAGACATTGGACAACCAGGAAATATCAGGTCATCATTGTGAAGGTCTAGACATTGGACAACCAGGAAATATCAGGTCATCATAGTGAAGGTCTAGACATTGGACAACCAGGAAACATGAATATAAATGCGGTAACGTTTTAGATTTTCAATCTGGTTATGCCTTATGCTTTCCCTAACAACCAAATATCGATATGAAAACTTTATGCATTTAAATGTCATTTGGTGACCCAGAACATTTTTTATCATTTGGTATGTACATGTTAACACAGACCCATCTTTTTTTTTATCATCATTTGAGATGTAAATGTTAACACAGACCCATAGTTTTTTTATCATCATTTGGGATGTAAATGTTAACACAGACCCATAACTCTTTTTATTATCATTTGGTATGTTAACACAGACCCATAACCTTTTTAGCATCATTTGGTATCTAAATTAAATGTTAACACAGACCCATTAATTTTTTTATCATCATTTGGTATGTTAAAAAAGACCCATTAATTTCTTATCATCTTTTGATATGTTAAAAAGACCCATAACGAATATCGTCTCGTGGTAGCATTAATTTAGAAATAACTTAATTTTCATCAAAGAATAAGTTATCGTCACGCAAAAATATAAGTTATTGAGAGTGTTGATCATTTTTAAGATTTAGACTACAACAAATAATTTGGTTCTGTCTTGCACATGATATCAAGGACTAGTCGTCTGGGATTTCCCCATCTGTTCCTGACCTGGATCATTTTATGCACATGATATCAAGGACTAGTCGGCTGGGATTTCCCCATCTGTTCCTGACCTGGATCATTTTATGCACATGATATCAAGGACTAGTCGGCTGGGATTTCCCCATCTGTTCCTGACCTGGATCATTTTATGCACATGATATCAAGGACTAGTCGGCTGGGATTTCCCCATCTGTTCCTGACCTGGATCATTTTATGCACATGATATCAAGGACTAGTCGGCTGGGATTTCCCCATCTGTTCCTGACCTGGATCATTTTATGCACATGATATCAAGGACTAGTCGGCTGGGATTTCCCCATCTGTTCCTGACCTGGATCATTTTATGCACATGATATCAAGGACTAGTCGGCTGGGATTTCCCCATCTGTTCCTGACCTGGATCATTTTATGCACATGATATCAAGGACTAGTCGGCTGGGATTTCACCATCTGTTCGTGACGTTGATCATTTTATGCACATGATATCAAGGACTAGTCGGCTGGGATTTCCCCATCTGTTCCTGACCTGGATCATTTTATGCACATGATATCAAGGACTAGTCGGCTGGGATTTCCCCATCTGTTCGTGACGTTGATCATTTTATGTTCAGTAAAAATTCATTTCCGTTGAGGATTATCAATTTCTTGACAGAACAAAATCAGGATTTAATTGTATTTGCTTTCAAAATGTTTTTTAATCAATTGTTTAAAAGTTTCTCATATGTAAAAGTGACATAAAATAAGGATGTCAATTTATTCATAAGTGTATGCTAATAGACATGCTCAGGGCAACTATTTATAACAAATTTTGGTAATAAAAGTGTCGAATTTATTTCAATACGAATAGTTCAGAGAATTTAACTGCCACTAAATATTGGTCCCTACTCAATCACTCATGAAAATGTGCCCTAATAATGATTTGGCTAAAGGCAACTCACAACGGACGTGTAATTAGCAGTGAAGTACGCCTATGGGCTCTTTTGTATTATTTGATTCTCCGAAATGTATTGGTTGTGCCCTTGCCATGGTGCCAGGGGGTCTTATCTGACCCCTCATCTCAAAGCCCATGCCCTGCTTGCTAATAAACAGTAAAACATATTTCTGTAAGATGTATATCAATATAGGACTGTGTCAAACATATTTCTGAAAGATCTAGATCAATATAGGACTGGGTCAATCATATTTCTGAAAGATCTAGATCAATATAGGACTGTGTCAAACATATTTCTGAAAGGTCTAGGTCAATATAGGACTGTGTCAAACATATTTCTGAAAGATCTAGATCAATATAGGTCTGTATCAAACATATTTCTGAAAGATCTAGATCAATATAGGTCTGTGACAATTTGAACTATGATGTAACAATTACAACCCTCAATTAACGTTATGAAAGGCTCAGTTGAAAGTTGTTTAAATACTGTTGGCCATTCTGACGACTTTATGTTTCATTTACAATGAGTTATCGTGCAGACACATGCACTTTATTAGTTCACATTTTTAACCTTTTTTGGGGGGTTAATGTTCAAGCATTGTGGAACATGAACGCGTGGAACATGAATGCGTGGAACATGAACACGTGGAACATGAATGCGTGGAACATGAACGCGTGGAGCATGAACGCGTGGAACATGAACACGTGGAACATGAACACGTGGAACATGAACGCGTGGAGCATGAACACGTGGAACATGAACATGGGGGACATGAACACGTGGAACATGAACGCGTGGAACATGAACGCGTGGAACATGAACACGTGGAACATGAACGCGTGGAGCATGAACACGTGGAACATGAATGCGTGGAACATGAACGCGTGGAGCATGAACGCGTGGAACATGAACACGTGGAACATGAACACGTGGAACATGAACGCGTGGAGCATGAACACGTGGAACATGAACATGGGGGACATGAACACGTGGAACATGAACGCGTGGAACATGAACGCGTGGAACATGAACACGTGGAACATGAACGCGTGGAGCATGAACACGTGGAACATGAACATGGGGGACATGAACACGTGGAACATGAACGCGTGGAACATGAACGCGTGGAACATGAACGCGTGGAACATGAACACGGGGGACATGAACGCGTGGAACATGAACGCGTGGAACATGAACGCGTGGAACATGAACGCATGGAACATGAACGCTGGGGACATGAACGCATGGAACATGAATGCATGGAATATGAACGCATTGAACATGAACGTGTGGAACATGAACACGTGGAACATGAACGCGTGGAACATGAACGCGTGGAACATGAACGCATGGAACATGAACGCGTGGAACATGAATGCTGTGGACATGAACGCATGGAACATGAACGCGTGGAACATGAACGCGTGGAACATGATCGCGTTGAACATGAACGCGTGGAACATGAATGCTGAGGACATGAACACGGGGGACATGAACGCGTGGAACATGAATGTGTGGAACATGAACGCGTGGAACATGAACGCTGGGGACATGAACGCGTGGAACATGAACGCGTGGAACATGAACGCGTGGAACATGAACGCGTGGAACATGAACGCGTGTAGCATGAATGAGTGTAACATGAAAAAGAGGAACATTAAAATACAAGAATCTTCCCACTTTATACTAAATATACTCTATCATGAGTATTATATAATCTATCATAAGGATTATATACTTTATCGTGAGAATTATTTACTCTATCATGAGGATTATATACTCTATCATGAGGATTTTTCACTCTATCATGAGGATTATATACTTTATCATGAGGATTATATACTCCATCATGAGGATTATTTACTCTTACATGAGAATTATATAATTAATCATGATGATTATTTACTCTATTATGAGGATTATATACTCCATCATGAGGATTATTTACTCTTACAGGAGAATTATATACTTAATCATGAGGATTATTTACTCTATCATGAGGATTCTATACTCTTTCACCTCCTCTAGTTATAATCAAAATAGAGGATTATAGTTGAAGCTTTAACATTAGGTTTATCGCAGGATGACACTGAAGATTATAGCTTAGATTAAAGTTGAATACCTGGCATATCTGCGGGCGGAACCATCATATCTTGAACTGCTTCAGGAACTTTTTTCAGCAATACTTGGTCTACAAGAACTAAGTTACAATGACCTTCTTCCTCCATTCTCCTGAGCACATACAGTCGTGTGTTGTCCAGAGAAAAATAATAACCACACTTTTTCACTACCTGAAATTGTTCATTTTATACATCTTAAAAAGATTGTTAACAAAGTTAACATAATTAACGCAATGAATTAAAGGGTGGACTCAAACACACACACGCGTGCACGCACACACACTAAAGCTATAAAGATTGTACGGTACATAGTATTTGACACTTATATTTTGGCATACTGTTATATGTAGGTCATTATGTAGGTCATTATATATGTAGGTCATTATATAGCTAGGTCATTATGGAGTTTGGTGTGACGTAAAGAAACTAAAATATAATTCTTATGAGTTCTTTTTAAAAAATAGTAAATTTTAAAAGATGTTAATTATTCAAATTAATTTAGTAGCCTATATTAGTTACTGTAATACAGTTAACTCATACTATAATAAATATAGTTACCATGTTACAGTGACTTTATAATATGAAAAATATAGTTACCATGTTACAGTGACTTAATAATATGATAAATATAAACAACTATTTGTATTTCTAAATGTCACTATCGTTAATTAAATACGTTTCTTACACGTTATTTTAATCCTTGAATAAATTGATTAAAAAAAAATTGCTCATCAAAATCTATATTGTTAACATTAAGGCCCTAGTGACATCGCCATCACACATTTGAAACCGAGGGTCTATTCTATCCCTAACACACCTATAACCGAGGGTCTATTCTATCCCTAACACATCTATAACCGAGGGTCTATTCTATCCCTAACACACCTATAACCGAGGGTCTATTCTATCCCTAACACACCTATAACCGAGGGTCTATTCTATCCCTAACACATCTATAACCGAAGGTCTATTCTATCCCTAATACCACTATAACCGAGGGTCTATTCTAACCTTAACCAATAAACCGAGGCTCTATTCTATCCCTAACACATCTATAACCGAAGGTCTATTCTATCCCTAACACATCTATAACCGAAGGTCTATTCTATCCCTAACACATCTATAACCGAAGGTCTATTCTAGCCCTAACACATCTATAACCGAAGGTCTATTCTATCCCTAACACATCTATAACCGAAGGTCTATTCTATCCCTAACACATCTATAACCGAAGGTCTATTCTAACTTTAACACACCTATAGCCGAAGTTCTACTCTAACCCTAACACCCCTATAACCAAGGGTCTATTCTATCCCTAACCAATAAACCGAGGGTCTATTCTAACCCTAACCAATAAACCGAGGGTCTATTCTAACCCTAACCAATAATCCGAGGGTCTATTCTAACCCTAACCAATAAACCGAGGGTCTATTCTAACCCTAACCAATAAACCAAGGGTCTATTCTAACCCTAACCAATAATCCAAGGGTCTATTCTAACCCTATAACACCTATAACCGAGGGTCTAATCTAACCCTAACTCTGACATACCTGTAACCGAGGGTCTAATCTAACCCTAACTCTAACATACCTGTAACCGAGGGTAACATCTTTGCATTTTCATCTCCCGATAAACATCGCTAATATGAGAATCAGCCGCCATCTTGGACGCACCTAGGCTGTCTATACAGGATGTAAAGTGTACTTGAGATGGAGACAGGTACATGGCATCACCTGATTGATCACAAGTAAAGTGTATGATCACAAGTAAAGTGTATGATCACAAGTAAAGTGTATGATGACAAGTAAACTGTATGATGACAAGTAAACTGTAGGATCACAAGTGAAGTGTATGATCACAAGTGAAGTGTATGATCACAAGTGAAGTGTATAATCACAAGTGAAGTGTATGATCACAAGTGAAGTGTATGATCACAAGTAAAGTGTATGATCACAAGTAAAGTGTATGATCACAAGTAAAGTGTATGATGACAAGTAAAGTGTATGATGACAAGTAAACTGTATGATGACAAGTAAACTGTATGATGACAAGTAAACTGTATGATCACAAGTGAAGTGTATGATCACAAGGGAAGTGTATGATCACAAGTGAAGTGTATGATCACAAGGGAAGTGTATGATCACAAGTGAAGTGTATGATCACAAGTGAAGTGTATGATCACAAGTGAAGTGTATGGTCACAAGTAAATTGTATGATCACAAGTGAAGTGTATGGTCACAAGTGAAGTGTATGATCCCAAGTAAAGATTATGATCCCAAGTAAAGATTATGATCACAAGTGAAGTGTATGATCACAAGTGAAGTGTATGATCACAAGTGAAGTGTTTGATCACAAGTGAAGTGTTTGACAACAATTAAAGTGTTTGATAACAAGTAATGTGTTTGATAACTAGTAAAGTGTATGATCACAAGTGAAGTGTATGATCACATGTAAAAGTGCAGTTATATACAATATGATCTGCGCAATATTTTCGAGAGATTTACATGCCAATGTAGTGGCTTCCTTAATTTAGCTTTATAGACCAAGGGGATTTCAACATATTAAGTCATAAAATATAAACTGCTTTCGGGACTCAGCCAAGTTCTTAGCAACCCTGTACACCTGTACACATCCCTCTCCATGTTACACCTGTACACAACAGTCTCCATATTACACCTTACACAACCTCTCCATGTTACACCTTTACACAACCCTCTCCATGTTACACCTGATCATAACCCTCTCCATGTTACACCTGTACACAACCCTCTCCATGTTACACATGTACACAACCCTCTCCATGTTACACCTGTACACAACCCTCTCCATGTTACACCTGTACACAACCCTCTCCATGTTACACCTGTACACAACCCTCTCCATATTACACCTGTACACAACCTCTCCATGTTACACCTGTACACAACCCTCTCCATTTTACACCTGATCACAACCCTCTCCATGTTACACCTGTACACAACCTTCTCCATATTACACCTGTACACAACCCTCTCCATATTACACCTGTACACAACCCTCTCCATGTTACACCTGTACACACCCCTCTCCATGTTACACCTGTACACAACCCTCTCCATGTTACACCTGATCACAACCCTCTCCATGTTACACCTGTACACAACCCTCTCCATGTTACACCTGATCACAACCCTCTCCATGTTACACCTGTACACAACCCTCTCCAAGTTACACCTGTACACAACCCTCTCCATATTACACCTGTACACAATCCTCTCCATTTTACACCTTTACACAACCTTCTCCATATTACACCTGTACACAACCCTCTCCATGCTACACCTGTACACAACCCTCTCCATGTTACATCTGTACACAACCCTCTCCATGTTACACCTGATCACAACCTTCTCCATATTACACCTGATCACAACCCTCTCCATGTTACACCTGATCACAACCCTCTCCATGTTACACCTGATCACAACCCTCTCCATGTTACACCTGATCACAACCCTCTCCATGTTACACCTGATCACAACCCTCTTCATATTACACCTGATCACAACCCTCTCCATGTTACACCTGATCACAACCCTCTCCATGTTACACCTGATCACAACCCTCTCCATGTTACACCTGTACACAACCCTCTCCATATTACACCTGTACACAACCCTCTCCATGTTACACCTGTACACAACCCTCTCCATGTTACAATCTATTTAAAATGCTTTAGAAATAGAGATTTGAAAATATTAATTTTTTTTTAAATTTAGATGTTAGATCCACGCTTCTAGCGGTTCGTGTGTCATTGCAATGACGGTGACAACTTAGATGAGAGATCCAAGCTTCTAGCGGTTCGTGTGTCATTGCAATGACGGTGACAACAAATCTGCTAACTTTAAGTGATAAGAGCTACAGATAGGATACTAGATGGGAGAAAAGCTAGAGAGAACTAATTGATGTTTTCAACATAGCTCGTGTCACTACATTTGCATTTGCTTGTCTTGTGTGTTATTTTGATTGGATTCTGTTACACAATCGAAAAGTTACATACTAAGTTATACACTAAATTACACATTAAGTTACACATTAAGCTACACATTAAGTTACACATTAAGTTACACATTAAGCTACACATTAAGTTACACATTAAGTTACACACTAAGTTACACACTAAGTTACACACTAAGTTACACACTAAGTTACACACTAAGTTACACACTAAGTTACACACTAAGATTTATTGACGTTCAGTGTTTCTTGAATGTCTTACAAAAGCTTGGCCGCACTGCTCACTGCTCACCGCTCACTGCTATTGAGTTATAAATACTAAGACTTAAAAATGTTCCTTAAAAAAAGGACTGATTTCTAAACGGAGCACCATTGTTTGATGGGACCAATTGTTTGATGGGACCAATTGTTTGATGGGACCAATTGTTTGATGGCACCATTGTTTGATGGGCACCATTGTTTGATGGGACCAATTGTTTTATGGGACCAATTGTTTGATGGCACCATTGTTTGATGGGCACCATTGTTTGATGGGACCAATTGTTTGATGGGACCAATTGTTTGATGGCACCATTGTTTGATGGGCACCATTGTTTGATGGGACCAATTGTTTGATGGGACCAATTGTTTGATGGCACCATTGTTTGATGGGCACCATTGTTTGATGGGACCAATTGTTTGATGGGACCAATTGTTTGATGGGAACAATTGTTTGATGGGACCAATTGTTTGATGGGACCAATTGTTTGATGGGAACCATTGTTTGATGGGACCAATTGTTTGATGGGACCAATTGTTTGATGGGACCACTTGTTTGATGGGACCAATTGTTTGATGGGACCAATTGTTTGATTGGCACCATTGTTTGATGGGATCAATTGTTTGATGGGACCAATTGTTTGATGGGGCCAATTGTTTGATGGGAACCATTGTTTGATGGGCACCATTGTTTGATGGGACCAAGTGTTTGGTGGGCACCATTGTTTGATGGGCACCATTGTTTAAAGGGCTCCATTGTTTGATGGAAACCATTGTGTGATGGGCACCATTGTTTGATGGGACCAATTTTTTGATGGCCCTATTATTTGATGGGCACGATTGATTGATGGGCCCAATTTTATGATGGGCACCATTGTGTTAAGGGCTCCATTGTGTGATGTGTCCAATTGTTTGATGGGCCCCATTGTTTTGTGGGCACCATTGTTTGATGGAAACCATTGTTTGATGGTCCACATTGTTTGATGGGTCCCATTGTTTTGTGGGCACCATTCTTTGAATGGCTCCATTATTTGATGGGCACCATTGTTTGATGGGAACCATTGTTTGATGGTCCACATTGTTTGATGGGTCCCATTGTTTGGTGGGCACCATTGTGTGAAGGGCCCATAATATGATGGGTACCATTGTTTGGTGTGCACCATTGTTTGATGGGCTCTATTGTTTGATGGACACCATTGTTTGATGGGCACCATTGTTTGATGGGCATCCATTCATTGAGCGCATATGGTGACCGCTTTGTTTGATTTGGTTGAAGAACAGGCTTCGATAAGTGCCTAAGTGAGTAAGTCCTCTTACTTCCATTTCAGTTTAACCCTTTGCTGTCACTGTAAGTAAGTAATATCTCTTACGGCCATGTCAGTTTGACCCTTTGCTATCAAAGTAGGTAAGTAATATCTCTTACTGCCATATCAGTTTAACTCTTTGCTGTCACTGTAATTAAGTTATATCTCTTACTGCCATATCAGTTTAACCCTTTGCTATCACTGTAAGTAAGATCTCTTACTGTTATATCAGTTGAACCCTTTACTGTCATTGTCAGCACAACATATTGGTGGGTTGCTTATGTCATTCCGGTGAAGCGCATACTTTAAAATAAATCATAACTAATAGTGCCTTATTAATATAAATCATATTTCTGGGGATGGTATGTCACGGAAAATTTTAGGGGGTGGGGGCACGGAGACTTCTGGATGTGAGGTGCATGGAGAACTCAAGGGGTGGCCATGGACACTTCTGGGGTGGGGTGCATGGAGAATTCAAGGGGTTGGCATTGACACTTCTGGGGTGGGGGGCATGGAGAATTCAAGGGGTGGGCACGGAGAATTCTGGGATGGACAAGGAGAATTCTGGGGTGGGGTCATGGAGTGATAAGTCGGGCAATAAATAACACAATATTTTAAAAATCATATAAATTTTCTAATTAACTCTTATTCCTCATATTCCTATTGAAGCCATTTTATGACGAACATTTCTAGTACACTTATTGCCAGTATTAACAGATCATACACTTTAATACTACTATAAACATATCCATACGGAACATATCCCTAATGAAATAGTCCCTACTGAAAATAACATGAAGCATACAATTCATTATTTAAAGAAATGTGCGCAAAATTAAAATTTGCTTTTATTTTTCATACTAAAATCACTGTTCATTTCTTGTTTTGTACAATAAAAGTCAAGACGAATCTCCTCACGAAACTATCGAAGCTATTTTGTAACTATTGCTATTCCAACAGGAGACCGCAGACACGAGCAATGAAGCTATTTTGTAACTATTGCTATTCCAACAGGAGACCGCAGATACGTGCGATGAAGCTATTTTGTAATTATTGCTATTCCAACAGGAGACCGCAGACACGAGCGATGAAGCTATTTTGTAACTATTGCTATTCCAACAGGAGACCGCAGACACGTGCGATGAAGATATTTTGTAACTATTGCTATTCCAACAGGAGACCGCAGTCACGTGCGATGAAGATATTTTGTAACTATTGCTATTCCAACAGGAGACCGTAGACACGTGCGATGAAGATATTTTGTAACTATTGCTATTCCAACAGAGGACCGTAGACACGTGCGATGAAGCTATTTTGTAACTATTGCTATTCCAACAGGAGACCGCAGACACGTGCGATGAAGATATTTTGTAACTATTGCTATTCCAACAGGAGACCCCAGACACGTGCGATGAAGATATTTTGTAACTATTGCTATTCCAACAGAGGACCGCAGACACGTGCGATGAAGATATTTTTGTAACTATTGCTATTCAAACAGGAGACCGCAGTCACGTGCGATGAAGATATTTTGTAACTATTGCTATTCCAACAGGAGACCGCAGACACGTGCAATAAAGATATTTTGTAACTATTGCTATTCCAACAGGAGACCCCAGACACGTGCGATGAAGATATTTTGTAACTATTGCTATTCCAACAGAGGACCGCAGACACGTGCGATGAAGATATTTTGTAACTATTGCTATTCAAACAGGAGACCGCAGTCACGTGCGATGAAGATATTTTGTAACTATTGCTATTCCAACAGGAGACCGCAGACACGTGCAATGAAGATATTTTGTAACTATTGCTATTCCAACAGGAGACCCCAGACACGTGCAATGAAGATATTTTGTAACTATTGCTATTCCAACAGGAGACCGTAGACACGTGCGATGAAGATATTTTGTAACTATTGCTATTCCAACAGGAGACCGCAGACACGTGCGATGCATCAATCCGTCTAAAAACAACTTAAGTCCGATTTATTGGCCAGGGAAATAGGATCACAACAGCTTTGTCGGCTGCAAAATGTCAGTGTCAAACTGGCGTGTGTGGTGATCTCATACAATAGCCGACCACGAACATCATTTGGTACATTCATTCTAGAGTCTAGACAAACAGGCATGTGTGGTGATCTCATAGAATAGCAGACCACGAACATCATTTGGTACATTCATTCTAGAGTCTAGACAAACAGGAACGTCAGCCTCACTCTCTCGTCCTTGTCTATTTGATCCAAAGCAAGACTTAGTCAAGACGACTGGAAAAAGACCAGGATGTGTTAGATGACCAGCAGTGTTTGTGTGTTTCGCTGTGATCTTTATGCGTTCCACATCGCAGGAGTTGTTGGACTTCTCATTGTGTCAATGTCATACCGCCTACGGGACTCTATCTCCGGGTTTGATTTCAGAGTTTGCCTTCTCTTAGATGAGTTGGCATCCAAGGTTAATGGATTCCATCCACCCGGGGTGCTTTTGGAGTTCTTTTAATTGTCTGGGTGTTGGCATGGGATTGAACTCCAGTCCATAGCTTGTAATTGACTCAACTTAACATATTAACATAAAGCATTATGACATATTAACATATCCACATATACCATAAAAACATATAACATATATCTCGAATATAAGGAAGTCAGTTTATTTTGAAATTTAATAAACAGTTTTGCTATCAGCCAGTTTGGCTGTCAAACATTATTGTATCAGACAGTATTGCTTTCAGACAGTATTGCTATCAGACAGTATTGCTATCAGACAGTATTGCTATCAGACAGTATTGCTATCAGATAGATTTGCGATCAGACAGTATTGCTATCAGACAGTATTGCTATCAGACCGTATTGCTATCAGACAGTATTGGTATCAGACAGTATTGCTATCAGACAGTATTGCTATCCGACAGTATTGCTATCAGAAAGATTTGCTATCAGACAGTATTGCTATCAGACAGTTTTACTGTCAGATGGTATTGCTGTCAGACAGTTTTGCTATCAGACAGTATTGGTATCAGACAGTATTGCTATCAGACAGATTTGATATCAGACAGAATTGCTATCAGACAGTTTTACTGTCAGACAGTATTGCTATCAGACAGATTTGCTATCAGACAGTATTGCTATCAGACAGATTTGCTTTCAGACAGTATTGCTATCAGACAGTATTGCTATCAGACAGTATTGCTGTCAGACAGTATTGCTATCAGACAGATTTGCTTTCAGACAGTATTGCTATCAGACAGTATTGCTATCAGACAGATTTGCTATCAGACAGATTTTCTTTCAGACAGTATAGCTATCAGACAGTATTGCTATCAGACAGATTTGCTATCAGACAGTATTGCTATCAGACAGATTTGCTGTTAGACATTATGACGTTAATAGAAGACATAATATTGCGTTACATCCTTGTCATCCGATGTCATTTAATGACATTTTGCTTCTTCAATACAAACATTCAGTCTAGCTAGACCTTTACAAACCATATGTCTAGCTGCAACGTTGCAAACATTTTGTCTAGCTAGACCATTACAAACATTTAGTCTAGCTAGACCAGTGGTTCTCAACCTTCCTAATGCCGCGACCCTTTAATACATTTCCTTATGTTGTGGCGACCCCCAGCCACAAAATTATTTTCGTTGCTACTTTATAACTGTAGATTATATGTTTTCCGATGGTCTTAGGCGACCACTGTGAAAGGGTCGTTCGACTCCCAAAAGGGTCGTGACCCGCAGGTTGAGAACCGCTGAGCTAGACCATTACAAATATTCAGTCTAGCTAGTTAGACCCTTACAAACATTCTATCTAGATACAACGTTACAAACGTTCAGTCTAGCCAGACCGATAGAAATAGGGGTGCATTATTAAAAATGTCTTAAGATAGTCTGAGAATAATAAATTAAGATCAAACTTAAAGCTATATCTTTACTGCAAAAATAATCCAACGTTTTTGTGCTAACAATAGTTCATATTTTTTTGGTCTAATATCACGCAATTTTCATTTATGATGTGAGTAAACATACATACCCCCAGTGGCGTATACGGGGGGGGGGGGGGGATATGTGGACCGCACCGAATGACACCAAACCTAGCTACGCTCTGGATAGGTCCAGTTTCTTACAAATATTAATCATGAAATGTTCCTATTTTTCTATGATTAGTTGCTCACAAACGGTGCATTCATATAACATAACAATAGCCTCTCACAAATGGTGCATTCATATAACATAACAATAGCCTCTCACAAATGGTGCATTCATATAACATAACAATAGCCTCTCACAAATGGTGCATTCATATAACATGACAATAGCCTCTCACAAATGGTGCATTCATATAACATATTAATAGCCTCTCACAAATGATGCATTATATACCGGTAACATATCAATAGCCTCTCACAAATGATGCATTATATACCGGTAACATATCAATAGCCTCTCACAAATGATGCATTATATACCGGTAACATATCAATAGCCTCTCACAAATGATGCATTATATACCGGTAACATATCAATAGCCTCTCACAAATGATGCATTATATACCGGTAACATATCAATAGCCTCTCACAAATGATGCATTATATACCGGTAACATATCAATAGCCTCTCACAAATGATGCATTATATACCGGTAACATATCAATAGCCTCTCACAAATGATGCATTATATACCGGTAACATATCAATAGCCTCTCACAAATGATGCATTATATACCGGTAACATATCAATAGCCTCTCACAAATGATGCATTATATACCGGTAACATATCAATAGCCTCTCACAAATGATGCATTCAATTAACGCATCAATTCTCTTGCAGGACTAAATATTCCAAATTAATATGTTGCCATTATACTAAGACTTATTGATCGCCTACATCTAATGTAACTATTGCTTATTGGCAGAGTTACATTCTTTCACTTCATGTTTTTCTTCTGCACCGTTATATTTAAATTTAAAAGCTTTGCATTCATAAAATTTATGTTTGTGTTTTTACGTTTATGTTAGATGAGTTGCCATGCAACGCTAACAAGTCCCATCCGGTGTGTTAGGGATGTTTATGTTACATGAGTTGCTATGCAACGCTAACAACTCCCAAACGGTGTGCTAGGGATGTTTATGTTAGTTGAGTTGCCATGCAACGCTAACAAGTCCCATCCGGTGTGCTAGGGATGTTTATGTTACACGAGTTGCCATGCAACGCTAACAAGTCCCATCCGGTCTGCTAAGGATGTTTTTGTTAGATGAGTTGCCATGCAACGCTAACAAGTCCCATCCGGTCTGCTAGGGATGTTTTTGTTAGATGAGTTGCCATGCAACGCTAACAAGTCCCATCCGGTGTGCTAGGGATGTTTTTGTTAGATGAGTTGCCATACAACTCTAACAAGTCCCATCCGGTCTGCTAGGGATGTTTATGTTAGATAAGTTGCCATGCAACGCTAACAAGTCCCATCCGGTGTGCTAGGGATGTTTATGTTAGTTGAGTTGCCATGCAACGCTAACAAGTCCCATCCGGTGTGCTATGGATGTTTTTGTTAGATGAGTTGCCATGCAACGCTAACAAGTCCCATCCAATGTGCTAGGGATGTTTTTGTTAGATGAGTTGCTATGCAACGCTAACAAGTCCCATCCGGTCTGCTAGGGATGTTTTTGTTAGATGAGTTGCCATGCAACGCTAACAAGTCCCATCCGGTGTGCTAGGGATGTTTTTGTTAGATGAGTTGCCATGCAACGCTAACAAGTCCCATCCGGTGTGCTAGGGATGTTTATGTTAGATGAGTTGCCATGCAACGCTAACAAGTTCCATCCGGTGTGCTAGGGATGTTTATGTTAGATGAGTTGCCATGCAACGCTAACAAGTCCCATCCGGTCTGCTAGGGATATTTTTGCTTGGTGGGGTTTGAACTCCAGAACATCAGCTTTTTGGATTGTGCTATAAGTTTAGGGTAAGGGTTAAGGTTAGGTGGTACAAGTTAAAACAATTTCTAGTGCTATAAGTTTATGGTAAGGGTTAAGGTTAGGTGGTACAAGTTAAAACAATTTCTAGCGCTATAAGTTTAGGGTAAGGGTTAGGGTTAGGTGGTACAAGTTATAACAATTACTATTGCTATAAGTTTAGTTTAAGGGTTAGGGTTAGGGTTAGGTGATACAAGTTAAAACAATATCTAGTGTTATATGTTTAGGGTAAGGGTTAGGGTTAGGTGGTACAAGTTAAAACGATATCTAATGCTATACGTTTAAATTATTCTGAATATGGGGCACATCAGAATGTGTGTAAAACAGAGTAGTGGGCTCCTGTGTAAAACAGAGTAGTGGGCTCCTGTGTAAAACAGAGTAGTGGGCTCCTGTGTAAAACAGAGTAGTGGGCTTCTGGAGGATGCCCACCCTTTTCAATAATTCTTATGATTGGTTCTAAAATAATTTGTGATTTTTCTATTATTTTGCTGTTTGTAAACTTGATGGCGTTAAGTTGAGTTGGGGCTTATTAATGTGACCGTTGATTTAGGGCTCATTAATGTGATAGTTGAGTTAGGGCGCATTAATGTGATAGTTGAGTTAGGGTTCATTAATGTGATAGTTGAGTTGGGGCTTATTAATGTGATCGTTGATTTAGGGCTCATTAATGTGATCGTTGATTTAGGGCTCATTAATGTGATCGTTGATTTAGGGCTCATTAATGTGATCGTTGATTTAGGGCTCATTTATGTGATTGTTGAGTTAAGGCTCATTAAAGTAAAATTTATTGAGTAAAATGTTTGCAGTATTAGTTGATAGATGTCACAGTGCTACCCCACCAACCCACCCAAAAAATGATCATGCATAAATAAATAAAAATAAAACTAATAATATAGATCTATAATAATATAGATCTATAATAATATAGATCTATAATAATAAAGATATATAATAATATACATCTATAATAATATCTATGGATAAGCTCAAACAAATTATAACGTGCAGAAACGGACCGCAGGTGTGATCCAAAAGATATATAATGCTATGAACCGGCTTTAGACATGATACACATGTTATAATGTTATGAACCGGCTGTATGCATGATACATATGTTATAGTGTTATGAACCGACTGTATGCCTGATACATAACCGGCTGTAGACATGATACATAACCGGCTGTAGACACGTTACATAAGTTATGGTGCTATGAACCGGCTGTAGACATGATACATAAGTTATAGTGTTATGAACCGGCTGTAGATATGATACATATGTTTTGGGGCTATGAACCGGCTGTAGACATGATACATATGCTATGGTGCTACGAACCGGCTGTAGACATGATACATATGTTATGGTGCTATGAACTGGCTGTAGACATGATACATATGTTATGATGCTACGAACCGGCTGTAGACATGATACATATGTTATGGTGCTATGAACCGGCTGTAGACATGATACATATATTATGGTGCTATGAACCGGCTGTAGACATGATACATATGTTATGGTGCTATGAACCGGCTGTAGACATGATACATATGTTATGGTGCTATGAACCGACTGTAGACATGATACATATGTTATGGTGCTATGAACCGGCTGTAGACATGATACATATGTTATGGTGCTATGAACCGGCTGTAGAGCATTTAGGCCATACCTATAAGTGAGCATTTAGGCCATACCTCTCATTGAAAATTTAGGTCCTACCTGTCAGTGAGCATTTAGGCCATACCTGTCAGTGAGCATTTAGGCCATACCTGTCAGTGAGCATTTAGGCCCTACCTGTCAGTGAGCATTTAGGCCATATCTGCCAGTGAGCATTTAGGCCATACCTGTCAGTGAGCATTTAGGACATACCTGTCAGTGAGCATTTAGGCCCTACCTGTCAGTGAGCATTTAGGCCTTGCCTGTCAGTGAGCATTTAGTCTCTACCTGTCAGTGAGCATTTTGGCCCTACCTGTCAGTGAACATTTAGGCTCTACCTGTCAGTGAGCATCTAGGCCATACCTGCCAGTGAGTATTTAGGCCCTACCTGTCAGTGAGCATTTAGGCCATACCTGTCACTGAGCATGTAGGCCATACCCGTCAGTGAACATTTAGGCCCTATCTGTCAGTGAGCATCTAGGCCATACCTGCCAGTGAGCTTTTAGGCCCTACCTGTCACTGAGCATTTAGACTCTACCTGTCTGTTAGCATTTAGGCCCTACCTGTCTGTGAGCATTTAGACCCTACCTGTCTGTGAGCCTTTAGACCCTACCTGTCTGTGAGCATTTAGACCCTACCTGTCTGTGAGCATTTAGACTTTACCTGTCTGTGAGCATTTAGGCCCTACCTGTCTGTGAGCATTTAGACCCTACCTGTCTGTGAGCATTTAGGCCCTACCTGTCTGTGAGCATTTAGGCCCTACCTGTCTGTGAGCATTTAGGCCCTACCTGACTGTGAGCATTTAGGCCCTACCTGTCTGTGAGCATATAGGCCCTACCTGTATGTGAGCATTTAGGCCCTACCTGTCAGTGTCTACTATAATATTTTTTCGTTAAACTTACCTAAGCCCAAATAAGGATTCAGTACTATCACAACCCTGTCATCATAGAATGGTACAGTACTATCACAACACTGTCATCATAGAATGGTACAGTACTTTCACAACCCTGTCATCATAGAATAGTTCAGTACTATCACAACCCTGTCATCATAGAATAGTTCAGTACTATCACAACACCGTCATCATAGAATAGTACAGTACTATCACAACACTGTCATTTAATTGCACTCCTTTGAAAATTTTTCCGATAAATAACATATTTTCGTTCGTTTTTTTGTTGTTGTTGAAACAATCGATTTTTTCACTAACCCTGATATAAAGACTACTTAGAGGATTCCCAGTGCATAATTGTTCAACAAAGTTGTGTGGCACTGCACAGTGCTGAGCGCCTCGCAACGTTTGCGTGGAGTTGAAAGCTGCCACAATCCAAAGCTAGACTATGGAGCAGGGGGTGGGGGGGGGCGAGAATATCTACGACTCTCCGCAGCTGTCAATAACCTCACACACACACACACTCACACAACCTCACACACAATCACTTATACACAGAGCATTCACTCACTGGTATATACAAGAAGTTGACAGATACGTTTTCAAAAAGAGATGTGGTTCTTATAGCTGGGCAGTGAACACTATTCGAATGAGAGGGTTTTTAACTGTTTTGGTCTATAGAGCAGAAATGGTTTTGGTCTAGAGCGTAGAAATAGTTTGGTCTAGAGAGTAGAAATAGTTTTGGTCTAGAGCGTAGAAATAGTTTTTGTCTAGAGAGTAGAAATAGTTTGGTTACCGGATCCGACCCGCCACGTCAAATCATCATCCCCACCACGTCCGTTCACCAGGCCCGCAAACGTCCGTTCACCAGGCCCGCAAACGTCAGCTCACCAGGCCCGCAAACGTCAGCTCACCAGGCCCGGCAACGTTAGCGCATCCGGCCCGCCAACGTTAGCGCATCCGGCCCGCCAACGTTTGATTACCCCTGGTCTAGAGAGTAGAAATAGTTTGGTCTACAGAGTATAATTAGTTTTGGTCTAGATACTAGAAATAGTTTTGGTCTAGAGAGTAGAAATAGTTTTTGTCTAGAGAGTAGAGATAGTTTTGGTCTAGAGAGAAGAATAGTTTTGGTCTAGCTAGAGAGTAGAAATAGTTTTTGTCTAGAGAGTAGAAATAGTTTTGGTCTAGAGAGAAGAATAGTTTTTGGTCTAGCTAGAGAATAGGAATGTTTAGGTGTAAAGAGTAGAAATAGTTTAGGTCTAGAGAGTAGAAATAGTTTTGGTCTAGCTAGAGAGTAGAAATAGTTTAGGAGTAGAGAGTAGAAATAGTTTTGGTCTAGCTAGAGAGTAGAAATAGTTTAGGTGCAGAGAGTAGAAATAGTTTTGGTCTAGCTAGAGAGTAGAAATAGTTTAGGTGTAGAGAGTAGAAATAGTTTTGGTCTAGCTAGAGAGTAGAAATAGTTTAGGTGTAGAGAGTAGAAATAGTTTTGGTCTATCTAGAGAGTAGAAATAGTTTAGGTCTAGAGAGTAGAAATAGTTTAGGTGTAGAGAGTAGAAATAGTTTTGGTCTAGCTAGAGAGTAGAAATAGTTTAGGAGTAGAGAGTAGAAATAGTTTTGGTCTAGCTAGAGAGTAGAAATAGGTTAGGTGTAGAGAGTAGAAATAGTTTTGGTCTAGCTAGAGAGTAGAAATAGTTTAGGAGTAGAGAGTAGAAATAGTTTTGGTCTAGCTAGAGAGTAGAAATAGTTTAGGTGTAGAGAGTAGAAATAGTTTTGGTCTATCTAGAGAGTAGAAATAGTTTAGGTCTAGAGAGTAGAAATAGTTTAGGTGTAGAGAGTAGAAATAGTTTTGGTCTAGCTAGAGAGTAGAAATAGTTTAGGTCTAGAGAGTAGAAATAGTTTTGGTCTAGCTAGAGAGTAGAAATAGTTTAGGTGTAGAGAGTAGAAATAGTTTTGGTCTAGCTAGAGAGTAGAAATAGTTTTCTTCTTCTTCTATATATTAAGGGCCCACGGTCAATGTATTGATCATTCTGGCTCCTATGAATGTAGAAGGGATTTGCAATGTCTCTGTGCCGGGTGTTGATGAGGATATTTCACTGGTTGCAAGAGTTACTTAGTGAGGGTATCATGCACTGGGGGATGGAAGGCCTGAGGCAATAGTCGCAAATGAGTCAAGTGTTGTCGCCTCAACTGTTCCTTTTGAAAGCTTGTTCCAGTCCCTGATTGTCTTTGGTAGGAATGAGCAGTTACTATACTGGCTTCTCGCTGGTATAAGCCGGAACTGCCTGTCATGGCCTCGTCGCTGTCTTTGGGGGAGAGGGACGAGTTTATGTTTAATGCTGGAGCAGTGGACTAGCCCATTATTTATCTTGTAAATCATGGAGAGCCTGGATTGTTGTCGTCGTTCCTCCAATAGAGACCAGCCCAGTGTTTCCAGCATGCTGCCAACACTATAGGTATTCCTGTAGCGGTTCAGGACAAAGCGTGCTTTCCCGTCGCTGTACTGGCTCCAACCTGTCGATGCTCTTCTGGGTGAATGGGTCCCAGACCGAAGATGCATAATCTAAAAACGGCCGGACAAAGGCTTTATAGGCTCTTTCTTTCACACTGGAGTTGCTGATCTTTAGATTACGTCTTAAGAACCCCAGGGTCTTGTTTGCCTGGATGCACACATTGTTAATATGCTCGTCCTAGCGGACCTCTCTTTCAATGGTAACACCCAGGTACCTTACGGAGGAAACTGGCTCAAGTAAATGTTCATGCAGTTCATAGTGGTAGTGGTGAGGAGTGCAACTTCTAGAGACTGACAGTGTCTGGCACTTGGCAGGATGAAATTCCATGTCCCAGCTCATCTCCCACTCAGTTAACTGATTGAGATCCAGCTGTAGCTGGTCCTGGTCAGATCTGTTGGTGATCGTCCTATACACAGCTGTGTCATCTGCGAACAGTCTTGCTTGTGATGTGAGTTTGTCGGGTAGGTCATCTAGGCCCCTGAGCCCTGTGGGACCCCTGACTTAACACTGACAAAGGAGGAGCTTGTACCGTCCACAACTACTGCTTAACAACGGTTGCTGGGGAAGCTAGAGATCCGTGTTTTAGTAGTGCCTTGGATCCCATATCTCTGAAGTTTGTGTAGAAGCAAACTATGATTGACACGGTCAAATGTCTTCGAGAAGTCCATCACCAGCACATCAGTTTGCTTGCTGTTTTCCAGATTGTTCATCAAGTCTTCTACAAATTCAAGGAGCTGGGTCTCACATGATCTATTGACTCTGAAGCCATGTTGACAGTCATTGAGTATATTTTTGCTTTCAAGATGCTTAAAACAATGAAATTTTGCGAAATGAAAAAAAAAAAAAGAACTAACAAATTTTCATTTTCTGGTGTGACTTAGCTGTTCAATATTGCATGTTATACTTTAACTAAAAGATCACAGTTTATTCCTTGTTATACTTTAACTAAGTTATACTTTAGCTAAAAGAATACAGTTTGAAAACTCTCACTTATGTTTTATAATAAGAACATCCCATTAAACAGAATGATGTTATTATAATAAGAATACCCCATTAAACAGAATGATGTTATTATAACGTCACATAAGAGATGGCGTCCTTGGCGTCTGTGGGCCGTCGAGCGCGAGCTCTTAATGCCCCCCCCCCCCCGGCACACCTCCACACGGGTCAGCCGCCGGGTCTACCCGCCGACAGACATTGCGGCGGCGCGTCGGGAACCTCCCCCTGGCCTGGGAACGTCCGGTCGACCGAAAACGCTGCGTTTAAAGCGTTCGCGGTCCACTCTACAGGAGGACGGCTTTGCTTCCACTCCGGAGGGATGGTGTTGCGTTACCGCCCCCACCGCCCAGGGAGTCTTTCGGTCGGGACGTTAAGGTGGGACGAAACGGTTGCTTAGGAGCAGCTTTCTCACGGCCGCGTAGCAAAAATCATAGGTATAGGCATTCGCCACCCTTACCTCATAGCCATCAACGGCAACAAGTAATCATATTAGACACTGCTACTCCCGTTGCGTTGGGAGTCATGCGGTCGGTCGGGGTTTTTGGCTTCGGGTGGACAAATCCGCCCTACTAGTCCGCCACGCCACGAAGAGGCAAACCCCATGTGAGCTCCCCCACGTTGCCCCAGGTACGCTGTTATTATAATAACGTCCCATTAAACAGAATGATGTTATTATAATAAGAACACACCATTAAACAAAATGATGTTATTATAATAAGAACACACCATTAAACAAAATGATGTTATTCTAATAAGAAGACCCCATTAAACTCATTCCAAATGTAAAGTATTGAATGTCCAATAAGTAGCTTCCTCATAGAACCCTATTAAACCCCAAGGGCCTTTCCATTGAGGCTCCATGAACACGTCATGTTACCCAGATCGAATGTCTCTCTCCTCAACTCGCCTTCTAGGCGCCTCTAATTGCTCACATAACGAGTGAACGAGCCTGCCATTCGGCCCTTGGGGCTAAATTCATACCTTGACGTCACAATTATTATTGATTTTCTTTTCATTGAAATCACGTGACACGTGGGTTTGATGTTATTTTTTTAACGAATATATTTACAATAATGGTCATACGAAATCTCCTATTTAGTTTTCAAGGCTCACTAAAGATTGTCATGTGTATTTCCTACGAATGTCAAAATTTGAATCATAATTTAATGATATGTCAATCTATTGCATGTGCTAGATAATTTAATGATATGTCAATCTATTGCATGTGTTAGATAATTTAATGATATGTCAATCTATTGCATGTGTTATGTCAATCTATTGCATGTGTTAGATAATTTAATGATATGTCAATCTATTGCATGTGTTAGATAATTTAATATGTCAATCTATGGCATGTGTTATGTCAATCTTTTGCATGTGTTATGTCAATATATTGCATGTGTTATGTCAATTTATTGCATGTATTTTGTCAATCTATTGCATATTATTATTATTATGTTTCGTGGATTCTTTGAGAAAGAAAATATAATATGCACGTACCAAGCCAAATGTATTTTTTAAACTGAAAATATTACAAATTTTGAAAACATGAAATAAAGGAAATATTACAAATTTTGAAAACATGAAATAAAGGAAATATTACAAATTTTGAAAATATGAAATAAAGGAAATATTACAAATGTTGAAAATATGAAATAAAGGAAATACTACAAATTTTGAAAATATGAAATAAAGGAAATATTACACATTTTGAAAATATGAAATAAAGGAAATATTACAAATTTTGAAAATATGAAATAAAGGAAATATTACAAATTTTGAAAATATGAAATAAAGGAAATATTACAAATTTTGAAAATATGAAATAAAGGAAATATTAAAAATTTTGAAAAAATGAAATAAAGGAAATATTACAAATTTTGAAAGTGTGAAATAAATGAAATATTACAAATTTTGAAAATATGAAATAAAGGAAATATTACAAATTTTGAAAGTGTGAAATAAAGGAAATATTACAAATTTTGAAAGTGTGAAATAAATGAAAGAAGAGAAAGTAGGAAATAAGAGAAAGTTTGAAATAAAGGAAATAAAAGAAAGTAGGAAACAAGGGAACTACGAGAAAGTATGAAATAAGGGAAATAAGAGAAAGTTTGAAATAAGGGAAATAAACATTTGTGTACAGAGGTTGTCCTTACAATTCAAGATATTTCCGAAATCGATAATGATTACATAGAGAACACAGCAAGACAAGTATCAGATAAGACAGCTATCAGAAACGACAGCAATCAGTAAAGACAGCTATCAGAAAAGACAGCTATCAGAAAATACAACTATCAGAAAAGACAGCTATCAGAGAAGACAGCTATCAGATAAGTCAGCTATCAGAAAGGACAGCTATCAGAGAAATTGTTATTGATTCATAAATGCAGTTGGCTGTCATAAAGCTAACTTGTTAAAATTATAAGACTTTTAACAATAAATCAGTCATGGGGAGACATTCAGAGAATGCGTTGGAGTATTTCCTAACAGATGCAATGGTCATAGAAACAGATGCAGTTGTCATAGAATTGTCATAGAAACAAATAGGATTGCCATGGACTTGTCATAGGAACAGATGTGATTGTCATAGAATTGTCATAGGCACATATGTGATTGTCATAGAATTGTCATAGGAACATGTGATTGGCATAGAATTGTCATAGAAACAGATGTGATTGGCATAGAATTCATAGGAGTATTTCCTAAAATAACAGATGCAATTGTCATGGAATTGTCATAGAAACAGATGTGATTATCATATAATTGTCATATAAACTGATGCGATTGCAATAGAATAGTCATAGAAATAGATGCAATTGTCATAGAATTCCGATCGTACTCAAGAATTCAAAATTATGTTTTTTTAAATATTTGCTCATACCTGATGTGAGCAAAGTTATTTTTTTCTTTAAATCTTACCTCATATTTGTTACTTTTTATGTTTGGTTTGCTGGCGGAGGCTTTTGGCCGAAACGTTCGTTGTTTGGTTATGTCTTTACTAAGGTGTTACAAACAGTCTGACTCTTGTGTGAAAAAATACACGTTTGATCATTTGTTTATGTCATTTAATTTGTTTATATGTCATCTCATTTGTTTATGTCATTTAATTTGTTTATATGTCATCTCATTTGTTTATGTCATTTAATTTGTTTATATGTCATCTCATTTGTTTATGTCATTTAATTTGTTTATATGTCATCTCATTTGTTTATGTCATTTAATTTGTTTATATGTCATCTCATTTGTATATGTCATTTAATTTGTTTATATGTCATCTCATTTGTTTACATATTATTTATCGTCTTAAAGTGTATGAACATGAACAAAGTAAGTACTGCCAAGGTATTGTATCTCCAGTCAGTGGCGTATGAAGGGTGGGTGCGGGGCGTTTTTCTTCTTTATATGGAAAAAAGGGGGGGGGGGACATTTTCGGCCAAATGAAGAATATTTTTCTCTAAAGAGGGGCTGAAAAAGTCTTGTCCCGCTCCGAGTGACACTAGCCTGCTACGCCACTGGCTCAATTCATTCACTCGAACATTGGAAAGAAAAACTGCCTGATTCTTGAAAGCAGGGTGCCAAGAAAGATAAACTGATTATTGATTGTGAGAGAGGATTTGTGGCGCGGCGACTTAGATTCTAAAAATGACTTATTCATACACAAGGCCAGGACTGATGGCGACATTCTATTTCAAATAACCATGGCACGTCACGGGAGATTCAAAAACGGGGAATAACAATATGATTAGATTACCAGACGTGGTAGAGACAAAATCCGGTTGAGCTGCTAGCTAATAAAGACATTAGGAAGGCAAGGGACATGAGTTTCGCCTCCTGGTTGTATCCGCATATCAATGTTTAAATGTCTACAAACAAAACTATGTTTACATATCTATCATTAAATGTCTTCAAACAAATCTATATTTACATATCTATCATTAAATGTCTACAAACAAAACTATGTTTACATATCTATCATTAAATGTCTACAAACAAATCTATATTTACATATCTATCATTAAATGTCTACAAACAAATCTATATTTACATATCTATCATTAAATGTCTACAAACAAATCTATATTTACATATCTATCATTAAATGTCTACAAACAAACCTATAATCACATATCAATGTTTAAATGTCTACAAACTAAACCAAAACCTATAATTACATATCAATAATTTAATGTCTACAAACAAACCATCATACAAAAACACCAGAAACAACATAATGATCAATAAATATATTTAATGCAATACATTTTCTAAACCAAATATCACGATCAATTAAAATAAAATGCTCTTTTTTTTTCAAAATTACAATCCGTTTTTATATAGAACAATTAATTGGCAAAGATAATAAATTGAATGAAATCAACTTCAATGCATGGACAAGTCCAAATCAACGTTGTGGGACATTTTTCAAAAAATGTATCAAAAAATATCTTTATAGAAAGAAAATCTCTGAAAATAAGTCATTCGTCCATCACCCTTGAAATAAGACATTCGTTCATCTCTCTTGAAATAAGTCATACGTTCATCTCCCTTGAAATAAGTCGTACGTTCATCTCCCTTGAAATAATTCATACGTTCATCACCCTTGAAATAAGTCATACGTTCATCTCCCTTGAAATAAGTCATACGTTCATCTCCCTTGAAATAAGTCATACGTTCATCTCCCTTGAAATAAGTCATACGTTCATCTCCCTTGAAATAAGTCATACGTTCATCTCCCTTGAAATCCGCTATAAATTCATCACTCTTGAATGACATATGTCACACAACATTAACATCACATTCTCATGACATGCATCACGCGTACTTTCATGTAAAAGGTGTTGTACCTACAACTCCAACCATATTGTAATTCTCGACTCTAACGCCTGATGACCGCCTGATCCACTCGACTCTAACGCCTGATGACCTCCTGATCCACTCGACTCTAACGCCCGATGACCTCCTGTTCCACTCGACTCTAACGCCCGATGACCTCCTTATCCACTCGACTCTAACGCCTGATTACCTCCTGATCCACTCGACTCTAACGCCAGATGACCACATGATCCACTCGATTGTAACGTCTGATGACCTCCTGATAAACTCGACTGTAACGTCTGATGACCGCCTGATCCACTCGACTCTAACGCCTGATGACCTCCTGATCCACTCGACTCTAACGCCCGATGACCTCCTGTTCCACTCGACTCTAACGCCCGATGACCTCCTTATCCACTCGACTCTAACGCCTGATTACCTCCTGATCCACTCGACTCTAACGCCAGATGACCACATGATCCACTCGATTGTAACGTCTGACGACCTCCTGATAAACTCGATTGTAACGTCTGATGACCTGATCCATTATTTCTTCCTACCTTCCCAAAGCTCCTCACTCATACCAGGTGTTACATTACATATTGTCAAAACTTGTCACTCATACCAGGTGTTACATTACATATTGTCAAAACTTGTCACTCATACCAGGTGTTACATTGCATATTGTCAAAACTTGTCACTCATACCAGGTGTTACATTGCATATTGTCAAAACTTGTCACTCATACCAGGTGTTACATTGCATATTGTCAAAACTTGTCACTCATACCAGGTGTTACATTACATATTGTCAAAACTTGTCACTCATACCAGGTGTTACATTACATATTGTCAAAACTTGTCACTCATACCAGGTGTTACATTACATATTGTCAAAACTTGTCACTCATACCAGGTGTTACATTACATATTGTCAAAACTTGTCACTCATACCAGGTGGTACAATACATATTGTCAAAACTTGTCACTCATACCAGGTGTTACATTACATATTGTCAAAACTTGTCACTCATACCAGGTGGTACAATACATATTGTCAAAACTTGTCACTCATACCAGGTGGTACAATACATATTGTCAAAACTTGTCACTCATACCAGGTGTTACATTACATATTGTCCAAACTTGTCACTCATACCAGGTGTTACATTACATATTGTCAAAACTTGTCACTCATACCAGGTGGTACAATACATATTGTCAAAACTTGTCACTCATATCAGGTGTTACATTACATATTGTCAAAACTTGTCACTCATACCAGGTGGTACAATACATATTGTCAAAACTTGTCACTCATACCAGGTGGTACAATACATATTGTCAAAACTTGTCACTCATACCAGGTGTTACATTACATATTGTCAAAACTTGTCACTCATACCAGGTGGTACAATACATATTGTCAAAACTTGTCACTCATACCAGGTGTTACATTACATATTGTCAAAACTTGTCACTCATACCAGGTGTTACATTACATATTGTCAAAACTTGTCACTCATACCAGGTGTTACATTACAGATTGTCAAAACTTGTCACTCATACCAGGTGGTACAATACATATTGTCAAAACTTGTCACTCATACCAGGTGGTACAATACATATTGTCAAAACTTGTCACTCATACCAGGTGTTACATTACATATTGTCAAAACTTGTCACTCATACCAGGTGTTACATTACATATTGTCAAAACTTGTCACTCATACCAGGTGTTACATTACAGATTGTCAAAACTTGTCACTCATACCAGGTGGTACAATACACATTG
Source organism: Omphiscola glabra (assembly GCA_964017045.1). Lineage (NCBI taxonomy): Eukaryota > Metazoa > Mollusca > Gastropoda > Lymnaeidae > Omphiscola > Omphiscola glabra. The sequence goes on along the minus strand of OZ024795.1, from coordinate 56,257,753 downwards.
TCAAAACTTGTCACTCATACCAGGTGGTACAATACATATTGTCAAACTTGTCACTCATACCAGGTGTTACATTGCATATTGTCAAAACTTGTCACTCATACCATGTGTTACAATACATATTGTCAAAACTTGTCACTCATACCAGGTGTTACATTACATATTGTCAAAACTTGTCATTCATACCAGGTGTTACATTACAGATTGACAAAACTTGTCATTCATACCAGGTGTTACATTACAGATTGACAAAACTTGTGACACTGATACCATTGTTTACATGAAATATTGACAAAACTTGTGACACTGACACCATTGTTTACATGACATATTGACAAAACTTGTGACACTGACACCATTGTTTACATGACATATTGACAAAACTGGTGACACTGACACCATTGTTTACATGACATATTGACAAAACTTGTGACACTGATACAATTGTTTACATGACAGATTGACAAAACTTTTGACACTGACACCATTGTTTACATGACATATTGACAAAACTTGTGACACTGACACCATTGTTTACATGACATATTGACAAAACTTGTGACACTGACACCATTGTTTACATGACATATTGACAAAACTTGTGACACTGACACCATTGTTTACATGACATATTGACAAAACTTGTGATACTGATACAATTGTTTGCATGACATATTGACAAAACTTGTGACACTGACACCATTGTTTACATGACATATTGACAAAACTTGTGACACTGACACCATTGTTTACATGACATATTGACAAAACTTGTGACACTGACACCATTGTTTACATGACATATTGACAAAACTTGTGACACTGACACCATTGTTTACATGACATATTGACAAAACTTGTGACACTGACACCATTGTTTACATGACATATTGACAAAACTTGTGACACTGATACCATTGTTTACATGACATATTGACAAAACTTGTGACACTGACACCACTGTTTACATGACATATTGACAAAACTTGTGACACTGACACCATTGTTTACATGACATATTGACAAAACTTGTGACACTGACACCACTGTTTACATGACATATTGACAAAACGTGTGACACTGACACCATTGTTTACATGACATATTGACAAAACTTGTGACACTGACACCATTGTTTACATAACATATTGACAAAACTTGTGACACTGACACCATTGTTTACATGACATATTGACAAAACTTGTGACACTGACACCATTGTTTACATGACATATTGACAAAACTTGTGACACTGATACAATTGTTTACATGACATATTGACAAAACTTGTGATACTGACACCATTGTTTACATGACATATTGACAAAACTTGTGACACTGACACCATTGTTTACATGACATATTGACAAAACTTGTGACACTGACACCATTGTTTACATAACATATTGACAAAACTTGTGACACTGATACCATTGTTTACATGACATATTGACAAAACTTGTGACACTGACACCATTGTTTACATGACATATTGACAAAACTTGTGACACTGATTCAATTGTTTACATGACATATTGACAAAACTTGTGACACTGATACCATTGTTTACATGACATATTGACAAAACTTGTGACACTGACACCATTGTTTACATGACATATTGACAAAATTTGTGACACTGACACCATTGTTTACACCCATTCAGTGACTTTCTACTTTTTATGTTTTTATATTTTTCCCTTTGCTCAAATTGATGGAAAACAAAGATGGCGTTGACGTGACTAGGAATATGTTATAAGAGTTACTGCACCTTTACACATGTTTACACTTGTTTGCTTTAACTGCCGTCTCTTGAATGGCTTCTTAAGTTTCCATCTGAACTGTCACTCAGAGGGAACAATTATTTTTTTTTACAGAATTGTCTCTTAAGTGTAATTTTATTAAACAAATGTCTACTTTCTTTTTGTCAGTACGAGGGGAGAATAAATAGAGTTTTAACATAGGCATCTCCTTGTCGCTATTAATGACGTGAACACATAAAGCATATATTTATATCCTTTAATGACATGAAAATATCAAACATATATTTATATCCTTTAATGACCTGAACACATCAAGCATATATTTACATCCTTTAATGACCTGAACACATCAAGCATATATTTATATCCTTTAATGACCTGAACACATCAAGCATATATTTATATCCTTTAATGACCTGAACACATTAGGCATATATTTATATCCTTAATTGACATGAACATATTAAGCATATATTTATATCCTTTAATGACCTGAACACATTAAGCACATATTTATATCCTTCAATGACATGGAACACATCAAGCATATATTTATATCCTTTAATGACATGAACAGATTCCCATCAAGCATTTATCCTTTATAGAGGAAAGGGATTTAAATATTACACTTATCCGATCAAAGTAAATTTAACATATATCTAGAGACCTAACGTATGGGCCCTAACCTAGAGACCAAACAAATATAACATATACCTAGAGACCTAACATATATAACATATACCTAGAGACCTAACATATAGGCCCTAATCTACAGACCAAACATATATAACATATACCTAGAGACCTAACATATATAACATACCCAGAGACCTAACATATATAGCATATACCTAGAGACCTAACATATATAAAATATACCTAGAGACATAACATATATAAAATATATCTAGAGACCTAACATATATAACATATACCTATAAACCTTTCATATATAACATATACCTAGAGACTTAACATATATAACATATACCTAGAGACCAAAAATATATCAACCCATTTAAGGGTACATTTACTTGTGTTTACTTGTGTACACCCTTGTAATGGACTATCAACCCATTTAAGGGTAGATTTACTTGTGTACACCCTTGTAATGGACTATCACACTTGTAATGGTCTTGTGTCCGCCCTTATAATGGACTTGTGTCTGCCTTTGTAAGGGGCTTGTATCAGCCCTTTGAGGGCATTGTGCCCGCCCTAGCATGTGGCTTGTGTCCGCCCTTTAAGGCCATTGTGCCCTTGAAAGGGAATTGTGCCCACACTTGTAAAGTACTTGTGTCTTCCCTTGTAATTGACATGTGTCTACCCTTATATTGGTCTTGGGTCCGCCTTTATAATGGACTTGTGTCCCACCTTGTAATAGACTTGTGTCTGTTCTTGTAAATTACTTGTATCTGACATTGTATTAGACTTAGGTCCGACCTTGTTATGGACTTGGGTCCGCCTTTGTAATGGACTTGTGTCTACCCTTGTAATGGACTCGTCTCCGTCCTTGTAATGGACTTGTGTCTACCCTTGTAATGGACTCGTCTCCGTCCTTGTAATGGACTTGTGTCTACCCTTGTAATGGACTCGTCTCCGTCCTTGTAATGGAATTGTGTCTACCCTTGTAATGGACTCGTCTCCATCCTTGTAATAGAATTGTGTCTACCCTTGTAATGGACTCGTCTCCGTTCTTGTAATGGAATTGTGTCTACCCTTGCAATTTACTTGTGTCCGCCCTTGTAATAAACTAGTGTCCGCCCTTGTAATAAACTAGTGTCCGCCCATGTAATGGACTTGTATCTACCATTGTCTTGGACGTGGGTTCGCCCTTGTAATGGACTTGGGTCCACCCTTTAAATGGATTTTGGTCCTTCCTTGTAATAGACTTGTGTCCACCCATGCATTAGACTTGTGTCCACCCTTGTAATGGACATGTGTCCACCCTTGTAATGGACATGTGTCCACCCTTGTAATGGACATGTGTCCACCCTTGTAATGGACATGTGTCCACCCTTGTAATGGACATGTGTCCGCCTTTGTAAAAGTCTTGTGTCCACCATTGTATTGAACTGGGTTCCGCCCTTTTAATGAACCGTGGGTCCGCCCCTTTTAATGAACCTTGGGTCCGCCCTTTTAATGGACTTTGGGTCTTTCATTGTAATAGACTTGTGTCTACCCTTGTAATGGACTTATGTCCTTTCTTGTAATGGACTTGTGTCCTCCATTGTATTGGACTTGGTTCCGCCCTTGTAATTTACTTGTGTCCGCCCTTGTAAAGGGACTAGTGTCCGCCCTTGTAATAGGCTTGTGTCCGCCCTTGCAATTTACTTGTGTTCCAATGTATTAGACTTGGGTCCGCCCTTGTAATTGACTTTAGTCCGCCCTTGTAATAGACATGTGCTCTGCCTTGTAATGGACTTTTGTCCGCCCTTGTAATGGACTTGTGTCCGCCCTTGTAATAGACTTGTGCTCTGCCTTGTAATGGACTTTTGTCCGCCCTTGTAATGGACTTGTGTCTACCCTTGTAGTGGAATTTAATTCATGAACATTTTGACAAGTTAAGTTACTTTGGACAATTTGACCAGATACGGTCAGCTACATTAAACAAAGTTTACATTAACTAACAATTGTTTGACTATCCTCTCTCTATTAGTATAATTTAAACTATTATCTCTCTATTAGTATAATCGTTTGACTATCATCTCTCTAGAAGTATATTTGTT